>CM044437.1:111025163-111062462 GCA_024363595.1 Xenopus borealis
GTCTATAAACTCCATAAATTCTCAGTTAGAAATGCTTTGTCAGTGTATTATACGCCAAAACATTGCTTCATGTAAATGTGGCAGAGACTACTATCAAACTCCGATCATCGAGCTCAAGGCTCTGCCGGTGTTAGCGAAAGACCTGCCATAAAATTAATTTAGCACACTTCCGACACTTGAAAGTTCACGGGCCAAACAGCCTCAGCTTCAAGCTTTAATCAGTGTGCTGCAAATATAAAAATATTCAAGTATTAGTTCATCTGACTCTACCCTGTACCACAAGTTAACAGACCAATGGGTCCTGATCTTAGAATTAATGAAATCAAAAATGATTTATGTATACTCACCATCACTCTTCCTTTTATAGATATACTGCTCCATCTGGAAGTCAAGATTGGTGCCACCCAAGTGGGTTCCTGCTGCCAGGAACTTGAGGACATCTTCCTCCTTCATCTGCAGGACATCGAGACCTCCGGACATTGTGAGTTACCCTTTAAAGCTACGATGGGGAACCTAAAAACACAAAGTAACCCAGCTTTTTATTAGGACCCGCAGGCACTAAAGAAAGCCTATGTAAGTGGACCAATGAAAGTTAAAGAAAGTTACAATACTGAATGTGTCCAGTCAGCCTTATGCCTGGTTTACACAATTTATTACCCCTAACTACTTCCATCAACATTTTGCTATAGAAAAGGCAGACTGGAAACACTAAAAGGTCATTTCCACCAAAACACTTATTGCAGTTAAAATTCTCAGCAGCTTTTCAATATACAGTGAGATTTTTAAGTGGTATTGCTACTGAAAGTCATGCGTAATTTTTATAACATACATTGAATAGAGCGTTTATAGTCTCTGCACTAGTGAGCTGCACTAATGCAGCAAAGGTCAGCTGACCGATACCCCTAACTTATGGTTATATGGTCAAGAGTCAAAAGCAGAAATAAAAAGGTACATATATCATATCTAACATCCAATATAAATAAGTGTTAAACAAGCCCAACCAAACCCTTCAAAACAGTAACCCATCTGGCCAAAGTTTTATCAGTAGAAACAAAAATTGTTTATGCATTTAAAATGCAAAATAAAAACCTATTAAAAACGACTACCCTCAGATATTTGCAGATTAATAGAATTACAGTGCAACAGACAGGGTCATCTTAAAGGGGTTGTTCAACGTAATGCTGCCCCACAGCACCCTCTAGTTTTCCATAGAAATTACTGAAAACCATAATTATAGATGCAAGAACAAGACAATAAGAATTCCAATCCCCAGCACCGTCGGGACAGCCTTCCATTATCTTACACAGAGATAAGTAATTTTATGGACTCCTTTTACACTGGAATCAGATGGGGATAAAGGACAGACTTGTTCTTTAATGAGAGAAATTATCTCCAATATCCTTCCAATTAAGAAACATCTTGCAGTTTTTATAAGAAACCAGACTATAGGCAATGATATTCCCCCCTTCATTTACTGCTGTGGATAGGAATTGTCAGACAGTCCCCAACAGTTCTGCAAGGAAACAATCCTACTTCTAAACAGCAGTGGGAGCCTGCCCCTTTACTTCCCAGAACCCCAGCAGCTTTGTCAGTTTAGCTGTAAAACAGCAAGTGACCGTGTAGATATTTGTATCCACAGACACAGGGCAGTCTGCATTATTAATCAGTCTTCCTGTATTGGCTTCTAGAGCAGATATTTGACTTGTGATGTTTTGATCATTTATGATGATCCCTAAGCTTAACCTCCCAACTGAAGCCCAGACCACATGGAGCATGTCTGACTCTTAGTATTGCAGAGATGTATAACAAAGTTACAAGATGACAGCCCCCTGCACCAATTTTGAAAGCATAAATCATTTGTCTTATTAGGCTTGTGGTGCAGTAAGTTCATGTTTATATTTAGTATACAAAATACAGCATTTATAACATTACTCTATTTTACACTTTAGTTGCCGCTTAAACTAGTTACAGGAAAAGATCAGGACATCAGATTGATATGGATCAGCTGGGATTCAATTTGGAGGATTTTTTGCATCTTAATGCAGCCGCTGGCTATGGAGATATGGGGGGGAGGGGGATGACAGTTTTTTCATGCAATATTGCTTTAAGAGTACAACCCTGATCTTGGTGGACTACAACTCCCAGCATGCCTCAACCTTCAGTATATGTTACATTATTCTGGGATTTGTAGTTTTTTTAAATTTAATTTGTGGTTTTTGATAGGGATGCACCGAATCCAGAATTTGTCCAAATCCAGAATTTGTCCAAATCCAGAATTTGTCCAAATCCAGAATTTGTCCAAATCCAGAATTTGTCCAAATCCAGAATTTGTCCAAATCCAGAATTTGTCCAAATCCAGAATTTGTCCAAATCCAGAATTTGTCCAAATCCAGAATTTGTCCAAATCCAGAATTTGTCCAAATCCAGAATTTGTCCGAATCCTTCTGCCTAGCCAAACCCAAATATGTATTTGCAAATTAGGGGTGGGGAGGGAAATTGCATGACTGTCACAAAACAAGTAAAAAACATTTGTCCTTGGATTCGGTTTGGTAGCCGGCCCGAATCTTTCTTGAAGGATTCGGCTAAATCCAAAATAGTGGATTTGGTGCATCCCTAGTATGTGGTAGCCTTTTATTCAGCAGCTCTTCAGTTTCAGCAGCCCTAGCAAGCATGCACAGATGTGCACAAATAAATATGAATAAAAGAGGCCTGAATCGAGAAAGGAGTAGTAAAAATACGTGTAACCTTACAGAGCATTTGTTTTAGATGGGGTCAGTTACCACCACTTGAATGCTGGACAGAGTCAGAAGGAAAAGAACCATGAAAAATAAAGACCGAATAAAAATGGGTTTAGAGCGTGAAAGTTAACTTAACCACCCCTTAAAGAAAGACTACAGCAGCCAACAGCAATTACAGAAGAACTCCCAATAAATATATAAAGGATTACACTTGGGTGTATATAAAAGATTATTTAGTCAATGTATGGACCTATGCGGGCAGTAGATTCCAACAAACTGTCACATATAAAACAGAAGCGCTCTCAAGTCTACAAAAACAGTTTATTGTAACACAACATTGTGAATTCTATGTGTCGCTCCAACGACGAGATCACTACTTCTAAGACTCGTCTGTCATTGTTTCACACAAGGCCGTCTCTAGATAACACACAAGCCAGTGAGCGCAAGCACATGCCCATAGGGCGGCTTCTCTGAACTACGCAAGGGAAGGCTTCAAGGCCTCATCGCTGTAAAGCAGCCCCTTCACACTTACGAGCACCGTTACTTTCATTCCCAATGCCAGAACCACACAAAATAAACTGTAAAACCAACTGCTATAGATTCCACTCACGAGATACAAAGCCGTATGGAGATCTCCCTGTTAAAGCTGGAGCAAAAGAGAACGAAACAGCCCTTGTGACGTCATTAAATAGCTCTGAGCCGGCAAATCGCACACTACTTTGCTAGCTGTGTAACAGAAGTGGTCCAATTACACAGCAGCATGTTCAGAGAAAATGAAAAGGAAGTTGCGCATTCTGTCGGCCACATTGGTACTCCGCTTGTGAAGCCTCACAAGAAATGTGCGAAGGTGTAGTACTAGTACTACTGATATGTAGGCGCGCTAAAATCGTATCGTCAAATCACAATAAATCTCTTACTATGCAATAATGCTATTCACAAAGCATACTTTCAGATATCTGCGGTGACTATATATGCATACCGCTCAACTTTTTGGAACTACTAGAAAGAGGCAGAATTGTAACAACTGTCTTTAAGTGCACCTGTCAGGAATCCTGGGCTCTCTGTCAGATAGGGTTTCTGGAAAAAAAATACCGGCCTTTCCCTATTAATAACATTGGAACAACCATAATTTTTACTGGTAAGGCCATTAAAATAACAGGCAGGTTGCAACCTTACTGTCAAAGGCCAGTTAATTTTCTGGCTGTTCTGTGCAGATCAAAGCGAAAGTTGGGACATTTCAGTAACAAACCATTATATATATATATTTTTTTCCCAGGTGCTAGTCATGAATGTTGTCTCATTACAGACACAAAAGCAAGGGTTGGAGAGTGGAATGTAAGGTTGCCACCTTTTCCTGTGGCTGAACCGAGACATGGTAGCGGGCCTTGACATTGGTGGGCAGGCCTGTGATATCATGGGGTGGAGCTATGACGACTCGCTCGCCGATTGGCCGATCGCTGCGTCAATCAAGCTAATCCCACCCGGTTTTCCTTATTTGGAAAACCGGGCAGGAAGCATTGACCCGGTCAGCTCTTCAAAATACCGGGCTGTCCGGGTCAAAACTGGACAGGTGACAACCCTAGTGGAATGGCTGTATCTCAACCTGAGTTTAAACAACAGGTGTTTCATTCTCCTTAAATTAAACTCCTTTTGATATATTGATGTTTATCTGCCATCACCAGCAGAAAGCACTACCTACAATTGTTTACATACCCTGGCAGAATTTATGATTTCTTAACCATTTTTCAGATAAAATGAATGATAACAAAAAAAGTTTTCTTTCACTCATGGTTAGTTGGCTGAACTGTAGAAAAAGTCACGTGCACACTCGGGGCCTTCCAATAATGATTCCGCCTGGTACTCAAACCTTAAGGGAGATAGCACTCCCAATTCCAAATAGCGAAAAGATAGGCCTGACGTGACCTGATGAAGGGGGAGCGCCCTGAAATGTTGGGACACAAACACACAAGGGGCTGGTCCCGTTTGAATTGCCTTGTGTGCCGTTCCTATCTTTTCGTTAGTAGTAGGCTGTAGCCAGGCTCTATATCTTCTCAGATGGTAAAGCTGCCAATTTTTCCTGGCAAAAAGCCTCCAGTTCAAGTAAATTCTTGGACTGTCTTGCATGAACTGCACGTTTGAGGTCTCCCCAGAGTGGCTCAATGATATTGAGGTCAGGAGACTGAGATGACCACTCCAGAACCTTCACTTTAATTTGCTGTAGCCAATGACAGGTCGCCTTGGCCTTGTGTTTTGGATCATTGTCATGTTGGAATGTCCAAATACGTCCCATGCGCAGCTTCCGGGCTGATGAGTGCAAATTTTCCTCCAGTATTTTTTTATAACTCATTTTGCCATCAATTTTGACCAAATTTTCTGTGCCTTTGTAGCTCACACATTCCCAAAACATCAGCAATCCACCACCATGTTTCACAGTAGGAATGGTGTACCTTTCATCATAGGCCTTGTTCACTCCTCTCCAAAAGTAGCGTTTATGGTTGTGGCCAAAAAGTTCAATTTTAGTCTCATCACTCCAAATGACTTTGTGCCAGAAGGATTGAAGCTTGTCTCTGTGCTGTTCGGCATATTGTATTTGTGGCATTTGCGTTGTAATGGCTTTTTTCTGGCAACTCGATCATGCAGCCCATCATTCTTCAAATGCCTCCTTATTGTGCATCTTGAAACAGCCACACCACATTTTTTTCAGTTTTTCAAGTTATTTGTGTGTTTTTCCTTGCATCCCCAAGAATTTTTCTGGCAGTTATGGCTGAAATTTAATTTAATTTGGTTTGGTTTCAACAGAACCCTTCATTTTCCACTTCTTAATTAGAGCTTTAACATTGCTGATTGGCATTCTCAATTCCTTTGATATTTTATCATATCCCTTTCCTGTTTTATATTTTTCCAGCAGATCTTTTAACAATTCTTTTGCTTTCCCCATGACTTAGAATTAAAAAAACATCAGTGCAGCACTGGATTAAAGATGCAAGAGTCTATCAGGCGACCAGAAAGTAATTGACCTTTTATACACACCCACTATTTACAAGCAAATAGATCAGAGGTGAAGATGGTTATGTTTAATAGCAATTCTAACCCTTTTGTGTCAAGTTGTGTGCATGTGATCAGGCCAAATCACCAGGGTATGTAAACTTTTGATCAGTGTAATTTGGGTAGTTTGTGTAGTGATTATGATTTAAAAAGAGTAAACACAGTTGTATGAAAATAAATGGCTTCAGCCAACCACTAACCATGAGTGAAAGAAAAGTTTTTGTGTTATCATTCATATTCTCTGAAAATTGGTTAAGAAATCATAAATTCTGCCAGGGTGTGTAAACTTATGAGCACAACTGAATATTGCTTTTGCAGGCAAGTGTCTGCTTTCTGCTAGAAATCCAACTTCAGCACATCAGAGTGCTGAGCCGGTCAGATGACGCTGCCAGGTCTGGACTGGGAGTCAAAATAGGCCCTGCCATTTCAAATACTTAGATACCCAAACAGCCCTCAATCAGCCCACTATACATCGACTTTCTATGGCCTAGTAGAGCAGCCCCTCTGGCATTTGCCAGAACCCACAGATTGCCAGTTCAGGCCTGAACGCTGCTACTGGGGGGAGATTGCCCAGCAACAAATCGCCTCTTCTTCGGGCGACTAATCCCCCTAAATGCCTTCCCATCCGCTAGAATTTAAATCGCCGGCGGGATAGCACTCAGATCGCTTAGGCTTTCTGAAGTTTCCTCATGAGACAACTTTGGAAAATGAAGCTTTCCATCCCTCAAGTGCCATCCCGCCGGCTAGCATGTAAATTGCTAGTACTGCAAACAATGTTAGACCTTGTTAAGCTATACATCTATTCATGAAAGTTCTCCAATCACAACTATCCATATACAGACACTACAGAAAGACCTGGACACTGGTGAATTGGGATATTTATTGTGAATGAAGGTAAAACCATGCTCTTTGGCCACAGTATCAAACTGGCTGATTGTAGATCACATGGAATGTAGGCAAATCAGAGATGGAGAGATATATCAAAATAAAACTTGAGTTTAGGCAGCACTGACTGCAGGTTGGGTGATGAAAAGACCACTGCAGAATTAACTATTCTGTAGTGCTCTAGTTAAGCTTTTAAAAAGCAGGTTTCACTAAAGAGGATTATATGGGTGGGTCAACTTAAATTTACTTTAAATATGGTGTAGACAGCAGAATTATAAGACAGTTTGCAACAGGTCTTCATAAGGAGGAATGAACCAAATCCATGATTTGTCCAGATACTGAATCTTAATTTCCATATTCCGATTGAGGAAAATATTAAAATGGCATTATCTGTCCACAAAAACCCATCATCTTAAGTCACAAAACTCATTACATATTTTTTGTTCTCCAGCTCTTGGGATGTGCTTGTTCTGAATGAATTACCTAAGCAACCAGGGAGCAGATTTAATGTCAGAATGAAAGATGAACAACTGAATGGAAAGAAGTAATTCTAGCAGCCAGGGTAAGCTGACCCAAAGGAGAAACAAAAAAACCTCTTCCCCCTTACCCTACATAGTCCCCCCATCCCACCCAGTCTAGATGCCCCCCCGGGTAAATGCCCCCAACTCTTTACTTACAGATTCTGTCCAGCGGAGTTCAAGGGCTCCATCTTCAGCTGCTTTGGTAATCTTCGAATTCAACATGTTGTTTCTGCAATTTTTATTATTTTCAGCGCATGCTCAGTTGTCACAAAACAGAAAGTTGCTCCAACTGCGCATGCGCCGATATGCCGGCTCATTCCGAAGAGAAGAAGATGGCTGCCATGAACTCTGCTGGACAGAATCTGCACGGAGGTGTAAGTAAAGTCTTAGGGACATTTGCCCTGGGGGGGGGGGGGGGGGGGGGGGGGGGGGGGGAGGTAGTCTTTGTAGGGTAAGGTTTTTTTTTTTTATTACAGGGATGTTTCTACGTTAAACGTGAATTATCCTTTAATTAAGATTGGCTGATGATATTTTTTAGCCTGGGGATAACATGTAATTATCCCAACGAATTCAGATTTACTTAGAAAATATGCCAGTTAAAACAAGGGAACGCCTTCACACGTGACACAACATAGAAGCAATAAGAGGGAGCAATTTTTACAATTAAGTTATATTGTACTGGCAGGTGCCAACTTAGAATTGGCGATTCTATAACATACAAAATGTTAGGGGAGCCACCCTTTAACTGCTGGTGAGCACCTGCAACACCACAGGCCAAGCAACAGATGCATCCGATTTATAATCAAATTGCAGTCAAGGGAAGATGCAGTTGCTGTGACTAAAGGCACTTTTGTACATTTAAAAAAATATCCTTCCTACCCAGTGTTAATCAAATTAGGCATAAACTGAATCCAGATTTGGCCAAATCCCTGCTTTTTTTTGCAGCATTCTGCAAAACAAACCTCAGTGCTTGGCCCAAACCAAATCAGGACCTTAAAGGAGAACTCAACCCCTCAACTAAGGAAAGCCCCTGCCTACTCACCTAGATAATCTCCCCTGCCCAGCATACTTTAATAACCCTGAAAATCTCCCTAAAATATTTCTCATCAGTGCAGCAGAGCACATGGGTGCCATATTCCAGATCTTTGGATTTCGTCAGGTCCTCTCTGGCAATTTCTGTCACTCTTGGCACATGCACAGTCAGTATGAACAGAAGACTGCTCAAACTGTGTATGCACCAATATAGCTCTCTGCTTCAGATGATTCCAGCGATCTGGAAAACAGCACCTGCAAACTCTGCTTCGCTTACGCTGCACAGAAATAGTTTAGGGACATTTTCAGGGCAATTGAAGTATGCTTGGGGGGGGGGAGTAGGTAGGGTATTTGGGTTGAGTTCTCCTTTAAATATCTTGTGACTTTAGACCACTGGACAGCTGAAGGTTGCTGCAATTTTTCATAAATTTTGTTACTGTGCATATGAAAATTAGTGTTTGTATTTAGTTTGGAACTCATTAAAGGGGTGGTTCACCTTCAAGTTAACTTTTAGTATATTGTAGAAGGGCCAATTCTAAGAAACTTTTTAATTGGTCTTCATTATTTTTCATAGTTTTTTAATGATTTGCAATTTTCTTCTGTTTCTTTGCAGATTTCCAATGGGGGTCACTGACACCCTCTATAAACAAATGCTCTGGAATACTACAAATGTATTGTTATTGCCGCTTTTTATTACTTATTCTATTCAGTCAATCCCCTATTCATATTCCAGTCTCTTATTCAAATCAATGCAGGGTTGCTAGGGTAATGTGTACCCTAGAAACCAAAATTGCTGACACTGCAAAATAAAGAGCTGCCTAATAAAAAGCTAAATATCTATAAAACCACAAACAATAAAAAATGAAAACCAATTGCAAATTGTCTCAGAATATCACTCTCTACATTATACTAAAAGTTAACTCAAAAGTGAACAACCCCTTTAATACTGGGAATAAAAACTGCATGGATGAAGGTTTATCCTGTATATTTTAGAATAAATACACCAAAGCAAGTCTATAAAAATATATTTATGCGTGGCTTCTAAAGGAGTGATGTGCAGGGGTAATGGAGAGTCTTAAGCTTGGGGCTAGAGTATCTTATAAGTAGGGATGCATTGAATCCAGGATTTGGTTCCAGATTCGGTAGAATCCTTGTGCCTGGCCAATCCCGAATTCTTAAAATCATGTGACTTTGTCACAAAACAAGGAAGTAAAAAATTTTCCATATGCAAATTAAGATTTGGCTTACTATTCAGAAGAATCTTCCATGCAGGATTCAGGGGTTCGGTCAAAGTGCATCCCTGCTTATATGTGGTTTCCAGTTTAAATAAGTTAAATTTGTACAATTTCTTTAAATCTTATGAGGTATAAACTGCCCTCATGTTCTCTTCCTGCTTACCATGTGTCTCAAAAATCATCACATCAATATTTACACTCTTGAGGAGCATTGATTTTCAACAAACATGCCTTTGATAATTATGTTTAAATAATGCTTGTTTCTAGAGCATCTGTAAAAAATAGGGTCCTCTGCCATATTCTATTGATGCACAAAACGGAAATGCTTGCGCTTCAGGATCAAAATACAGATTTAGCAAGTGTCAAGGCATTCTGTATCTTCATCGCTGGAGGACTCGTTTGCAGAAGTGGTTCTGCTTCTCTCATATTCTTGCACTTCAGACATCACTGGTCAAAGTGCCAATGGCTCCTGGCCCATTCAGAGGTGCTTTTAAAGAAAGTTGCATAATTCAGGACTTCAATCCCATTTTCTCCATCATCTGTTCATACACTGTCCAAGCCATAGCTGCCATAAGAGTCCTTCGTAGAGCGCGGGGGACTCCTCCACGGAAAAATCCAGTCAGGCCGTGGCTCTAGATAACAAAAAACAAATTAATCTACTTTACGGAGGGCTTTATACACATTTGGGGCAGATTCATTAACTGGACTATTTTTGCCAGCTCGCACCTATTCGCCAGGCGCAAATGCACTACCACAATTCACAAATTCGTCCTGGGCGATGAACGCTGGCGACGTTTCGCTAGCATTACATCACCAGTGCGACCACTGTCGACCACTGTTTGTTTGTGCCTAGCTAGTGATCTTGCACTTAGGTCAATTTGCCTAGGGCAGGTAATGTAGAGTTGTATGGAGGTCTTTACTATAAATGTTGGTGCAAATACTTGAGTTACCACTTTTTATTACAAAATGTCCAGGGAACCTTAATAAAGGCAAAACAGTTAATATAATGCCCTACAAATGAGCCCAGTGTAAAATTAATGTTACATATATTAGAAAATGTCTGGAGAAAACCGGCTAGCTTCATATTAGCACTTCGCCTGGTCTGAGGTGGCGAAGTCAACTCTGGCAAAAGAGGTAACATTTAGTAGAATGGCGAACGATCGTTACTACACAGAGTGTAAAGTCCTTTGGTAATACAGTGCGAATGAACACTAGCGACGGTATCTTTCGCTAGCAAATTGGCGTCTGTTATTGAACTGCCGATGTCCATGCGGGTAGCAATGCTGGTGAATTGTCTTGACAACACTTATGGGAAACTTGCATTGCTCACTGTGAATGGTTGGTTGGGCAGACACAAGTGAAGTTTGAGTTTTCCTGTGGGCTTACAACATTTTCAGTCAACAAATGCTCAAAATCACCCAGTCTAGGATACGGTGAACATTTTCTTACTGATCATATTCATTAAGCCTCACATGGAACCTGAATTATGGTTATTTCCAGCAGATAACCGTGGGTAGCAACTTATTCTGCTTTCTGACATGAGTGATATATTATATTGTACAGGATACACGTATGGGATCGCTTATCCAGAAACCTCTGAACTCTGGAAAGGCCATCTCCCAAATAAAAAAAAATACATTTTTAAATCTTTTCCCGCTCTCTAATAATAAAACAAAATATTTGCAATGTAAGTGTAATTGCTGTTAATGTTTGGTTATACCTTGCATTTAATAGATAATATATAAGACGTGGCACATTTGTGGTATGTGCTGCAGCATATGTATCAATAGAGATTTATAAGCAGGATATTCATAGGCCACAGTAGCTGTATGTCCCTACTTTTAGTACAATTGGCCTGCATTATGTAACATGGGCTGATGTAAGTAATGCAGATTTTCAGTGAACACGAGCTGCTGTCTCATTATGGCTGCTTATCAGAAGCAGGGGTTATGGCGGTGTCATGTGATGGGAGTGGCAGAAAAGTATCTTAGATATGGAAAGAGAGTGAGAACCTTTTTTTTGAACCAGTTCTGCACACACAATTGCATACCACACAGAACATGCTAGGCTGACAATTATGTAGTAATCCTTTAAAAGGGAAAGCTCACATTATAATTTCAGCATGTTACAATTACAGAATAAACAGACAACAGTCATTATTATTTATTTCAATGTGTTTGATTATTTGCCTTGATTATACTGTATACTGGTGTCACTTGTACTTGTATATAAAGTGACACTAGCAGCAGATAACGGATTGATTGTGAGGCCAGATTTGAAATTTTTAATCTTTCTGCTTGGTCACTCGCTTACTGTGATATGTAAACACATTTTTGTTCCTATTACTCTATCTTTAAAACATATGGGAAAAAATGGAGAGTGGAGAGACATTACACCCATCAAGTTATCTGCAGGTTAGATGTATACACCTATATTATCAATATTCAAGAGGGCTTATTCAAAAATACGATTCAAGCCACACTTCCAAAATAACGTATTGAACCACTCTATAGTTTTAATGTACAGTACACAAAATTCAGCGAGGCTTGTACTGCAAATGATATTCAGCACCAACTGATGACATCACCAAGTGTGCACACGCATATATAAATAAAAATCCATGAGTCCTATAAAGCCAGGCAAGAAAAACAACATTAAACATCAGCCCAAAAAAATTCTAGTTATTCTCAAATATGTATACCAATTTGCTTTCCCTTAACAAACAACAAGACTACACACTGCTACAGACACCTGATATGTGACTGGGTTGCACCCTGGAAACTTACCCGATAGATGTTAAGTGCAACTTGTCCTGTCCAATGGTACTTTTCATTGGAGAGCTGCATGTGAGTCTTTATGACATCCGCAGGTTGAGTGGCCACAGATGCTAGGATACCAGCCACAATACCACAGCTGAAGCTCAAAACAGGGCTAAATAATGGATCAATCTGATCTAAATACGAGAAGAAAGGTCATTTACTTTTTTGGACCCTACTAAAATCTGTCCAACCGGTTCTAAGTAAAAAGGATGCTGTAATTATGAAGTGTATGTTTGGAAGGCCTAGTAGTTTTTCATAATGAATAAACAGCAGCTAGCTTATGTGGTCCCCAAGCTGTTTGTGACCCCGAGAGGTGTTAGTCTAGAGCTGGGGTCCCCAACCTTTTTTTTTTTAACCGTGAGCCACATTCAAATAGAACAAGAGTTGGGGAGCAACACAAGCATGAGGAAAGCCCCTGGACAGGCAGCCTACAGGAGGCTTTATTTGGCAGTACACCTGGTTTGTATGGAATCAAAACTTGTCTCCAAGCCTGGAATTCAAAAATAAGCACCTGCTTTGAGGCCACTGGGAGCAACGTGCAAGGGTTCAGAGAGCAACATGTTGCTCACAAAGCACTGGTTGGGGATCTCTGGTCTAAAGACAACTGAAAATTGAGCAGGAGAAGTAGAACTGACCAATTTGTACTACTAGGTGTAAGACACCTGTAGCTTTAGGTTGACAGAATATGTGTACAGTTTTCCTCAGCAGCAGATATTGTTGGAAATGGTAATTTTATAGTGCGCCACAAATCAGCCTTAAATTAAAATAAGTTCAAAAATATTACTTTATTACACAGTACAACGTAAAGAGCAAATACAACTCACCTTGCGGCGCAAGCTTTTTGGCCCTAGTATAAAACATTAAGTAGATCCCGGAAAAGGGAGCGTCTCGCATGAGAGTGGCAGTAAGCCCACTGAAAAGGCCTCGTGGACCCTCAGTCTTGTAGATAGCCTTCAATGCACCATACACACTTTTATAGCCGTATTTTCCACTCTGTAAACAAGTCCAGTGGTACTAATTAGTCTGCCGTAATTTTAAACATTTTATTTGCATTTTAAAAGACATTTTTATCAATATCTATGGGGTTTAATTATGAGAACTTTCTGCCATCCTGAACACACCAAAGAGAGAACTCAAACCACAGGATGGTGTAGCTGAAGGAAATCTGAAGACATTGCTCAAGCGGGAGTTTCAGAACAGAGGTTTGCTGGCACACCTATAGCTCTATTAGCATAATTCCTGGGTTTTTGGCCTGATAGGTAGTCAAAATGCCTCTTGTGCCTTTATCCATATGCTTGTTGGGGTCAGCAAAAAGATTGGACCCTGGGCTGACAATCAGATCATGAAGGGCCTTTGAAGAACGAAGCATGTGACAAAGGGACCACCTAGAACACCACTCATGTTTGGCTAAGTGCAACCAGATACTGGTTAGGGAGGCCCCATACACAAGAGGGAATCCGTTGCAAGACAATAATGGTCTGTATATGTCCAGTTTTATTTCTTGGACCTACAGTATGTGGAATACAGGTTTCTGCTGCCCATTTAAAACAGTGACCCTAGAATTTAACCTAAACTCAATTCAAGGTCCATTTAAATCATAATTGGAATTTGCAGTCCGTTTACCTCATAGCGGGTCTTCACAACGGTAAAGGGCAGCATGCATACAGCAGCCACTGTCCTGGACCCTGCACCCAACATAACAGATTCCAAAGGCCTGGGGTCCCGCTCTGAGAAAAAGTGATGCTTCAGTGTATAGAGGGTGCTAAAGTAAAGTCCGACCCCAGGGATACAGCGCAGGAAGGACTGTGGTAGACAAAGAAAAGGTACACATGGTTTTACTGCATGAAAGCTTTGAGTCTTCAAAAGAAATGCTTTCATTAAGAAACAATAAATCTAGATTGGTTAGTGTCACAGACAACAAAGCTGAAATTGAGAATGAAGGGTGCATCCCAGTTAGAGGGGAAATTGTGTCCAATGCATAAATAAGACATGTTCAACCTATAGCCGTCCAAGTGTTGGTTAAATGGCAGTTGGAGTGATGCAGGTTGGACATACATGATGTAAATGCTGCAAATGTATATACACACCTGTTACACAATATATGTATTTTCTAGAATACCTATATTTTGTTCCTATGGGCCCCTCTGATGCTGGGGCAAATGCCCTCTCTGTCCCACACTAAAACGCCCGCCCTGGTCACCCAGTGCTGTCCAACTGGCAGCTCCCCCCAACTTGTGTGGCCCCACATGAATGTCTGCCTGCTGTGACTCACACCTTGTGTAAGTAAAGTATCAGTATGGAGAGTAACTGGCCCCTGCATTGTTTATACACCAAATTCAGACTGTACGCTCAAGCATTGTTCAACTTCAGACCCAGACTGAAAGGGCACACCTCAAATTGCTGGAGGGACACCAGTGTTGTGTCACTGTATGTAGCACAGTACGAACTGTTCATCTAAAACTGGCCAGACAGATACAAGGTTGGAGATACTGGGCTGATACGATTGTCCATAGGGCCAACGGATTGGGTACCAATGAGGTTCTTCGATCCAACGTGATTTTTTAAACTTGCCCAATCTTCATCTGGCTGACTTTTAGCTGGGTTAATATCAGGTAAGCCAGTCCGAGGGCCCACACACTGTCCAATAAGATGCAGACTTAATCTGGTAGTTTATTTCTTCCCATGTATGCAAACCTTTAGAGTGGTCCTGATGGGTTTCCCTGTCTTCTACTCTATTCTGCCTTCCCTACACTCCCTGTGTGTGCCATACCCTGCCTGCCCTATCCTCCCTGTGTGTGTGCCATACTCTGCCTGTGTGTGCCATATGTGGCATTTCCTTGCGCTACTTGTGGGACACGAGCCTGTTCTGGGGGTTTGTTGGCATTTGGAAATTGTCCCCGAATGTGTTTAATCGTGGTGGGGGGCGTGTGCTGTGTTATACACAGGGCAGGAGGAGGCATATGGATTGAAGGGTAAGTTTTAATATGACTTACATTTTTCACATATGAATAAGTGATATCCCTGCAGTGAGCACCAATAATTTGGTTGTTTGGTGTGCTACCACCATTAATGTTGACATGCTCTTAAATGTTCTTGTGGTAACATGGGTGTGGTTTAAAGTAGGTGTGATTTAAAACAGGGAGTCAGCACTTGCTTCCATTATCGGGCCTCCACCACATAGAGCCACCACATATGTCAGAAAAAAAGTAGGACAGTACTGCTATTAGCATAAGAACAACTGGCCCACTGGCTTAAATGGATGGATAGAGCAGGATGATTCATATACAGCATGGCCACCATTTAATTGTTCATTTTATTTGCGGCTAATCTTCATTGCCCGATCTGCTGCATTAACTAGCAACACAGTGCATTGGCAGTTGACATTTTCACACCTGCCAGATGCATAAACAGACCAATATCCTCAGTACATATAGATATTGAGATTGTCTAGACAGAACATGTGCAAAATACAGCCACGGAGACAGGTTAGCAACTAACTGTCCAACAGGTATGCTGTCCCATTTTTACATCTATGCACATCATTTATCTGTATTTATATGTAACACAGTACTGTACAATGCTTTTAGGTTCTGTGTAGTGCATGCTACTTACAGGGGAGACGCCTTTCCATAGTCCTAAAATATTCTCATTCCGTACAACCTTAATTAAAAGGTTTAGCATTCGAGGACGGCTCCTGCAGTGATACAAACATTAATAAGTCCTTTTGAAATTAGACTGATCACTTTGCTTAAATAAATTACTTCTACTATGTTCCATGTGGCACTGTATAAGGAAGACTACGAATTAGGTCTGCTGAATTAATTAGGGACTGCTTAACTTAGTACATAAACAACCAGTGCTATTTGGGTGGGGTCCATACCGAGACTCACCCTTCACGGCATCTGAATGATTGGCCTGCCGACCAAATGGATGGACAAAACTGGCCATATAAACAATGACCCAATGCTATTGTTCTGTGTATTTGGAGCAGCAGCCCAAGCAACTGGAACTCCAGGAAGAATGGGTGTTAGTCTTCTACCTGTGTGCCCCCTGATGGGATAATATAGGGATGTGCCATTACCTTCACTTATAGCTTGGGGCTCAAATGCCCTATGCAGTTTCTGATGGGACTACAATTGCCTCTAAAATATAATGTAAAAGCTTCTGGCAGTGCACTTACATTTAGGCATGAATAATTCTAAACCATTTTTTGACACCTAGATTGAATTGCGTCAAAAGTTAAGAAATCCTTAAAACGGTGGCTCACCTTTAAGTTAACTTTTAAGGCTCTTACACACAATTGTCTGAAGCTGCGCTTCCCTGTGTTCCGGTTTTCTGCATTCAGCCGCAGGGAAGCGCAGGAGTAGACCCTTTCAATTTTTTTGAGTTGAGACACAACATGCTGCATTTTTCCTGCGTTCAGCCCCCTACATGCGTCTGCGTGAGTACAGCCCCATTGCAGCTGAACGCATAAAACCAGAACGCAGGGGAGCGCAGCTTCAGACACTCGTGTGTAAGAGCCCTCAGTTTGTTATAGAATTACAAATTCAATTTGTCTTCATTATTATTTTTTTTTATATTTTTTATATTTATATTAACATTATCTGTAAGACTATAAATTTATATTTATTGCTACTTTTTAGAACTCCTATTTCTATTCAGACCCTCTCCTTTTCATATTACAGTCTCTTATATAAACCAATGCAAACTAATTACTAGGGTAATTTGGACCCTGGCAACCAGATTGCTGAGACTGCAAACAGGAGAACTGCTGAATAAAAAGCTAAATAACTAAGAAATAATGAAGACCAACTGCAATGTTGCTAGGAATAGGACCTTATAAAACATATCCAAATTTACCTTGAATGTGAACCACCCTTTGCAGCTACAAACTTTAGTTAGGACCCCCCCAGTTCATTAGGAACCTGAACCCAGTAAATCTGGAGGATTCTCTTCAGCATGTGCCAGGTTAATTATAGCTAGTTCTCGGTGGCTAATTAGAAATTTTTGGGCCCTACAGTGTAAAGGGGTAGTTCACAGTTTAATTAACGTTTAGTATGACGAAGTACTGTTATTCTGAGCCAATTTGCTATTTTTTTTTTTGAGGTTTTCACATTATTTAACTTTGTTCAGCAGCTCTTCAGTTTGGATTTTAGAATAGATCTTGTTGCTAGGGTCCAGCTTAACCTAGCAACTAGGCAGTGGTAGAAATGAGAGACTAGAAGATGAATAGTAGAGGTTTTACGCATAAAGAGATGTAATAAAAAGTAACAATAACTACAATACAATTTCAGCCGCACACAAGTGTGTTTTGGCTGCAGGGGCCAATGACCCCCATGGATAGAGGCAGAAAAAGAGAGAAGTTAATTTAAAAATGGTTAGCAAAAAAGAAGAGCAAGTGAATGGTTGCTAATAAGAGACATTGTATAAAATACTAAAGTTAACAAAGGTGAACTACCCAATAACAACACCCAGAAGCCCCACCAGCTAGATACAGACACAAGACTTGTACATAAACAGGTGCAGTGAGAGTTGGTACCCGGCAGCGCTGGCAGAGAGCTGGTGAGCCTGAATTCGAGTCTTGACCAGATCCAGCGGCTGGAATAGAAGAGTAGAGCAAGTGCCGCTCAGGGAACCGCACACAAAGGCCTTAAACACCGGGTGCATCTGGGAAACGCGGTTACTAGGCACGAGGGAATCCCCCGTCATTACAAGCGCGTTAGACATCCCGGTGCGTTGTTAGCGTTACATCTCCTACACTTGCCGGTCACTGTCAACCAGCGTAATCCGGAACACAGGGCAAGGCAGTTCAGAGCGCATCACTGTCCCACCTCCAGCTACCAATCAGAATGTGGGCTGGGATGCATTGTCAAATGAAATGTTCTTACAACGGGAAGCCAATTGCAAAGTGCTGGTGGTGGGAGGGGCCCAATCAAAAGCCTGAACGTAAAGCTAGAGGGCGTGTCATTCGGCAAGGCTTGTTTACTGGGAGATGGACTGGAAGACGTTTCTGATTGGTCAATATGTGGAATTCTCCGGTTGCAGTAGCGTAACTTCCTGCGTCTCTGTCATATTCATGTGCCGTGTAGTTTGCCTGTTGTGTAAATGTGATGTTGAATAAAAAAAAGTAGTTCCCCATACTCCCACGGTAAAGCGAATTCTGATGACATCATGTCCTGGTTTAAACTAGGCAGTAAGGATTACACTGGCACTTCAAGGCTGGTGAATGGCAGGGATCCCCCTTAGCAACGTACTTCTGTAAAAAACGGTCCGCACACACTTCTATAGCAGTCGGGGAGTGAACCCCTTTTATTTCATGCCACCTCAATCAACGTTTCGGGGGGTAGTACCTCCCTTCTTCAGGATCCCCCTTGCCATTCACCAGCCGGCCCTGGCGGTTCAAGTACCCTGAGGCCTGATTGACCCCCCCATCCATGTCTGCTAATCTTCTGTGGCATATTCAACAGCAGAATGCCCAGGTTGCTGGTCAGGCCTTAGCCTGTATTGGTGTTTTAGCCTGGGGGGACATTCTACAACCAATTTGGAATAATTTGGTGGACTGTTAAAAATCCAAAAAGATTTTGGTTGAAAAAAAACTTGAATTGAATTTAGGGTTGCCATCTGGATGGTATTTTACCGGCCTGGCTGGTATTTTACTGGCCTGGCCGGTATTTTTAAAGATTGATCCCAATGTTATTAATAGGAAAAAAAGATAAATACATAGGAAGGCCGGTATTTTTTTCAGGAAAAGGTGGCAACCCTAATTGAATTCGATTAGAGTTTGGGGGGTCCATTGTAATTTTAACAAATTAGATTTTCAAAATAAATTTCTATTGGTTTTTTTTTAACACCATCTTTTTTTTTTCCTCTTCAGAAAAAGTGATCCAGTGATGATCCATTGTGTGGCACTCAATTTCTCCTTCAACTTCTCAGATATATTCCAAAGCCAAAAATTCTATGGTTAAAAAAACATATTTTATTTAGTCAGATATTAAAAAAGGCATACAGACCATTCTGTTGTTCCGCCTTACGCGTTTCGTACCCCCCTGGTACTTAATCATAGGCAGTACCAGGGGGGTACGAAACGCGTAAGGCGGAACAACAAAATGGTCTGTATGCCTTTTTTAATATCTGACTAAATAAAATATGTTTTTTTAACCATAGAATTTTTGGCTTTGGAATATATCTGAGAAGTTGATTGATTGTGCCTCTGGGACTGGGGGCTATATTCCTTCCAAACGCGGCCCATTAGATTGGCCGTAATTGAATGCAGCATGGGTGCATTACTATAACTCAATTTCTCCTCCCTGCCTAAATCGAGCGCCGCATAATGGATCGTCGCCGGATCATCTTTTCTGAAGAGGAGCGGAAGCAGAGTATCGGTAAGTTATTTCAAAATAAAGACTTTGCAAATTTGCGGCCTGACCCGATATCTGCGGGACCCGATATCTGCGGGACCCGATATCTGCGGGACCCGATATCTGCGGGACCCGATACTGCTGTTCGTGGGGTGTGGGTTGAGCTCTTTTCCTGCTCACCCTGCACTCCACCTTCAAATGTTGTCTTCCGTTTTTATAACCGTTTGCTGGCTCACCCCGCCCCTTTTGTGACATCATCATCGGGGCAGGTCGGCATGGCACAGGTTTATTTAAGGAACCTGGAAGCGCTGGTGTGACCGTGTGAGCGGGCTGAAGGAGGGCAGGTTAGGGTTGGGAAAATCCTGACCTGCACATCACTAAAGCAAGCCATTGATGTTGCTAGTGAAAAGATAAGGGAAAAGACACAGGGAACGTTTCAGGGAGATTTAGTCGCCTGGAGACTAGTAATTGCCTCTTCAGAAGGCTTCCCTCTTCTTAAAGGGCAAGGAAAGGCAAAGAAATAAAATCCAATTTTTACTTTAATGAAAAAGAAATCTATCTCCAATATACTATAATTAAAAAATGTGTACTGTTTTTATAAGAAACCTGACTATGCAGTGAAATTCTCCATTAATTTACTTCTGTGGATAGGAATTGTCAGACTGTCCCTAACTTCTTGCAGGGAAACAATCATACTTATGAACAGTAGGGGGAGCCCCTGCCTCACTTACCAGCCATGCAGAACTCAAGCAGCTTTGTTTTTTGATAATTTATGACGATCCCTAAGAAGCCCAGACCACACTGAGCATGTGTATGTAGTCTAGTCTTGCAAAGATGTATAACAAAGTTACAAGATGACAGCCCCCTGTGCCCAACTTTGAAAGCATAAATCATTTGTTTGATTAGGCTTGTGGTGCAGTAATTTCATGTTTATGTTTAGTATACAAAATACAGCATTTCTAGTCTTATTCTATTTTACACTTTCCTTGCCCTTTAAGGAAAACTATCACCCGAAAATGAATACTTGAGCAACAGATAGTTTATATCAAATTAAGTGACATATTAAAGAATCTTACCAAACTGCAATATATATTTAAGTAAATATTGCCCTTTTACATCTCCTGCCTTGAACCACCATTTCATGATGGTCTGTGTGCTACCTCAGAGATCACCTGACCAGAAATATTTCAACTCTAACTGTAAAGGGAAGAAGTGTGGAAGCAAAAGACACAACTCTGTCTGTTAATTGGCTCATGTGACCTAACTTTATAATTTTTTTGGTATGTTTGAATCATACGATCCCAGTGGCACATGCTACTAAAAAAGTGTATTATTATGAAAATGGTTTATTTACATGGATCAGGGATGAGCTGTTTTATGCAATATCTTTTTATAGAGACCTACATTGTTCGGGGGGTATAGTTTTCCTTTATGAAATTTTCTCCCAACTGCCAGGGCTGTTGGAAGAACTGACCAGCAGATGGGGCTGTTGTTTCAAATCCATTATTTTATCAATATAGAAATTGCATTTGTTTGTTTTGAGCCTGTAGAATTCCTTTTAGGGTAGGGGCCAATGGCAGATTTGGGGAGATTTAGTCGCCTCTTCTGCTGATCGACAATCTCCCAAACTGCCTTTCCCCTGCCTTCTGTCTGCTGTAATGAAGAAACAACTGCGCTAATGCATTCAATTTCCGAAGTCATCCGAAGTTTCCTCGCGAGGCAACCTCGGAAATCGAAGCACCAGCAAGTGCATTAGTGCAGGTGATTCTTCATTACAGCAGATGGAAGGCAGAGGAAGTTGGAAGGCAGAGGCAGTTTGGGGAGAGAAGAGGCAATTAGTCGACTAAATCTCCCCAAATCTGCCTCTCTGCCCCTAGCCTTAGGCCATATCTAGTCCATCCTTTAAGCTAAATGAGTGAAAATTGTTCTGGATTTTGACTGGAAGGAGTTCTCACAGCTCTAGTAGAAGGGTGTCTGAGATAAAAGCAGAGACGTCCGCACAAGTTGTTACATAATCCTTCACCCTACTTTTATCATACTACTTTCTAACTCTTCGTCTAAATTGGTTTTAGACTTTCACCTCAGCTAGCCTGTAGTTTTCCGGCAATTAACAAGAGATTACGGAGCTATAATTGATGTTAAGATGTGTAGACAGCACAGTCATGAGGGAACAAATGGAATTCACAAGACCAGTAGTTCTGATAAAGGTCAGAGGCATCCATGGTTGCACAACAGTTCTAAGATAATCCATGCTGTTTTATTTTTCATATAAAATGATCAATGTCAGGTTCATATATTCTTGCTCATTCTCCCATATCTTCACTAGGGCTATATGATTATTATCCACAATGAATGTCTCTCTTGGATTGGAATACTGACCCCAAAGTTCCCCTGGGCCCTACAGCTTTGGGTTATATGTTAAAACAGAGCATTAAAGAATAGCTCATATGCCCTGAAATCTTGTGGTGTGGGGTTAGCAATACAACATGTAACCATTTCTTCTCTTACGAGGCTGATCCTGTCATCATCCTTGTTTTAGCATAATTGTGCCCCACTGTCCATTGTCTTTAAGCAGAATTGAACCTGTAAGGGGAAAAACCGTCTCCCCCTCCCTGTGTAGGCCTCCCTCCCTCCTCCCCCCAAAGAGTGCAAAGTTAAGAGTGATGGAGGATGGTAATCCACGTTTTTTTGAAAAAATATGTAAAAAGATGTAAAAGGGCTAAACCTTAAACCCCTTGATGCACACACTATATGTCTACAGGAAACACAATGGAGCAATGTTGAATCTTAAAGACACCTGAATAGGTGACTGTATAGTAGCTTCATATAGGAAGGAAAAAAGGGGTGTAGCATTTCTCTTATATAAGTCACTGAACTACAAAGTGCTAAGGGTAAAATCAGATGAGACAGCTAGATATATATTTGTAGATGTACTGATTGAGCAAAAAAATATACCATTGTAAATATATATAGGCCTAATGATGCCATTCCCTGCTTCTCTAGCAGCATGGGGTCCAGCTACACTCACAGTAGTAGGAGATACGAACACTACTTGGGACCTGATCCTTGATCGCACAGTTGTGCCCACTCACCCCCTTCCAGCTGGCCCCTCAGATCTGGCTCGTTTCAGCACATTCTTTGAGCTGATATACAGTTGGCATTTATTGAATCCTGATGGTAGAGACTATACATTTTATTCAAACCCACATTGATCCTTCTCTCATATAGATTACAACATACTTTCCCAGACTCTAATAGGTAGCTCTCTCACGCAAAAATATACAATATTTCTAAGCATGCATTAATATCTGCGGTTTTGGATATTCATTCAATGGACATTCCCTACCTACCTAGCCAACTCAGATGATTTTCAACTGTACCTACAAAATAAATGGGCAGATTATGCTGACAATAATCTAGAACACTTAGATAATATCACCCTATTTTGGTCAGCATCAAAGGCGGTAATGAGGGGACATATGCTCTCTTATACAGCTCGACTAAACAAGCACTTTAGAAAAAAATACACTGTTCTTAACAATAACCTAACCATCACATATCAAGCATGCATTACAGCTAAGCAAGACTTACATACTTTGTTGACTGATAGAGCTAAAACCTTGAATACTGGAAGAATAGATTCTATTGATGGGGAAATAAATCTGGCCGCCTCTTAGCTAATCAGGTGTGCAAGGCAAAAGGTACATCATTTTTTCCTACGATTAGATTGGGGGGGGGTGGGAGATTAGATCCACTTCAGTAGAAATTCTTCATGAATTTCAATCATATTATGAGACTCTATATCAGGCACCTACAGATTCAATGCAAGAGCGAGTGGAATATCTTCGATCAGTACTTAATGCCCCCTTAACAGAACAGGAAATAAATGATATTATCAAATTGTTTGCTGGCAATAAAGCATCAGGTCCTGATAGATTTTCGAGCGAATATTACAAAATAAAGAAAAGCATTCATTCCGTTTCTGCACACTTTAAATCAGAATATTTTACAATTGGTTGAGGTTTGGGATGGATTTAGTGACACAAAAAGTATTTTGATTCCTAAAAAGGACAGGCAATTAGAGCAAGTGGAATCATACAGGCCCATATCACTACTCAACTTTGATTACAAAACATTTACTAAACTCTTGGCCTGCCGATTGCAAAATATCCTGCCAGATCTATTAACACCTGAACATTTGGGATTCACATGTAACAGTCTGTAAAATCAATACATTCCACATTAGCAGCAATAACTGTAGATTCCCAGAAACGAAATTCTGAAACCTTACTTGTCAATTTAGATGCTGACAAGGCATTTGACAGGATATTCCACGCTCATCTGATCAGATTAGTTAAATTTAGACATTTCGGACCTTTGTTTATAAAAGCTATTTCTATGCTATACCATCCCTGCCAGGCCAAACGTTATGTTAATAGATACCTCTCCCCTCGATTTCCCCTAGCTTGAGGTACCCGTCAGGGGTGCCCTCTCTCTCCATTATTATGTGATTTAGCTCTTGATTCCTTCTTACAGACATTGCTTGCTTCTCCAGCCCCTTCAAGGGATACAAATTGGCCCTACCCAATTTAAACTAACTGCTTTTGCAGTTGATATACTGCTATTCGTGATTAAAGGGATCCTGTAATGGGAATTTTTTTTTTCAAAATGCATCAATTAATAGTGCTGTTCCAGAAGAATTCTTCACTGAAATCCATTTCTCAATAGAGCAAACAGATTTTTCTATATTT
Source organism: Xenopus borealis (assembly GCA_024363595.1). NCBI lineage: Eukaryota > Metazoa > Chordata > Amphibia > Anura > Pipidae > Xenopus > Xenopus borealis. Next base: position 111,049,548 of record CM044437.1, read on the forward strand.
CATTTTGAAATCTGACATGGGGCTAGACATTTTGTCAATTTCCCAGCTGCCCCAAGTGCTCTGATAAACTTCAATCACTCTTTACTGCTGTACTACAAGTTGGAGTGACATCACCTCCTCCCTTTCCCCCACCCAGCAGCCTAACAACAGAACAATGGGAAGGTAACCAGATAACAGCTCCCTAACACAAGATAACAGCTGCCTGATAGATCTAAGAACAGCACTCAATTGTAAAACCCACGTCCCATTGCGTACTATTCAGTTACATTGAGAAGGAAAAACAACACCCTGCCAGAAAGCAGTTCCCTCCTAAAGTGCTGGCACAAGTCACATGACCAGGGGCAGCTGGGAAATTAACAAAATGGCTAGACCCATGTCATATTTCTAAACTGAATATTAAAAAATCTGTTTGCTCTTTTGAGAAATGGATTTCAATGCAGAAGTCTACTGGAGCAGCAATATTAACTGATGCCTTTAACCCATCAGAGGCAATCCCTTTTCTTTCAAGCAGTATTGAAATATTTGGTAGGGTGGCAGGATTTCAAGTGAATGTGACCAAAACAGCAGCCATGCCTCTTAATCCTCGTGTGAAAAACAAACAGCGCGGTCCCTTCCCTTACAAATGGGCTGCAAAGGCAACACAGTTACTCCCTTATTGAACAAATTGATTCAAGAGCTCAGTGTATGGTCAAAACTACCAGTGCACTACTTAGGAAAATGCCATCTAATCAAGATGATATAGTTCCTCTGTCTGTTATATCCGCACCAAATGTTTCCAATATTTCTTACCAGCAAGGGTCTGACAAAGTGGAAGAAAGCACTTAGTCAATTTATCTGAGGAGGTAAACATCCCCGGATCAGCAGGACTAAACTTCAACAATCAAAATCCCAAGGTGGGATACATCTTCCAGACATACAAACATATAGCTTAGCTTGTAACCTCCGCTATGCAGCAGATTGGGTTAATAATAGAGATTCCTTGACGTCCTAAACAGCAGCACATATGGGTTAATACCCTTCCTTATTCAGCTGATAACTGGCTGCTCCGTGCCGTCTGAGGCAAGATTTTCACCTTGCCTCATGGCCGGAGCGGCCCTGGGTAAGAGGGACAAAGAGGAGAGAAATCAGCCCATTAGGACTCAGGGAAGATTTCAGAGATCAACAAGAGGAAGATTTAGGGGCTCCACTTCTGCATGTAAAGGGGACTTCTGAAGCCAGAAATTTGCAAGTGAGAGGAAGACTCACTTTTTTTCTAAACCACTGGTGAGAGTTAATATCTGAGAGGTGGGTCCTACAACTGATACAGGGCGGATACTGCATAGAGTTTCAAAATTCTCCTCTCCAATATTTCTTTTTACACCAATAAATTCTTCTTACAGGAAACAAGCGGCTCTGGAAGAGTCAATAATTTCTTTTTGCAAAATGAAGGTGCTAGAAAAGGTTCCAGAATCGGATGAAGGAAAAGGTACCTATTCCATCATTTCTCTGGTACCCAACCAGATGGTACCTTCCGTACTAATAGACCTAAGATTTGTAAATCAGTACATCCAGAAAAAATGGTTTCGTATGGAAACGATCAATTCAGTGGTACCTATATGTACCAGTGTTCAGACCAGAGTACCTAAGAATTGCAGTATTTATTCAGGGAGAACTAACTCTTCAATTCAGAGTATTGCCATTCTGGATTACCTCTGCTCGCAGAGTTTTTACAAAAATAGTGGCATCAGTCACAGCTGTCCTCAGATGAGAAGGAATTCATGTTATCCGTATTTGGACGATTGGTTACTAAGAGCTGTGTCAGCCTCCCTTCTTCAAAAAGATCTTCTGAGGACCTTAGATATATCGGTTGGATTGTCAACATGGAAAAATCCTCTCTTCAGCCTTACAGAAAGAAGCAATTCCTGGGGATGTGCTTCAACACAGTACAGATGTCAGTTTCGTTAAATCCTTCAGAATCAAGACGACCATTTGATGGGTCAATTTTTGGTCTCCCTTAGACAGATGATGAAATGATGAAAATTTTGGGGATTATGGTCTCTTGCATAGAAGCCCTTCCGTGGTCGAGGTTTCATATGCATCCCCTACAGCAGGAAATCCTGTCCCTGTGGGACAGAAAAGGGGAATCACTGGATGTGACATGGATCATTTCCGAAGAAACAAAGACAGAGGGACAGCAGACCAATTCTGGAGCCAGATTGGGTTTTGGTTACTACAGATGCCTCTGCCACTGGATGCGGGGCACATTGTGAAGATCAGATGGCTCAAGTCATATGGAATGCTATGTGAAAATCCCTGTCATCCAATTTCAGGGAAATGCGAGCAGTGCTGAATGCCTTATTGGTTTTTCGGGACAATGTCACAGTTGTGTCATATTTAAACCGATAGGGAGGAACAAGATCACAAGTCCTTCTCAAAGAAGTACAGAAAATATTGACATGGAGCGAGAGGAATCTGTTGGCCATATCTGCAGTCCCTATCAAAGGTCTGGACAACGTATTAGCAGATCGCCTGAGCAGATCCAGCACAGACCCCAAAGAAAGCATCTGTGAAAGCATCTATATTCCAGGAACTGGTTCAAAATGGGGGAAACCGGAAATAGATTTAATGTCAACAAGGAGCAATGTTAAGCGTTCAAAGTTTTGTTCCCTTTACAAGAAGGATCATCCATTGGCACTGGATGCAATGTCAATAATATGGGACTTCAATCTAGTGTATATATTTCCACCAATTCCAATGATCTGCAAGGTGGTCAAAAAGATTTGACAAGACCAGACATCAGCCATAGTGATCCTTCCATTTTAGCTGAAGAGAATATGGTTCTCACTGATAATGCAGATGAGCCAGGGGAATTATTGGATTCTTCTGAAAATCAGGGATCTAATTTCTCAGAAGCAGATCCATAGCTTGGATTTGGAATGCTTGAGTCTCACTGCTTGGAAGTTGACGAGCTCTTATTCGCTAATTCTGGGCTTTCGGACAAGGTTATCTTTACACTACTTCATTCTAGAAAACCTTCAGCTTCTAGGGCCTGAAGAGTATTCAAGCATTGATGTACACTGTAAAAAGTGGAAGCCAACTCGCCATCCATTAAAAACATATCGGAGTCTACAGATGAAATTTATACCCAGTATTATAAAGGTTCAGATTTCAGCCTTCTTAGGAATTTGCTTATCCTCTGTCCTGCTTATTCAAAGGTTTGTGAAGGCTGCGAAAGTTCTTAACCCTCCAGTGAGGAACCCAGTACCTCAATGAGATCTTAATTTGCTGTTGGAATGCTTATGTGATCCTCCCTTTGAACCACTCCAAAATGTGGATATTATACATCTATCCTTCAAGTTTTTCTTGTGGCCATTACTTCTGCAAAGAGGGTCAGCGAGATTCAAGCGTTGGCTTGCCGAGAACCTTATCTGCGTTTATTTCTGAATCAGGTTATTTTAAGAACCTTGCCGAATTTAACACCTAATTAATATTATTCAGGAGTAGGACTATGAAGATTCTCATTCATCCAGGTCATGGTGTATTTTCTTGCCGAGAAATTTTAATTAAGATGTTTCACTGCTCATCCGTGTTACAATGTGCCATTATGATTGGATTGTTGGAAGAGTCTATATGCCGAGAACTCCCCTACACTAGTCAGTTGAACTGAAGAAGCTGCTCAGATGAGCAGTGAAACGTCTTCATAAAAATTTCTCAGCAAGCCCAGTTGCTTTGAGTTACTTTTGATAAATATTAATCAGGAGATTATTCTTTCTGTCCAGAAGAAAAACAGATACCATTCCTTGAATTTGTGCCTTATTCTTAAAGAATATCTATCAAGAACGGAGGAATTTAGAAAATCCGAAAATCTTTTTGGCTTTTTTTTTAGGGAAAACAAAGGGAAAGCAGCAGGTAGACTTACCTTAGCTAGATGGATAAAAGACACAATTCAAGACATATCTGTCAATCGAATACCTCATTCTAAAAGCACATTCAACCCGTGCAACTGCAACATCCTGGGCAGAAAGATTGTTATGCTTACCTGACCAAATCCACTTGGACTAGTCTCCATACGTTTGTTAAAGACTACAGATTGGACATCGAGGCTTCCCAGGAAGCAGCTTTCGGTAGAACGATTCTCCAGTCAGTGTTCCAGAAGCAGTGATCCCACCCTGTTACTTGCTATAATCCATATGTGCAGCCGTTTAGGACGTCAAGGAAAGATTAATTTTTACTTACTGTAATTTTTTCCTTGAAGTCCATACAGCAGCACATCTGTTTCCCCCCCCCCAAAATAAAAATATTGAAGCAGTTTTTTTCTGCGTATTCTTGCTACAACACAACCTGGAGGGGATAGGGAACTTATGGACTGTTTTTAATTGGCTCATCTGTCCTGAATAAGGAAGGGCCCTCAAGTTAAAAAATTATGGTAAGTAACATTTCATCTATTTTTCACCAAATATCTGTCTTACATTTAGATGAGAAACAAATCCCACAGATAGTGAAAGATAACCCACTGATATATACCACAATCATGCCAGACTTTCTCCCTTTTTACCATTCAATCCATAATTTCTGAACAACTACATTGGAAACCCATTTCTTGTTTAGGTTTTACACAATTTAGACATTTAATGCGCACTCCCACATTTCCTTATTCCCTCTCTGAAGTCAAAGAACGATATTCCCCATTGACCTGGGATTTTTTCTCATATTTACAAGTCAGGCACTATGCGCAAACAGTGACCCGCCCTATTCCAGTTCAGGATGTAGACAAAACAATAGGACCTTCCACCTCTCTCTTGTATAAAATCTTAAAAGCACCATTGTCTGACAGGGACTTTGATGCAGCCATATCCCTATACCTCTGTCAAATTCCATCTCACACAAGTTATTTACCTTACATGTTAAATAATTATTTCTAAATTCAAGCCACTTCCATGTCGTGTTTTTAAATATACTGCACAGGGGTTTTTTCTCTCTCGATATACGGGGGAAAGAAAAGTGGGTTGGTCCAACTCGGATGCCTGTCCAAAGTGTCAGGCCTTGAAAGCTGGCATTTATTTATCATTGTTTATGGTCCTGTCCATTGAACAAACAGTTTCGGAATGCAGTCATGGGCTACTGTAAACTCAGACTACATATTCAAATATATCTTACACCTACGTGGGCAATCGTTGGCGACACAGCAAAAGTACCAAAGGTTGATAAGAAACTAGGAAACCGTCTCGGTGGTAGTCCTTCGTGTGACGATCTCTGTTGGAATGGTGTGCGGCTCTAGGGTGGGAAGGCGGAAGTGTAGTCTGTTTAAGGTTCACAGTATTGAAATATTCAATGTACACCTCTAATCATCAGATGGTCAAAGAATGTGTGAACCTACTCCAGTTTATATTTGTGACCTCCTTTCACAATTGTATTGGCATGTTGAATTTTGTTTGTTAATATTGATCTGTTTGGTGAAAACGACATTTATTAAAAAAAATGACAAAGGACAATATATCATTCTGTTCCAACTGAAGCTTGTAATGTGCATTTCACTTTCACAACGTCAGCAGTTGGTACAGCAAAGCAGCCAATGGTGCATGGCAAGTGAAAATGACGAGACGAATAAAGCAGCAAGCTCCTAAATACATATGTACGTAGTATTCAATCTTGTGCTGGAAGTCACCAATATCTCTACTAAATAAAGAATGGTTTCCCCTTTTATGAAGGAAAAACAAAAAATTAAGCATGCAATACAAACATCACACAAAGAATAAGAAACGGAGGCCAGACCACACACAGATTGCAGCACGGTCTGATTTTATTATGTAAAGCAACAGCAAGGAAGCCCTGGTTTATCTGCTCACTTGATTCAGTAAAGGCAACAAGGCTGCAGCATAAAGGCACTTTGAGACAAGACAGAGGACAATGAAATCCTCACACATTTTATATAAACCGTAATACATCTGTTTCTCTTTGGTTGCAGTGGCCTGAATATGTTCTCAGGGAAGGCTTCGAACATCCATCTGGAAAGCTCCTCCAGGCAGTGATACAAAAATGTATAAAAAAATATTATAGCATTTTATTCCGAACACAAACAGCTTGACTATAACAATAAGGTGTGTGCAGAATACCAGTTCATACAAGTGGTGCATTACAGCTAGATCTCCAGTTACATAATTATAATATATTTATTTACCCTCAGACACAGGTAAACAGATACTTGCAATGGCCAATTAACATTTTGGTCCCTGTGAGCCCACAATGGACAATAGTTTCTGTTACATACAGAGTTGCCATGGGACAAGGAAGGATCAGTGGCCAAGACATCCTCAAGAAACTACAGATCAGTTTAATCTAGCCTGTCAGCAGAAGAGGCAGCAATAAAGACCAAGGGAAAATAAGGTAAACGGGGAATGAATTGGAACTGATCCCAAATTCATCAAAGAGCGCTCGGGTTTCATTTTGTTTAAGGATCTACAAATGCGTGCAACAATTTCTTAAACTGTTGTGACTGCATTCTACCAATCAGATCTGGCTGCCACAATAGAAAGTGCAAAAAATATTGCCTTTAATATTAAAGTTTCATGGCAACCATAAACGGCCCACATTCTAGGTAAGATTGCATCTCGGCATGGGATGGCTTTGGTGCTTTACAAGAGGAAGACCATAAGATAAATCGTGACCAGTTAAGGCAGTGAGAAAAAAATCCCCAAAAGTCCCCCCTTGTTAACTCTGGAATATCACAAGTTCTGCAGTTCAACAGGGTCACTAAGACAAAAGGGCAAGTGGTATGGTTGATACATCTTAGTCAACAGATTTGCTGTCCCCAGAGTCTGCTTTGCCATCTAGGTCTTCATCAGAGGCTTCATCAACACCCTTCCTTCCAACTCGTCTTGTGACAAAAGTAATGTCACCACCACCACCACCACGCCTAAGGGAACAGGTAACATCTTGTTATCAGTTTCTCTAATAAGCCAATCGTAAAATGAAAAAATAGGGCAATACTAATTGGATATTATTTTCGGCAACTAGATGAATACAATCCATTTTTTAACCTACACTGACATATTCTGGTGTTTAGTTATGCTGCACCCAGAGTACCATTCAATACTATTCACACCAAAGCTTTTAATTAACATTGCACACAGATGTACTGCAAACTATATTGTATGAACTCAGGATCCCTAAATAATTTGTTCTAACTTTTAAAACATCCACAACGCACTGGGATTTACCGAAGCTTGCTCTTTAAGGTGTTTACTTCACGGTTCATGGTCTCTGCAGCCTCAGTTGCATCTTCAAGCTCACGTTGCAGTTTACGGCGCATAGCATTGGCACGCTGGGCCTCTTCCTCTGCCTCCTCAACCTGCCTCTTGAGCTGCTTCATCCTTACATTGTTCTTTTCAGCCTGTTGGGGAATTTGAAAGTGTTTTTAAGGAAAAAAGGAAAGTTGTGTGCACGTTCATGGCTAGCATATATAGTTAAACCAAACAATTGTAGCTACCTGATCTTTGTACTGTTCAGAATTGCGTCTCTCATCTTCCACCTGCATCAGGACATCTTTGAGTTTTTTCTCTGTACGTCGCACTTGCTTGCTAGCATTCTGACGCTCTCTGTGGGGAAAACATGACATATGAGAAAGAATACCAAAGACTGTAGTGACATATTTGGGGTAAGCCATATTGTGTAAAAGCTCTTTTGGTGAAAAAGTTAGAAATGTGTTGTCCTATGAAGGGTATCTAGAATATAAGTAAATTTAATATATCTCTGAAGCCATAAAAGACTGCATTTAATACTTAAAAGTAAGTTTTCCACATGAATACAAAGCAGTTTGTATCTTATTCATACTTTGTTTCTGTATCAAGCTGTTCCTCCAGCTGAGCGATCTTTGCCTCCAGAGCGGTGATATTTGCTTTGAACTTGGACTTAACAATCCCTTCCATCTCTTGAAGTTTGGTCTTCAGTTCTTTGTTCTGACGATCCATTTGCTGGCGGGCATTTTCATTCTTCTGAGCATTGCTACGTTCTGCATTCAAGTCAGCATTCATCTGGTCAATCTAAGAAATAAATTATACTTTAGTATAAAAGCATTTCTGATCATCTGCAGAAGAAAATCAGACAATGCTCTCAAAAATACCTGGAGAGTAGCTTTCTTGAGTCTGTCATTCACCAGTTCGGTGTTTCCTTGCTCTTCTTCTAGCTCCTCCTCCAGCTGGGCAATGCGAGATTCCAGACGGCGCTTCTCTTCAAGAGCCAAAGCCCTTAATTAGCAATAGAAAAAAAAAAGCCTCAAAATAAAGCAATAGGCCATTCAAAAGTCAAATAAAAATATATTGTAGCAAAGGAAACGCTAAAGATTGGATACCTTCTCAATTTATGCAAATATATAATTACAAATTTTAAAGTTGCAAAAAAATTTAAAAAATAAATAAAAGTGAACTTACCCTTTACCACTGCTATTAGCAATCTCATCTGCCAGTTCATCCCTTTCTTGCTGGGCTTGTCGTTTGCCACGTTCAGCAGCAGCAAGTTCCTAAGAAAACACAAGATTCTATTATTTCCAAACCATAAATTGCAAAAAATATTCATTCACTCTTCTTGCATAATGAAGCCATAGTAGCTTACAACAAATGTCAGGAGCCAAAGTTATACACTGCAGTCAAATTTCTTGTCTAGGGGCATATTTAATGAGATGCATTGGATAATTAAATTTAGTGATAGCTGGGAAGACTGAACTAGTTGCAATATTGGAGAATTCATAGAACGTATAACCTTGTCATGGTTTTCATTTTTTTTTTTTAACTGAAAGTAAAGAAGGTTGGGGCTTTACAATAAAATTTTCATTTCAAAGTGTCCCATTGATATAAGGTTTTTACTTGCCTCCTGCAAGTGGATCATTTCAGCCTCCATGCTCTTTAGTTTCTTTTCAGACTCCTTGGACTGGCTTAAGATGTCATCCCTTGATGCTCGAGTGTCCTCCAGCTCCCTCTGGTAATCCTTCATCTGAGCCTGCAGAACACAGTTTAGACCAGATTATATATTTGTATGTGTGTGCAAAATAAATCACTCTATTGAGGGATAAACTAGGGGGTCAACGGACAGAGTCTTGGATGAAACAGCCAATACAGATTTGACTTAAATACAAATCTTAACATTTAGGAATAATGTTGTATCAGTCAATATTAATTCCATTTGATTTAGACTTACCTGCAGTTTGCGCAGCTGTTTGATAGCTTCTTCGCGGTTCTTGTTTGCAGAGTCAATTTGCCCTTCTAAGTCCTTTAAGTCCATTTCTAACTTCTTCCGAGCGGCCACAGCCAGGGAACGCTGTTTCCGCTCATCTTCAAGCTCTGCTTCCATTTCCTTTACCTACAAAGATAAAAAAAAGTAAACAATTACTTTATTTGGCACTTAATATTTGCAAACTCAAAAGTAAGCCAGCCAATTCACCTCATCGTATCAGTACATGGAAAAAAGTATTTCAAGCCTCACCTGTCTAACCAGCTGCTTTTTCTTATCCTCACTCTGTTCATCTCGTCCCTGGAGGTCACGCTCAAATTGAGCTTTCATGGCTTGCAAGTTTACTTCCAGTCGAAGTTTGGCGTCCTCTGTAGCTTGTAGTTCATCCTCAAGCTCCTCCAGCTGAGTCTTCATCTCCTCTACCTGCTGCTCCAGAGCTCGCTTGGACTTCTCTAGCTCATGCACCTAATCAAAGCAGATGATGCAAATGTTACATTGTTTCCCACTGTAAACTACATACAATTTACTTTGTAAACAAGTTGTACTGTTTCAACAAAGGTACCCAAATTTACAAAAAAGTACAAATCCCACACACTCACAACAGGTATAGGACCTGTTATCCAGAATGCTTGGGTTTTTCCAGATAACTATACGCAACGTGGATCTTCATACCCAAGTCTACTAGAACATTACTACAATAAACTGAACAGACTGGTTTTGCTTCCAATAAGAATTAATTATATCTTAGTTTGGATCAAGTACAAGGGATGGTTTTATTATTAGAGAACAAGGAAATAATTTTTTTCTGGGTAATGGATCCCATATGTGTACCCCACATGGCCTAACAAAACAGGTACTTGTATCATAAGCTCAGAGAGGGCCATTTAAAGTAATTGCTCAGGGTAATATGGAATTACAAATAGTAAGGGATTTGTATGAAGAAGAAATTCAGGAAGAATATAGTTCAGTAACAGGAGGCAAACAACCAAAACTAACACACAAGGCTTTTAAACAGAAAAAGGGATTAATTTAAAAAAAAAAAAAAACTATTACAGAATTAGAATCTTACACTCTTGCCAACGTCATCCTTTGAGCTAACCAAGTCTTCCATTTCTGTACGTAGCTGCTTGTTGAGTCTTTCCAATTCAGCTTTTGCTTCCAGAGCTTCTTCCAGAGAGCGGGCAAGAGCCAGTGCTTTAGTCTCCTTTTCACGAGCCTCTGCCTCAGACCGGTCACGTTCATCCGCATATTTAGCAGAAATTGCCTTTTCCTCTCCCAATAGCTGATGAGATTAGAATCCAAGTCAGTCTCAGTATAGTGGATAAACTCTGCCTTCATTAACCAAGAGCATCTCTTTCTACTGGTTCATTTATACAGTACTATTAACCAACAATAGGTCTACACAAAAAAAACTTCTAAAAACCAAAGATTCTTTTAATTTAGTTACTGTATAAGTAGCACTATTAAGCTAGGGTTGTCATTCACTGGAATGCAACTGTATTTCATCTCAGTCAACAGCCAAACAGAACTAATCTTTGACTTTGCTGAAACAGCATAAATAGGATTTCATGCAATGCAGAACCACATTAAACGGTTTACAAACACAGTACTCTCCAACACCTGCACACAGAAACAGAACTGCACTAGCATCAAGGTCACACTAGACTGCACATGCACCATCTTAACCACTACTATAGACTTTTGCAGAATATTAAAGTGATACTGACACTAAAAAAATGAAATTTAACATATGAATGTACATTAATTGTTACCTATAGGTCATGTTGATAATTTTTTGCTGAGAGGTTTGTTTTTGTATATAATTGTTAGTTGGATTTCCTAAGCCCGAGTCTCTGACACCCTGACACTCTTACTTTGCCAACCTAACAGTCCCATCTCAGTCTGTTAGTTACAGTTGCTAATGATAACAGATGCCGGGTGCACAAATATGGCAGCCCCCTCATACAGGAACATGGGGGATCAGACAGGTAATGTAAAAGCATCATGCAAATACCTTATGGCAAAGTTAGAAGTAGCTTTCAAAGCCAGTTATTATAATAGAGGTAAAAAAAGAGTTTGACTTCAGGTGTCAGAATCTCTTTAAGTCTTAACCCTTTAAATGTCAATCGGCAGAGCCCCTCTGGAAACAGACTGTTGCAAGTCAAGCCACTTTTGGTGGAAAAGTTGATTGTGAGCAACGCAACTTCATACCAACAATGTATAATCTGTTGGCAGGGTAAGGATTTAGGAAAGCGTTAACAATATGCCTCCAGCACGGCTAGAATGGCCAATATTCAAGTCTGAATCACCTGATCAAATTTCTTCTGCTTCTTTTCAAGGTTGGAAACTATTTGTCTCTGGTGATCCAGATCAACACCAATATCATCCAGCTCTTGCTGCAGGCGAGTCTTTGTCTTCTCCAGTTTATCATAGGCTGCTGCTTTCTCCTCAAAGCGCTGATTTACTGCTTCCAGGTCCTTTTGTAGCTTTTTCTTTAGTTCTTCTACAGTTTCCAGTAAACCAACATTCTCATCCATTTTCTTCTTCATATCAGTCATCTGGCAAAGTTTAAATGTAGAGAACATTAAATTTCAAAACTAAAATGACTTCTCAGCTACAAATTAAGTAAACACCTATAACAATGCATTTTGTGAAGCAGCTAAACATTTAAAATGCATATACGAATGTGAAAACTTTCAACTTTTGAGTTACTTTACAATATCTGAAGCAGGTGTTTACATAGGAGTCATAGAAGAGAACTTATTTTGTGTTCTGGATAGGCAACATCATATATACGTGCAATTGTAATGTTTCAATGTTTTTCAGTATACTCCTGACCCCTGAGTTTTGTAGCATAGATGAAACTGTTAATAGATTGTTTCGGAGCATAGGCGAGTGGGCATTTTTAATTTTATTTGTTAGGGATGCACCAAATTGGCGGTGGATTTGGCTAAATTCAATTGCCTGGCCAAACAGAGACCTTAAAATCATGTGACTTTAGGTCATTTGATTAAGAAAACTAGGGTAAGGCTGGCTTCGTTTTAGGATTAGGGTGAATCCCAAAAATGTATAAATTAAAATGCTACGGAAAACAGTGTGTCCCTCGACAATTACCTTACCTACTTTACCTTCTTAACCAAGGTTGAATTAATCTATAGGGGCACACTCAAGTAGTTGAAGAATTGGAAAAGAATGTATTCAGTCTTGGCCCTCCTATTCTCCTGTATGATATCTACCAACATAAGATTGTAAACTCAACAGGGCAGGGACTTCTTCCTACTGGTCTTACCCCATGGCACATAATCCGTGTATACTTCCACTTTATTATGCTTGCATTCCCCATGTGTGTACATCGCTTCAAAATAAAGTTGCACAAACCTGTGACTGCAGTGTGGAAATCTGTTTAGACAAGTTTTTCTTGGCTTCTTCCTCCTCCTCAAGCTGTTCCAAGAGACCATTCTTCTCATCTTCCATCTGCTTCAGTTTTGTACTGAATAAAAGTTTTTGCCTGGTTTCTTCTTGCAAGAGTTCCTGCAAATAGATTTACACATTTTACTGAGCTAGGCTGCTTAAACAGAAAACAATGACAAATGTACATACTGAAACAGAGGTACTTAAGTTTGCCTGTATTTTTGGGTAAAATGCACTGTGTGTGAAAGGAAGATTTTAGACTTACCGTTAAATCCTTTTCTCTCATCCTCCATTGGGGGACAC
>CM044437.1:111084547-111098481 GCA_024363595.1 Xenopus borealis
AAGGGGAAACAAGCTGCTGATAACACAGAAACCAGAGCAGACTTTCAGCAGGGACTAAAGCTGGTCATAGACGTAACAATTACAATCTTTCTCGGAAAAGATCTTTCCAAGAAAGATTGTTCGTTTCAACACACATGTAGAGCTGAATTGTCAAATATACAGGTAGAAACAATAGAATTCAACTTGTATCTGACGAATTAGCACTAACAATGGCTAATGTTAAAGTGATACTGACACTAAAAAAATAATTTTAACATAGGAATGTACATTAAATGTTACTTATAGGTCATGTTTATCATTATTTGCTGAGAGGTTTGTTTTTGTATATAACTGTACTCTGACACTCTGACTTTGCCAACCTAATAGTCCCATCTCAGGCTGTTGGTTACAGTTTCTAATGATAACAAATGCCTGCTGCACAAATATGGCAGCCCCCTCATACAGGAACATGGTGGATCAGACAGGTAATGTAAAAGCATCATGCAAATACTGTATGGCAAAGTTAGAAGTAGCTTTCAAAGCCAATATTATAATAGATGTAAAAAAAAAAAAAAAAAAGTGTTTGATTTCAGGTGTCGGCATCTCTTTAAAGGGGTGGTGCATTTTGCATTTATGCATTTTGTTGCCAGTAAGGTGATTTCCTGCAGGTGACAAGGCACCCCATGAACCTTAAGACAAGTTAGGGAGAGGTTTTGGAATTATGCCAGTTTGATATTTTTTGATACTCCTAGAAATTCCTCTTAAAGAGATACGGACACCTGAAATTACACTTTTTTTTAAACATCTATTATAATATTGGCTTTGAAAGCTACTTCTAACTTTGCCATAAAGTATTTGCATGATGCTTTTACATTACCCGTCTGTTGCCCCGTGTTACTGTATGAGGGGGCTGCCATATTTGTGCAGGAGGAGTCCGTTAGCATTAGAAACAGTTTGTAACCAACAGGCTGAGATAGGACAGAGGTCACACACACAATATATGCCCATAGCTGTAGAGTTTAGTATCAAAATAGCCTTTGATTTTGTTAAGGTGAATGGAAATAACCCTTGGTAAATGCACAATGGTTTGTGAAATACACAAAAACACAAAGGCATTTTGCGATTATAAAGATTTCAAACCCTGTGTGCCATCACCTTAAGGCTGTCCCAAGTCATTGCTTTAGGCTCCTCACGGGAAGGGGGTGGGAGACGGACATAGTTTGGCAATCACTACTTTAAAGGGATACTGACTTAACATTTTTCTACCCGTTTATACATACCTTTGCCTGAACTCTTGAAAAACAACTCTGTTTGGAAATCCTTGTCTGCAGATTCGGATTCCTTCTAATACTCCATTGCAGCGTAGCTGATCCAACACTAAGTGGGCATCAAGTTTTCCAGACTGCAAAGATTATAAAGTTATTAATAGAAGTGACTAAAGGTGATAAAACTAGAAAGGATCATCAGAGTATTTAATATGCACCTTTTTCTCATGATTAGGAATGATGCAGCGAACAAAGTTTGGATTGGTATTTCTAAGAGTGGCCATCAGCTTGGAAAGTTGCTCCTTGTACAACTGTCCTACAGTACGGAACATTCCTTTTCTGGTTTTGAAGGCTCCAGGAAGAGCTGTATCAGACATGCCAGCTACTTGATCCAAGCCAACAATACGATCCACTAAAAAAAAAAAGAGATATTCAAACCATTAGAGAGTACAGACAGATAACCAATTCAAATAGTACAATGGTACACTTTTGACTGCCACTTTGGTATCTTAAAACTGGTTGATGCTGTTGAAAGAAAGTGACGTAAAAACATTACAGGGAAAAAAAGTTCTTGATGACATGTAATTTATTGTACTTGGCATGCATAAGGTGACATTCCTGATATTAAGTGACTTGTAAACAGATTAGCTGTACAGAACTATAATAATAAAAACCATTAAGGGACAATGTTCACAAAGTAAACAATAGTCATGAACATGCAAAAGCTCAGTCTGGTGATGGTATGCTTTCCAGAAAGGTGATACTAGGTGTCAGTTCAAATTTTTCTTGACTATTGAATAGTGCTAACTTTTACATTGACAAACTCCAGTGTACTCATCCTAGTGCAAGTGCCTGCTTCCCTCAATATAAGAAGAGAAGACTGTGACTCACTGCATACTGTGTGCTTGGGGGCACAAAAACAAAAAATAGTTGATTTAAAAAAAAATAAAATAATAATAATACACAAGAGCCATGAATATCCTGTAAATGATATCCTTATAAATGGTGCTTAGCGATGTCATTAGTTATAATCTGAGCTTAGTGATGTCATTTCTGTCACTACTCACTGGAACTTGTGTATTATAATAAATAAGTAGCAAAACATGAGGATATTTGGAGTTCCATGACCTGTATAAAAACAGTATAAAAACTACCCAATGGGAGTTCTTCTGAAAAATCAATTTAATTTAAAAATTCAGTGTTTAAATCACTACCCAATGATGTGAGGGCCTTTAGTGTATCAATCCAGATGAAGGAATTTACACACAACCAACTTGCAATGACAAAAACAAAGCTACCAAATGTTTTTAGGTCATCCAACATTTCAAAACCCACTAATCCAGCTACATGGACATATTTTACTGCAAAGGCCCAGCAAAGGGCTAGTTGAGCATTTATTGGGGGAAGAAAAGAAAAAAAAATGCTTTCAGTCTAGTGCACCTACCCCAACCTTCTGCCCTAGGCACTGGCCCACTAATGATCAACACTGCTACAAATAATCTAAATACCTCATTACACAAAACTAGAAAAAAAAAAGCAGTAATATATGTGGTTCAACAGTCAATGATAGCTAGTTGACAATGTTAATTGTGTTCACCTTCCAAAAATTGACTTTTCATTTAATGTTTTTCCGATTGTTCACAAGCAAAAACAGACTTTCAGTTACTTTTTATTTGTGATGGTTTTTTGAGAATTGAAGTGTTATGTTCCTGTCTCTGGTGTTTACTTCTGGAAGCTCAGTAATCTATGGGCAGATTCTGAATGGTTGCAATTTGCTAAATTAGCCAATACATTTCTTATCAGCATCTGTAGAACATTAGCCGCCATTGCAGGGGTGTCCAACCTGCAGTTCGTAATTATAATATAATAAGTCTTTAATATCCAGGTTTCCCACATTCCAGTGTATAGTTCCATCTGTTTATCTAACTGGTATTCTTCTTTTGTGTGTTTTCTTTACTTTTACAAATCAAAAGTGTTTGTGTATTTCATGTGGCCCCAGACAATTTTTCTATTTCAAATGTGTCCCAGGGAAGCCAAAAGGTTGGACACCTCTGCGCTATTGTAACAGCTGCCTTCAATGAAACTCTGTAGTATTGTGCGGGTCGGGATTACCCGGACCCACACCCGGCCCTAGCCTGTCCTACTTTAGCCCTGTCCGCCCCTCATCGGACTTCCAGGTTTCTATAGACCCACGTCGCCCTGTCGATGTCACAAAAGGGGCAGGGTGAGCAGGTGCATCGTCTATAAAAGACAAACTCAGAAGTCAGGAGCCAGCATTTGACGGTGGCAGGAGAGAACAGGAGAAGAGCTCAACCCCACACCTGCCAACCACCCGCAAAGGAGTGCATGGTTGGCCCAAACCCACTTGAACTGCAGGTATTGGTCAGCACGCACATCAATAACACTCAGGGATTCTGCTCAACAGGGCCAAAGAGAAGACATCTATCAACCCCATCTCAGAACTGCTTAAATTCACAAATAGAAAATAATTGGGGCAAGAAAGGCTATTTCTGGTGAACTATGCAAAGCCTGGACTGAAAAGTGTTGGAAAGTGAACAACCCCTTTAATGGTCCATAACTTGTTCAGTAGAATTTTTTTTTTTTTTTGCTTAAACCAGCGAGATCTTAAGATATCTATACCCGAGTTATGATGCGGCACATTCAAGCTGTTTAAAGCAGTGTCTAAAATCCAAATTCAGACATGTGAGTGGCCACACCATGCACTACGGTACCTGCTTTTGTCAATGACCTCTAGATGAGCAGCTGAACTTTCCGCAGATCTAACAGGAGAGGAAGGGTATAAGAATAATAAAATGGAGGGTTTTAAGATATAAACAAATCAAGAGGAGTCTTCAGGTCCCCCTTGGTGCATTCTTCCCTTGACCTTTGAGGCACAATGGATGGTTCAATTGTGTAACTTTCTTACCATCTTTCCAAAGCTCACACACAAATTTATCAGAGGACTGGTTCAGAAGAGTGGCAACGTTATCGTTGAGAGGATCCATATTTTTCATCAACCATTCATCAGCCTTGTAATCCACCTGATTAGTAAAATACAGACAAAACAAGTTGAGAACAATGCATACTGATGAGATAATTTGCAATTGGTCTTTTTTTTTCTTTATAGTGCAAATCCTAAGCTGCAAACTGGAAGCTATCCAAGCAACCAACTTGCAGTTTGAAAGTATAATAAAAGTGCCTCAACTGTAAGCTATTAAAAAAAAAAAAAATAGAACCCTTTGGCAACCTATATAGCATTTTCCACTGCTGACAGGAAATAAAGACCTTGGAAAACTTGCGATCATGTCCACTCTGAACAGAACTGCAGGCCATGATTTTATCCAAAATGTTCACTCTACAAGTGGTTATGCTCAGATGCAAGTTCTGAAAGAGCTATTTTCCTCTCATACATGTAAACTGCATGGAATGCATCAAAATTAACAGGGCACGTGATTCTCCCCAAACTGATCATCCAGGAAGTATCGTGCAACAAAAATGTTGAAAAAGCCGAAATTGTGCCCAATCCAATATCTTTTAGAAGGTCACATCCTGTTATTAAGTTTGTTAGTTTTGTTTGAAGGGAAGGTTTACCTTTATAAGGTTAACGTAGTAAAACTGCAAATGCAACTTTTTAAAATTGCATTCTATGTTTAATTTTAAGAAATGTAAATAAAAAAAGAATTTAATTTGTTACAATATCCAAGATAGAAAGCAATAGAAAAAGGCCTTATTTGCAGTTATACTACTTAAAACTGGCATGTAGGCTATGATAAGGCAAAACAGGATTACGGTACCCTGCCAGCATAATGGATAATGCTGAAGTCCGCTTTGTCCTTCAGCTGCTTTGGTTTCTGGAACTTAGAATGAGTTCCTTGTTCTTGCACTACTTTCTCCACAAAGCTTTTATCTGTAGCTTTCGGGAACCAGCATTCCTCATCCAAGAGCGCCAAAATACCTGGTGGACCAGCCTAAGTGTCAAGAAAATCAAACAGTCAAACAGCAAATCTCCAAATGGATACGTATCAAAACCTTAAAATAATGGCTTGGAAACTCACATGTCTTTCTATTAAGTCAATGCAAGGCTGAAGATCAAGGCCAAAGTCAATAAAGTTCCATTCAATGCCCTCACGTTGATATTCTTCCTGCTCCAGGATGAACATTGTGTGGTTGAAAAGTTGCTGAAGTTTCTCATTGGTGTAATTGATGCAGAGTTGCTCAAATGAATTTAGCTGTAAAAACAAATCAGTTGGTATCTTCAAAAATGAAAAGCAATGCCAGAACATGGAGTTTAAGTAAAAATATGCACAAGAGATTGGTGGAAATGCCTTTAAGGAAACTTAGTGATTTTTGGCTATTTTAGTCTAGTTTTTTAAGGAGCTATTTTAATTCAACTTCCTGCATTATGGCACTTTGGGGGAGGGGAAAAAAAAAAAAAACACTCCCAGACAGCAGTGATAAAATAATTTAAATACTAAACAAATGAATAAGTATTACACTAATCTTTTTACAGCTGTTACTACAACAGCAAGCTACAGGTTTACTATTCCTGTACATGTGTAAAAAGGAACATGTATGAGTAGATATAAAGGATGTTTAACCATAAAAGCCTATTTAACATGAACAAACTGTAACAATTATATATATAATATAATTGTTACAGTTTGTTCATGTTAAATAGGCTTAAATAACCAAAAAAAAAAATGTATTTAGTATTTTTTTAAAGGCTCATGAAACACCAATGTATGCTCTGCCAGCAGAAAGCCGGTCACTGTTTTCAATGGACTGAAATCTGAAGCCAACATCCATTAGGGCTAGTCCACATGGGAAGATTCAGGGAGATTAGTCTCCAGGCTTCTTTGGGGCAACTAATCTCCCTGAATTGCTTACCCACGTCTCGTGAACGCTAAAATGTAAAATCACCTGCGCCTATTCACACACGGCGCTGCATTTTTCTAAGTCGCTGAGTTTTCAGCAACTTAAGAAAACTCAGCGCCGTGTGTAAATGGACGGAGGCGACATTCTAGCGGGCGCGAGACATGGGTAAGGAGATTAGTCTCCCCAAAGAAGCAGCGATTAGTCGCTTAGCGACTAATCTCCTTGAATCTTCCCATGTGGACTAGCCCTAAGTGTATAGCAGACAACTCAAGTGGCAACAGGCAGAAAGTTTCTCCTCTTACAGAAATATGCAGAAGAGCAAGTGACCATTGTTCCATGGGCTCAAGAAGCCTATGGAGGCAATTTCTACAAGGTACTTTAATTTATCTAGAAGGGAATGGAAAAATGCTAACACTGCTGCTTTAGTGATGTCTGGAACTTTTGCAACTGTCCCATTTTTTTAATTCATTTTAGTCAATGTACTAATGGAGGGAATAGCTTTTAGGCCTTCACCAAGACACAGAAAAACAACAGTATTAAAACAAATACTGGACAGTTACCTCAAAGATCTCAAAGCCAGCAATATCAAGAATGCCAATGAATGATGCGCCCTGTCTCTTGGTTTTGTCCAGGGCTTTGTTAACTCTCATTACAAGCCAACGGAACATACGTTCATAACTAGCTTTTGCCAAGGCTTCAATTGCAAAGTCAGCCTGAAAGAAAAAAAAAGTCATAAAAACCCCGTTACGTAACAGAATGCGCTTGCATCCAGCCAACTACAGTAAGAGAAACCATTTTCACCTTCATTTTATTACCTGTTCTTTGGTCTGTGCCTTTTGAACAAAGTCTCTTCCAACTTTAATTCTGGGCAAAAGGATGCCTCTGGTGAAGTCATTGACATTTATTCCCAGTAGGTGGCAAAGTTTCTGGGCAGCTGCACCACAAAAAGGATGGTTAGCGCTAGGCATTGTCAGTAGTTACTAAAAGGCTCAACAAAAAGATATGGTAGCATAAACAAATACAAGTGGTCACAGTAGAACTCTTAAAATGCACCTGTTAATAGAGCACCTCAAGCATAGTTCCGCAATAAATACAATTTTCCAAAAAAGCAAATAGATTTTATATTTATAATTTTGAAATATGACACAAGTCAAGCCAGTTTCTCACTCCCAAGTACCCTCACCCTTATGACCAGTGCACAGATAAGCTTCAGTCTCTTTACTGCTGCACTGCAAGTTGCAAGCTGAATCATGACAAGTTCATTTCCGAGCAGTTATTAGAATGCATTTACATTTATTTGCTACTTCATAACATTAAATAAAATTTTAGGCAATAAATTCAGAAGCTTTACCTGTATTGTCAGGCATTGAAGCCTGGTCAGTGTTACGTTCCTTTTTGAAAGCAATATTTCCTAATTGTAAGACTGCAGAAACCACCCGCAACAAACCTACAAACACAAAAAAAATTTCTTTAACCAATACAAATACCCAAAGGAGAAGAGAAATCCCATCTGAATTAAAAACTTACCAGTCTGCTCCTCATCACTGAACCCCATAATCTTCATAGCTTCCATGGTCTCCTGGAACAGATCTTTATCTAGCTGGCCTGG
Organism: Xenopus borealis; assembly: GCA_024363595.1. Taxonomy (NCBI): domain Eukaryota; kingdom Metazoa; phylum Chordata; class Amphibia; order Anura; family Pipidae; genus Xenopus; species Xenopus borealis. Next base: position 111,092,276 of record CM044437.1, read on the forward strand.
GATGGTTACATGACCATTTGACAGGAACCGGTATTTGTTGTACGCCTCCAACAGCAGGTCAGCTTTACAAGAAAATCAGTTTAATGCATTTCACTCAATGTAAAAGCTAAAACGTTAAACCATTTTAAATTTTTTTATCTATTGTAATTATGAGCCAATTCCATATAAAGACCGTCTTCCCCTCCCACAAGAAACTTTTTTGTTGCATAATAAGAAAGTTAATTGTAACCAACTCTACAACCATCAAAAAGTTAACATAGGTAAGTTATATGCAAAGCATAAAATTTTTATGCAAAACCCTGTTTTTGGCTGAAAAATCACCATTAACAGGAAACAAAGAACATGCACTTGTAGGAAGTCTTACATTTTAAGTGTTCTCCAGCTCCCGACATCAGGTAGTAAAATATGTGGAAAGCCCTTTCATCTTTAGCCTGACGAATGGCTCGAGACTTTTCCAGCAAGTCTTAGGTAGAGTTAAGGTAAACTATCAAATAATTGTGTCTAATAACACTGAAGCCAAACACTATTCCCATTGTGTGATTTAATTTTGAGACACATACAAAATATCTCCATATATAAAACCATATTTAATAGTATATTAAAAATATTTATTCAGCACCCACAGGAACAGAAGACCAGTTTGAGTGCACAGAAGGATACAGGTTTCAATGTTTGCTCCAACGATATAGCCATTCACATCAAAATTTATTCTGATAAATTTGCCCTGATTGGGGAAGAAAAAACACAAAATGAAAGCAAATGCCAAATGAAAGAAAATAAATTTTTACAACAATCTTGGAACAAATACATACTGTATAAATTAATGCAGTGGTCCATTTGAAACACAGGACATGGGAAAGAAATCCTTTTCATATCCGCGTATACATTAGGTAAATCAAAGCATATATACAAAAATGAAGGCAAAACTTTTGAATACAAAACTGTTAGTTACTCGAAGTTCCTTAACTTTAAAATCAGCATTACACATTACAATATAGTAACTGTGCATACAGAAGGAATAAAGATTGCAAAGAAAATCTAAATAAGGAGGATAGAATTCCCAACCCTGTATAGTTTATACTTTAAGGGGGTATTGCAAGTAAAGACAATTTGAATCATAACATCATACTTTGGGGGGCTGGGACTGCAAACCCTACTGAGGCCGCCAAGACAGCTTAGGTTGCATATGACAGCAGTGCAGTTTGTATAATCCTTCACTACTGTATACAAAGGGACAAATAAAATGTATGCAAAACTCTACTTTTCTTCCTAGAACAGAGAGCTTACAGAATCTGTGCAACTTTTGCAAAAACAAATGTTAAACTGGTCTGTAAACAGATAGTGTTTTTAACTTCTGAAATAAATATATTAACAGGAGAAAGTTATATGGATTGTGTGCTGACTGATAAGACTTGAATATTGAGAAATTGTAAATTGTATTTTTATAGGGTTTTACTATTTATACTATATCTATTAAATACAATCTCCTTTATTATTTACCAATGTATTACACAAAGGTAACATAAGATTAGATCAGGGAACCCTACAGTCTAATTTTCATTCTACAGGAACAAAAATACATTAATGGTAATTTGTTCATAAGCTAAAAGAGCAAATATTAGGAAAAAAGGCATTTTGGCTTCTGTAATCTACTAATAAGCATCCTGAAAAGGGGCATTCATCTTGATCCCAGGGTATATTACTTGTGTTGGATTGTGCTACATTGATGCAACTACACCAGGTTAGAGTCTCAGGAACAATACAGAATTAATGAAGAAGAGAAAGAAATCACAATGACAAATAAACTTACAAATCTGGAAGAGTTGTCATTCTTTACAGTTTTTGCATTACCAAAGGCTTCAAGAATAGGGTTGGCTTGCAACAACTGACGCTCAAGTTCACCCTAAAGACCAAAGAAAAAAAAAAAAAAAAAAAAAAAAAAAAAAAAAAAAAAACACAACCGACAACTGGTTTAAAGAACAACTAAACCATAAAAAGGAGTATGGCTAAACCTGCCATACTTTGTAGGCTGGTGCAATAAGGTCATTCTATAGTTTCAGCTTCTCAATAGCAGCAATGATCCAGGACTTCAAGCCTTTTCTCTTTTCCTACTTTGGGGGACACAGGCACCATGGGGATAAAGACCTATTGCTTGGAAAATGGACACTAAAAGGTTAACAAAGCTCCTCCTCCTGCACTGGGCTTCATCCCCTGCCTACTTCCTTTTACCCTCAGTTTTCGGGCCAAAGAAGGAAGGACAACCCTACATCAACAAAAATGTGAACCGAGGAGGAACTCCTTCCCTCCTAAGGAGAACTTGTTTGAACAGAGTCAGCATAACCATTTTAATTCAATTAAACTTAACATAAGAACTTTTAGCAGAATAAAAACAGGGACGGAAGGCCTGTGTCCCCCAATGTAGGACAAGAGAAAAGGATTTAACGGTAAGTACAAAAATCATTTTCTCTTGCCTAGATTGGGGGACACAGGCACCATGGGGATGTCCCAAAGCTTCCCAGGAGGGTGGGACCTGTTTTGCCCCATGCTCAGGCATTAGGTCTGAAGTAACTTCCTCCTAGCTCACTTTTGCCGAGGAGAGGCTTGGAGAAAGTGTGGACAGAGGGCCATATTGCAGCTCTACAACCTGTTTAGCGAAAGCCTGCTGGCACACCCCCCAAGAAGTGCAGAGAGCTCTTGTAAAGTGAGCTTGGATACTGAAGGGCAGACGTTTTCCCTTCTCTCTTTATACCTTGAGGATGGCTGACCAGATCCATTTGAAGATCGTAGCCTTATTTGCACGTAGTCCTTTCCTAGGTACCTTTGGAAGAATGAATAGTTATAAACCTTCCAGATAGACTTAGTAGTAGAATGTGTGTCTGAAGTATGCGAACAACGTCCAGTGTGCGCAATCTTTGTTCCATCGCCATCTTGAAATGTGGACAGAGGGAAAGAGCCACTATCTTCTGATTAATATGGAACTCGGACACCACCTTCGGAAGAATCATTGGTCGGCTTTCACCAGGTGGATTAGTGTGAACACTACAGGATAGGGCTGACAACTTTAAAACTTGTCTGGCTGAATAGATGGCCAGTGGAACACTGTCTTGACTGTCCGTATAGGTAAGGGAATTGACTCTAAAGCTGGCCATAGACGTAAAGATTTTTGAAAGATCCAATAGTTATCGTGAGACCACGATTGTCTCAAAATGATCATTTAAATGCCTGATGTGTCCATCAACTAAAAAGACCATTTCAGGTGATATTGCCAGCAAAACTGAAGGATCGCAGCCTGCTTGACCCTGCAAACATAGGTAGATTGCATGGGGACCGATAAAGATTTTCTAACCTGGCCGATCAGTCATCAGACCAATGTCGGACGAAAAATCGTAAGACAAACGATCGTTTGTATCCCACTAACTGTACGATAATTTGACAGATTGGTCGGACTTCCCTAAGATCGGTCGTTCGGCAGGGAAATATCATTGCGTCTATGGGGAGCTTAAGGCTCAAAGTGCTGATCATGCATTGCAGATAGCCCTAGATTAAGATCCCAGGACAGATGGGGTGATGGTAAATTGGTGCATGTTTAAGGGCACCCTGTAAGCATGTTTTGACATTTGGTCTTCGTACCAGCCTTGCGGATCCTTGGAACTATTCTCACCCAGGAAATGAAGGTCTTACCTACTCTGTGGTAATATACATGCCGACATTGGCTTCCTAGCTTCCATTAATGTAGGTATAGCTTCCTTTGGAACTCTACTGAGCATTAGGGCTTCATGAGCCATGCCATTAATTACAGGTGTTGAGAATTCGGGTGGATGATTAATCCCTGGGATAAAAGTTCCCCCCTGTTTGGGAGGAGGAGGGTTGAGTTTGTTACTAGTTTGTGTGTTTCGCGAACCAAGGTATGCGTGGTCAATATGGGGTTACCAGCATTGTCTTGACTCCTTGTAGTCCTTTGGGACCAGAGTACCCTTGGGAGCAAGGCTATGGGTGAAACATGTAGATCAGGTGAAACGGTCCTGGTACTACTAGTGTATCTGCCACTATTACCAGTGGATCTCTGCTTCTTGCCATGAATCTTGGTAGTTTGCTGCTGTAGCGGGAGGCCATCAGCTCTACCTCTGGTTATGTCCCAAAGAGCCATTTTCAGTTGAAATACTTCTGGGTGTAGACTCCACTCACCTTGATCCAGCGTCTCGTGACTGAGGAAGTCTGCTACCTGGTAGTCCACTCCTGGGATGTGTACCGTGGAGAAAGGCCAGCACGTTTTCCTCTGCCCAGAGTAGGATCCATTGTGCCTTCACAAGCACTGACAGGCTTCTTCTGCTTCCCTGGTGATCTATATAAGCTACTGCCGTCATGTGGTCTGATTGCACACGTATCGGGTGCCCCTTAGGATGCTCGTCCATTGAACTGGCGATAGCCATATTGTCCTCAGTTCTAGGATGTTGATGAGGAGTGTCCCCTCTATTGAGTTCCATCTGGCCTGTACAGCGAGGTCCCTTAGGACTCCTACCCAGCCCTGTAGGCTGGCATCTGATGACCAGCCAGGTGTGGTTGGGAAACTATATTCCTGCTAGAATTGTCAGTGGTCGTAGCCACCCCCTATCAACACCCAACTGGTTTGGTTACCAGAATCTTGCAATCCAGTTCACTGCTATTTCTCCGCTGCTGCCTTAGTGTCTGCAGTGGTCTTGTGCGCAGTTGTGCATACAGAACCACAGGGAATGAAGCAACCATCGTTGCCAGCGCCCTCATGGTTACTTGAAGCAGTATACATTTCTGCCTCTGGGAGGTGAGCAGCTGTGTGCAAAAGGAGGATACCTTGGTTGGTGGGAAAACGCCCTTCCTATCATCGTGTATAGAATTAGGCCCAGGTATTCTGTCCTCTGTGAAGGAATGAATACCAATGTCTGGTTATAGATGGCTTACCCCAGACCGTACAACATTTTCACCATCTGGAGGTGATTTGTGGTTAAGCATTGCGAGGGTGTTTTGACTAGTAGGTCGTCCAGGTATGGTATGACCCCCACTCCCTGGAGTCTTAGATTCGCCTGGTCTGCTGCCGTAATAATTGTGAAGACTCTTGGTGCAGAAGATGGCCCGAAGAGGGGGAGCGATAGTGGCTGGGATGTGTTGGCACATGGAGGTATGCATCCCTGATGTCTAACACTGCCATGAACTTCCCTTATTCCCCAGACAACAGTACCGATTGTACCAATTCCATCTAGAATGTTTTTTAACATACTTTAAGTGTAGGACAGGGTGGTAGAGACAGAGATTTGGGTAGAGACCTCGTCCTCTATCTGAGGCGGGGACTTGTCATATTAACCCCAATTAGATAGGACACAATAATACCCAGACCAGCTGAGCGCCTTGGCTACCTTTGGGGTAGCCGACACGATAATCTTTTGGGAGGAGTCAGGCAAAATTCTATGATGTGGCCTTGAGATACTATCTGTTGTACCCAACGATCCATTCCCACCCTTCCAAAGTATCTTAGATGTCCGCCTAAGAGTCAGCCTCCGGGGGTGGGCACCCCATTATGCAGAGGCTGGCTTGTCCTGAGAGGGCTTCGATGTGTTTCTTGATGTGGACCAATTGGACCCTTGCTTATCTGGGAATCAAGGATTACCGGTTTGTGCCTTGTGACTTTGGCCTTGGCCCTGGCTGAAAGGCCGAGAGAACTTGCATCGTCTTAAGTTGGTACATTTGGGTCTTTTGTGGTCGAGGAATGCTCTTGCCACCTGTCACTTGGGATTTATTATATTGAGTTCTGTTTAAAGTTTTTACCAGGAATGGGGTACAAAACCACGTGGATATACATCCATTGGATCTCAAGTCCAGCGCCTTAACCACTCGGCCATGATGGTGGGGAGAGATGGGTTGAAACAGTAGTCTTCCCACGATTGGTCCCTGGTCCGGCTACTGGGGTAGCCTCCGTACAGCGGGAGCCAATAATCACAGGGTGTTGAGGGAGCATCAGACTGCAGACCTCCGTAGAGCGGGAAGGCAACAAGGGCACAAGAGTAGAGAAGACTCTCAGCTGGTGGGGTTTGGGAAAAGAAACAGACCCCTATATCTGGCATGACACCTGAATAAAATCCCTTAAAACTTCTAACTTGAATAAAATCTGTACCACTGCTCCCTGCCAGGTGTGTCTGTCCTTCTGAGGACATTAAAAGAAAATGGGGGGGGGGGGG
>CM044437.1:111098693-111110486 GCA_024363595.1 Xenopus borealis
AAAAAAAAAAAAACTTCTGAAAAAGAAGTTTCATTTTGTGCCATCATTAAGTTTTTTTTTTAGTTTGTAAGAACTGTGCCTCTTTTTTAGGATTACATACATATGATAAATATTCTTATTTTAAAATGTCATGCCAAGAGTTTGTATGCTCATGAAAATCCTCTGTATATACAAGTTATACACTACTAAAATGTTTTAAGATTCAGGATTGATTTGGCAACTTCTGTAAAATATACATCAATCAAATGAAAATTCCCTTTATCAGCTTCCTAGGATTCAGCTAGACAGTACTAACCTGGTCCTTTTTAGACTTGTGTGATGTTGCAACATAAGCCAAGTACTGGATTACTTTTTTTGTGTTTTCTGTTTTACCAGCTCCAGACTCTCCTCTGAAACAAAAATGGATATTTAGACATTTTGAAACCCTTTTCATATAATTACCTAAAAGGAATATCTGCCTATTTCGCCAGATCATAAAAAAAGCAGATAATTTCAGTTACACCCACTAGTGTAAGAACAGGCCCAGATTTAGTCAAGTCATTCAGTGTAGTGACCCGAACATATAAAAAAATAGTTTAGAAGGCCCACACCCAAATAGAAGAGGTGCTAATACAGCGGAGAGTTCCCAATCATTAGTCTCCAATTTACAAGAAGCCAAAGTTACATCATACAATAAATGACCCTACGCTTTTCAACCAGTTAAAAAAAAAAAAAAAAAACACATACTCCCCACCCTGCTCCTCCCAGCCTAAGTGGCAAAGTACATAAATACAAAAAATCAAAAAGTAAAAAGCCTTTTTAACTTTTATATTCTTGATGTACTCTGCCACATTGCATGATGTAATTTTTGGCTCATAATCAAATGAAATTTTTATGGAAATAGCATGCAATACTCTGTCCCCCCCCCCCCCCCCCCCCCCCAATTTTATAGTCAGCGAAGTGCACTAATAAGTGTCAAAAATTATTTCAAGCAGTTTGGACCAGTTCATGAATAGGTATGTAAGCTTGGCCAAAAATTAATTTGCAAATAATTTCAGGGACATGAACCATGAAGGCTATAACATACGGAAGTGTTTATTAGTCAATTTGCAAATCAAAGCCCAAAATTCAGTGCCTTGACCATTATTAACATGCAGTCTATATATGGGACCTCTATGAGGATAGCCAATACTTACGTGCAAAGGATAGACTGATCTTCTCTATCTGAAAATAAAAGGTGAAAAAAAGCAGATTAAAAACTCAAAAGTTCTTACATTATATTTAGTTCATACAATAAAATCACATTATATTTAGGCAATACTGTAGTATCCATCCAACTTGGAAGCAGTTACTGAAGTACTCAGGGTTGAAGTTGGATACATTTTCAGCCCCAACAGCTACTTTAGGTCACCGTTTGTCATGATTTCATGCTATGGTATCACAATGACCTTTAGGCCAGGGTGTCACAGGCAACTAAAGTTGAATGTACACATGTAGTCACTGGTTGAGTTCTGACAAGAGCTTAATGTATAGGGTCACGTCCCGCTTCACGTTCTGGAGTTCTGACCATATGGGCCATCAGCAGTTTCAAGCATACAGCGATCATCCCAAATGATCAGAACAATGAAGGTGGTCATGTACTTGTATGGCCTCATGCAGTATCTGTGTTCAGCCACACAGTGCAACTGGTCGGTTACCTTGGAGAATTAGCCAGTGTATGGCTACCTTAAAAGCAAATTCCACCCTGTAAAAAAAAAAAAAAAAAAAAAAAATCCCACCTCACTTAGACCCCCACTCCCTCCTCCCCCTAGCCTAACTGCCCCTGAATCTGCTCCCAGGGATAAGTATAAAGTATGGGCCATTTCCCCAGGGGAAAGAAGGCAGTTAGGCTGGGAGGAGCAGGGTCTACGGGTTTTTTTTTTTTACTGGGTTGAATTCTCAGAACTATCAAGAAAATGAAAATTTAATGCAAGCTTCATCATACTGAAATAATACAATCAAACTAAATATTCTGCATTGTTTCTGAAATAATTACATTTATGTTCACTATCCCTCTCTCAGCATCTGTTTCTCTTCATTCAGCAGTTGGGTGTCAGATAGTAATAGACAGTTAGATACAATATATCTTATAGGGGGCTCCTTTTGCCTAGAAGATGCATTAGACCTCACACCCAACTCCTGCATGAAGACAGAATGAAGAGAAACCAAGAGAAGGATAGTGAAGATGAACTTGATTATTTCATAAGCAATGCAGAATATTTATTGGATTTTATTTAGAAAGTTTTTATTTCTGTATGATGAAACTTATATTAAATGGTCATTCTCAAGGTAGTTCCCCTTTAAGCTAAAATTGCATGAATAAAGTTGACGATCATGTTAAAAATGAAACAAAAGCTATAAAAAGGATGTGAGCATGGCCCACTGGAGGCAATGCAGCTGTTTTATGAGCTTTTGTCATGCAAGACAGATTCTTACTGGTATAAAAACATCTCCACTGTGCTACCTGTCATTACTATATGGAATGTTCCTAAGTTATTAGACTGAAATTTGCTTGCTCCAGCAGGACTAGGTGGATTTCTATTAGTGTCAATAATAGGTCAGTGCCAGGTGCCAGTGCCAGGGGCTCTGGTGTTATGTAAACAGAGGAAATATCACATGCTTATACAGGAAGTTATTACAATAGGTAAAGAACTCATTTCACATGCTTTAATCTGGACTCCATAAAAGGAAAAAAATTAAGCTGCAGCAACAAAACATGATGTCAGCCTGACTGACTCATTGCTGTCACTTTCTCCTCCCGGAAGTGTGTAGCTTTCTCAAGAATTACTTCTAGTTTTTTTGCTTCTATCTAAGCACTCAAAAGCAACAATAATTAAATAGAATTCAGTTGTTGAATTTAACTTAAACACACAATACAGCACATAAAATACACATTGAATAAACAACATGGGAGAAGAGACAACTCTTCAGATCTCACTAGAACAGGTGGAATCCACAATCCTATACTTGTAGAACATTTTTTGCATATAAGTTACCATGCAGAGACCCATGAATAAGATAAAGCGCAAAAAGCTTACATCATGTGAACATACCTTGCATCATACTTCTGTAGGCTGTATCTGTAATAGCATAAATATGTGGGGGCATTTCGTGTCTCTTCTTGCCTTTATACATTTCAACTATTTCTTCTGAGTAAATTGGCAGGTTTTTGTATGGATTTATGACCACACAGAACAGACCTGAGTAAGTCTGGGGAGGAAAACATAAAAATGACATTAAACCTCTTCTTCTAAGAAAATGTACCTCTGTTTCTTACCCTTGACAGATATAAGGCTACTTAAAATATATAGTTATTCTGCATTAAACACATGTAGAATGTCATACAAATGTTGCAAGTCCTGGTTTAAAGCACAATGAAGGGAATGGATTAAGGCTGGCCTTTTCCCCAGGCCAGTGAACCAGTTTGCTAAAAATGCAAACAGGCCAAGGGTCCTAGGAGTAAATCCAAAGTGACATTGTCTAAACTGAAATCCCACATCCCATACTCCTTTAGTATTAGTCTTCCTTGTGATCTTAAGTTTTATACCTCCCCCCAAAAAAACTTCTCCATTGTTGCAGCCCCAGACTAAAACTCACAACATTTGATTACATAAACTCCCAGAGGGCTTTACGTAAAAGGAAACTTCCCCTAAATATAGCACGTCTCTTTACAAAATATATATTTCTACTATATTTTTTTGGATAATCTTAAAAGGAAGCCGTGCCATTTTAAATGCCAATGTCTGACACTCTGGCTCTGATGAAGCTCCATGCACAAACCAAGGGCAAACATACACCTTAGGTTATATCGGCCACTGAACACAGAGCTGTTTTTTTACTCCCACACTTCTGTAAAGGAAGTTTTTTTATAGGTAACTAGTATATAAATAGTAAAGTTTTCAGAGCATAAAGTTCTCCCTTTCAAATATAGAGAACCTAACTCACACCTCTTTTTAAGAAAGAACCAAGCCACTGAACTATTGAAAGAACATAGAATAGCTTTAAAGGAAAACCATACACCCCGAACAATGTAGGTCTCTAAACAGATATTGCCTAAAACAGCTCATATGTAAAACTCTGCTTCATGTAAATAAACCATTTTCATAATAATACACTTTTTTAGTAGTATGTGCCATTGGGTAATCATAAATAGAAAATAACCATTTTAAAAAATAAGGACAGCCTCCTGGGATCCTAGGATCCAACAGTGCACACAAACATACCAAACAAACTATAAAGTTAGGTCACATGAGCCAATTAACAGACAGAGTTGTGTCTTTTGCTTCAACACTTCTTCCCTTTACAGTTAGAGCTGAAATATTTCTGGTCAGGTGATCTCTGAGGCAGCACACAGACCATCATGAAATGGTGGTTCAACGCAAGAGATGTAGAAGGGCAATATTTACTTAAATATATATATCAGGTAGGTAAGATTCTTTAATATGTCACTTGATTTGATATAAACTATCTGTTGCTCAAAAATTCATTTTCGTTGTATAATTTTCCTTTAATTAGGATCACCCAAAACCATAAGTTTCAGAATCAGACGAATGCCAAATCCTCTACAAAAGGTTCTAGCAATTTTGACTTTGCGATCAATGAAGGGATCACACCAGTAAACTTTTAAAACTATAAAATTGAATATACAACAACTGAAGACCATCTCAAGGAAAATCTGCTTTACTTAAAGTGGACCCGTCACCCAGACACAAAAATATGTATAATAAAAGTCCTTTTCAAATTAAACATGAAATCCAATTTCAAATTTTTATTAAAGCATTCATAGCTGTTTTAAGCTCATTTAAAAATCTCAGCTGTCAATCAAATATTGTCTGCCACTCCTCTATGCCTTAGGCATAGAGGCTGGGCAGATAATTACTTTCACTTTCCATTCATCACTTCCTAGATGTCACTGCTTCCCACACATCCCCCCAGTTCTCTTAACCATTTAATTGTGTAGCCAGGACATGGGGACAGACATCGGGTCCCCCATTCTGGTGCACAAACAAGATTCTGAGATGATGCAAGGCTTGTCTTAATAACAGTGTCCACAAAATGGCACCTGCCTGCTTGCTAGAATTATGAATTCCCAGACTAAAATAATTTATATAGTGTAATTAATGTTCATTTTGCTTGACTAATGTGATTAAATAGGATTTTGAATATTTTTTTGGGGGGGACGAGTCCACTTTAATGGATTAACTGCATCTTCTGAAGCTCAAGAGAAATCAGTTACGCAAAAATGAATGACCTTTGCTTTTATGAGGCAAATGCTCAACTCCTTAATTCTAAGGTTTGTTTTACTTACATAGATTAATCCAGAGTAGTAGCGTTCCTTCAAATTGTGCAAAACGGAGGCCTCATTTAAGCAAGCAAGTTCCGACATATCTTCAACTTTAGAAAATTTTGGAGGATTCATTTTTTGGATGTCATCTTTATTGACTTTTGCCTTCTTGCCATTCTCTGCCAATTCAACAATGGCTTCATCCCCAACCTCCTCTTTAATGCTGGCAGCTTCAAATCCATTCTTTTCTGAAGGTACCCACACCAGCTTTTTGGCTGCCCAGTCAGCTTGAGCCAAAGGGTTGTTGACGTAGTTGCGGTCAACATATAGATACTTGTCCGCATCTGTTTGTGCCATGGTTTCTCTTGGGTAGGAAGCCTGGAACATAAAGTCAAATTATTGTTTCATCTTTACATCTACACCTAATAAGCATTAAGGTCAGACCTAAAAACAGCACACAGTCACAATGGGGTACAAAGATGCAACCAGTGGCTACCATTTTATACTTTCAAAAGAACAGAAGTGAGATTTCCCCCAGACAAGCACATTGAGGAAAGAAGGCTACTTTGTGTCTATCAACAGAAACAAGTATTTCAGAATCTCAAAAGCTTCACTAACAAACACAAACGCAAAATGTATGAAAGTGTGTTTACCAGAGACAGAATTTGTCCTTTGACATTTTGTTCCCATTGTAAGGTACTGAATTTTCAGAGAATCTGAATGGCGCATAGCATGGGAAAATTAAATCTTTTATCACAAGTTTTGATAAAATCTTTAAAGCAATTAAAGTGCTCTTAAAGGGGTTGTTCACCTTTGAGTTAACTTTTAGTATAAAAGTTAGAGTGATATTCTCAGAGAATTTGCAATTGGTTTTCATTTTTTATTGTTTGCGGTTTTATAGTTATTTAGCTTTTTATTCAGCAGCTCTCCAGTTTGCAGTGTCAGCAATTTGGTTTCTAGGGTACAAATTACCCTAGCAACCCTGCACTGATTTGAATAAAAGACTGGAATATGAATAGGAGAGGGACTGAGTAGAATGATAATAAAAAGTGTCAATAACAATACATTTGTAGCCTTACAGAGCATTTGTTTTTAGATGGTGTCAGTGACCCCCATTTGAAAGCTGCAAAGAAACAGAAGAAAATTGCAAATCATTAAAAAACTATGAAAAATAATGAATTTTCTTTAAAAGTTTTAGAATTGGCCCTTCTACAATATACTAAAAGTTAACTTGAAGGTGAACCACCCCTTTAAATGCAGCTACCATGAAAGTATAGAAGAAGTGCAAATAAAAGTGTGTAGTCTATTAAATGAGCAAAATGTTTTGTGTGCCCACAGTGAGCACGGATGAAATAAGTCTGCTAAAAATAATCACTTTGCTGTTCTGCGGGTAATTCCTACAGTTCCCCAGTTAACATGTAAATCTGCAGATTCAGACTCCTGTGAAAGGGCAGGATGGCACTCAAATTTTAATGCAAAATAGCTGTTAAGTCCTAAGAAAAAGGCAAACTATGTGATTGAGATAATTTACTGCCCCAGCTTATCAGATGAACCTATATATATACCCCCATATAACACCATAACAACCATTGTTTTAAATATCCTTTGAGAACAATTAGGCTACAATTCACATCATGGTGCATATATAAAAACTTTGCTAGAAAGCTGCAACTATTTTTCTCAAACCTTATAAATATCAAGTCAGGGTTCAACATGTGGGGGAAAGTAAAAAATAAATAAATTACCGTAAATGTGACCGTTTAGATATACATACTTATCAGTCAAACAAACTGTATTCCCTCCCTTCCACTGAGGTGCAATATTTTCTGAATACACAAAAGGTGCCCAGGTACAATGCATGTGGAGTATAAACGCAAGATCATCAAAGAGGCGGAGGAAGCTAAGCTAAACCAAAGATTTAATCAAATACGTATTTCATTTAAATGCAAACATGGTCAGTCATATATGGAAATTTTTACCGCTTTCCTTCATCTGGCATTGCTTTTTTTTTTTTGACACTGCCAAGAACAGACCATATCCATCCAAAAAAAAAAAAAAAAAAAAAATTTGAAAACAGTTGCCATCTCAGATGATCTTATTTACATATCTGGCTCAAAAGCTCTAGAAATGGAGTTGGTAATTGGATTCCATTACAATAAACAATCATGTGGGGTCAACAAATAATCAGTGGAATGAGTTAACAATATATAGAGGTTTAGTGGGTTCAACTGTGCAGCATTTGACAACCCAGATGCTTTAAAACTGCCAGATGCATCTAAACTTTTTAACGGTTAGAATAACAGTTACTGATCCATACATTTTGGACATGCTTTTCAGAGATTAGCTATCCATTATGATTCAAAACGGTGTTTACTCTTTTTAAAACATAATCACTACACTAACTACCCAAATGACCCTGGTCAAAAGTTTACATACCCTGGTGATTTGGCCTGATAACCTGCGCACAACTTGAAAAATGGGTAAGAATGGCTATTAAAGATAACCATCTTCACCATCTGTTTGCTTGTAATTAGTGGGTGTTTATAAAAGGTCAATGACTTTCTGGACTCCTAACAGACCCATGCATCTTTCATCCAGTGCTGCACTGATTCTTGGATTCTAAAGGCCCCCATAGACGGGCCAATAAAAGCTGCAGACAGACCGAGTCGACAGCTTATTATGTGTGGGGCCATCCAATGGGCTTCCACGATCGATCTCGATCGGGCAGGTTAAAAAACCTAGTTGGATCACAGTTGCATCTGTGCGTGTGCGTATCGCCTCCATTCTGATCCGATATCGCTCACTTCAATGTGGGCATAACGGGGAGAGATCTGCTCATTTGGCGATATCGCCAAACGAGCGGATCTCCCTGTCTATGGCCACCTTAAGCCAAGGGGAAAGCAAGAGAATTGTCAGAGGATCTGTGGGGAAAAAGGTTGTTATATAGACAGACATATAGCTAGACACATATATATGTATAGACACACACACACAAAGATAAACCAGCTCAGTTATGAATTTTCTTCCTGTTTTAACAACTTCCTTTTCTCCAGCATTTATTGATGTTTGAAAAAAAAACCCACTACATTTAATTTATCCTGAAACAACCAGTTATAGGTAGTTCAATAAGTGTGTTTTGCTCAAGTAGAATCATGAAAATGTCTGCTCTAAATTTCTTTGTGTGCTAGAATATAAACCATGCCCTTGACTTGGTTACACATATTGCTGCAACTAGCCACCTGATATTTCAACCACTTTAATCATTACAGGTATGGGATCTGAAACGCTTTATTTCTAGATTTTTCTGTAATTTGGATCTCTATACTGCAAAAAAACAGTAAAAAGTAAAAACAGGAGGATTGTTTTGCCACCAATATGGATTTATGCATCTTAGTAAAGATCAAGTACTGATTACTAAAAAAAGGAAATCATTTTTAAAAACTAGAATTATTTGCTTTCAATGGAACTTTCAGTAACTTGGAGCTTTCAGGATAAAGGGGTTCAGGATAAGGGATTTTTGGTTATTAAAAGAACAGGCAAAAATTATGTTCAGCACAAGCCATATTCATATAATTGAAAAAGGAGGAGAGCACTCAAAAACGCAGATTAACTTCTGCGATTAGTTTTTATTGGTCATTTTACGAATGTTAAACAAAGGGATATACAACATCCTTAAATACCTCTACACACTGTTTTTAAAAGCAGCTGCCTGGCCACTGTTACTCCTCCCTGCTGTTCTGAAAATATCAAGCCCAAAACACTTATAAAGGTTAAGTGGTGTTACAGACCCCATCAGGTGCCCTTTTATAGAGGTCTTCACTTGAGAGGTAGATATTTAAATTACCAGTGTGCATATAACCCCCTACATAAGCAACTTATGCTTATCTGTAAGCCAAGTCACAACAAAGGGTGACATGAGATTGTTCATCATCAAGAGTTCAGTATCTCCATTTAATTTAAATGAGCCAATTAAAAACAAAATGAAGCCCTTGAATAATTGAATATGGCTAGAAATACATTTTATAAAATATATTTTATATGTATATATGAAGCCAGCCGGTTCAGCATCTCTTATTAATATTGATCATCTTGAGTTTTGTAAGGATTGTCCATGACATTCACATGCTCAGTGTGCTTTGAGCAGCTGTTGAGAAGCTACGCTTAGGGGTTGCCACAAATTATCAAGCAGAAAATGAGGTTTGCCTGTCATACAAACAGATGCTACAGGGCTGATTATTACATTTTGATCCTAATTGAGCTGGTTTCTGAGCTGCCATGTAGCAATAATTATCAGCCCCAGCCTTATATTGTATATATTCATTATATTGTGCATTAGCCCCTAAGCATCACCGTGCAGGTGTAGTAAATCTACTACTGGGGCATCTTTGGAGACACAGATCTTTACTGCTAAAAGGCTGTGGATGCAGTGGGTTGGTGTATAAGCCAAAAGCAAATGTACAAAATTTCTACCTTACTTCTTTAGTTTAAAGGTTTTTTTTTTTTTTGCTTATTTTGGAAGAAATAAATAGCGCACATATCTATATACACTAATCTTCTAAACAAAAGAAATGTCTAAGTGAAACTGCCAAGACAGGGTTAGCAAGTTTTCAGCACAGGTACTGTTAAAGCATCTGCTTTTTAGAACCTTTGATCTTTCTGAATGTATGCATATTTCCAACAGGGTTAAGCCATAAGAGTAAAGAAACAATTACTGTGCCTATTCAAAAAGGGTGCCTCCCCATCCCCCCTTGCCAAAAAAGGTATCTCTTGCAGTAAGATGCAGCTGCCTTAGTGACAGACTAGAATTAGATACAAAGAATCTTACTACAGAGTGGTAAGATATATATATAGGCAGCATCATTAAAGGCAGGTAATGTTTATGTACTACTAATGCTGTATTTATTAGTGGAAACATAAAGCAATACCGACTCTTATATGTAGGCTTCATAGCAGTACAAGGGGTGAAGTGCGTCTTCGAATTTTAATGGACAATTTATATGGACTTGACACCAAGATGGATGCTTTAAATTCATTGGACTTAACAATTTTGGAACTTAATGTGTAGGCGATAAAAATCCCCATTCGCAGTGACCTACTTTTAATTGATTGTAATTAAATGTTCACCCTATCATGATGGGTGGGGTGAGTTAGTTGGTTTAAAAAGCTATTGTATGATGTGTTTTCTATTAATGGACAAGTGGATCCACATTTTTTGGTGCAGCTGTTCCCTCGGCCCCTCCCCTTTCCCTGCATCCTTAGCCAGCGCGGATCCAATAACCTTTGAATCGGAGATTGTGTGATGTGCACCTTGAACACTTGAAAACTTGAAAAAGAGCCACAATGCTCGAAACATGTCGTGCTGAATAAACCTTGCAGCCAAGTCCTGCGGTTGTTTGCCTGTTTATCCACAATCAATACAGAATTCACAATTGCTTAGCTTTACGTTGGGGACAGAAGCAGTGGAATAGGCAAGTCATTGTGTAACTGGTATCAACTTTAACCAAATCTGTTGCCAAAAAAGGTAAACAATTATAAATCTCTTCTGGTTGAAAACAGGTACGCCATTTCTGTGAGGTTTCCTAATAAAAGGAAACAAAGTACTAACTGCTTGACTGGTCATATGTTTTAAATACACAAGGGCAAAGCCACAGTTTGGCTTTTGTAGCTTAAAGAGCCAGTAACATCAAAAAATGAAATTGTTTTAAAGTAATAAAAACATAATGCAGTGTTGCCCTGCACTGGTAAAACTGCAGTGTTTGCTTCAGAAACACTACTATTGTTTATATAAATGAGCTGTGTAGCCATGGGGGCAGCCATTCTGAATTCTGGGCATTCAGGAAAAAAGGCTCAAGTTACATAGCAGATAAGCTCTGTAGAGTATAATGTTATCGGTTATCCATTACCTATCCTGTGCCATATAGCCGTTTTTCAATTTCCGCCATTGCTACTCAGAAGCTTGTTTATATGAACTATAGTAGTGTTTCTGAAGCAAATGGATCAGTTTAAACAGTGCAGGGCAACACTACATGATATTTTCATTACTTTAAAACACTTTAATTTTTTGGTGTTACGGTTCCTTTAAAATGTAATAACTTTGCAAAAATGCATCTCCCAGAAGTTTGGGGTGCAGAGGCATTTGGTTTTCTGCCATTTTAATTTCTGTAATAATTGCACCAGAAAATCATCTAAATATGTAGAGATAGGCTGCCACCGGATCACACTCATTAATAGATGCAGTTAAAAATGTAAAGAACATATCAAAAAGAGCTTTACCAGTTTCTTGGCTTGTGAGCAAGTCATAAGCCTATAACCAAGTGGCCACAAGGCACCAGACGCCCAAGGCTCTTTTGGAGATGTTTTTTGCCAAAATAAATACCTTTTAACTGCATCAATGAATGGAGTGTGGTCTGGTTTGTGCCAGCCTATATCTACACATTTGCATGGTGTCTGCCTCCCTGAGCCAAATGTCTGGGGCTTGAGCACCTGGACCC
>CM044437.1:111136992-111147746 GCA_024363595.1 Xenopus borealis
GGTGTATAATATTGCTGGGGATTATATGGTAATGGACTCTTAAAATATCCAATATTCCAATTTAAAATCACTTGCTTAAAATTATTTAGGGCAGTCCCAGGAGGGTAGACATTTGATGAACAGATCTGTTGGAAAGGTATGTGAACAGTCAGTTGAGCAGTTCAGTAATACCCATTAGGGTTCATTTACAAATGTACATGCTCTAAAATGGATGTAATGGAGAGGGCATATTTATGCAGTTAATTCGGGTTCTTTCATCCAAACATACTCCTGAATGTCAACATAGTTGCCAATGCATCAATCCAGCCTCTTCTGACAAATTGTGCACAACTATGCTTATTTATACTGAGGAACTCTGGAGGTTCCTTCATACTGGACCTGGTGGTAGCTGCAGTGTTCCTACAAAAGATTGCATCAATAGGCACACCAGAATTGCTCTCAGTGAACCAAATGCAAAAGCTGGTTTTAACCTGTGCTCTTGAAGTGACGCAACCCCTACTATGAAAATGCTAGATGCACTTTATTAATTGTTGCATTATGGGTATAAAATTAACCATTGTACATTGCACACAGCAACTAACACAGCAATAACCCCTGCTGTCTCTTATCTGTATGTTCATATATGTGACATTGTTTTTTTAGCAATTGACTGAGTATCAAGGAGTATCAAAACTAATTTTGTTGTATAGTCACCTTCACTAAAATATGCAACATTAAAGTAAATGAAAAGATAAGGCAAAAAAAATAACAGAATCATGCTGCATTGGAATGAAGCTGAAATTGTTCATAATATACATTTTCGTTTAATTCTGCTGAATGGCTCATGAGTCACACAGAGCTGACGGTGAAATAGTTCTCTATACTGGGAGTGGCATGCTAATAACATATTCAACTGGCAGTCTTATGTCTAGTATATATATATATACTGATCACCTTATTGACAACACCCACTTGCAGCAAACATTCTTGTACAATAAAACAGTTGATAAGGCAAAATGACTGTACAGCAAACGCAAAGGAGTGCATGCATCAAAAACTTTATTACCTCTGCCTTGAATTCTTCTGTCTGTGATATCTGATTTCACTCACTTTTAGTAACATTACAACATTGCACAACCCTGGGAGAGGATCCAAGCTCTTCTACATTTTCATTTCATCTCACCTTGAGAATACAGATTGTGCTACCTCAACATCCTGTTTTTTAGCGTTGTAGGTGTAATAGGATATTTGGTGTTCTTTTATTTCTTTTTTTATTGCTTGGTTCGTTGCAAGTTACTATAAAATGATGAGTTTAGCTGGTATTATTGGTTTGTTAACATCCCTGTATTTTTTGTCTGTTGCCTTACCCACCTAAATAACCAGAAAAGTAGCTAAGGGCTATGGAACACTTGCCAGTGAACTTTACTTTTTAAATATCTTTTGTTCCTTATAACCTTTCTTTTTTCACTTATTGCTGGTTATATCACATTAGTTGCTGAGAAATGAGTGCTTTGATACACATGCCATTCTACTGCATCTTCATTTAGCATAGTGTGGATTTTCAGGTAAAAAAAAAGAAGTACAAAAAACAAATTCACTAATAGAACACAAAAAGCATCAAATACTGTGCCCTGTGCCCATGGTGCAAAGTGTGGAGCATGGTGAAAAAGGCAAAGAATACCAACATTTACACAACTTTATTCACACTTTATGCATTTATGTGCAGACACTCAAGGATTGAGATATATATATATATATATATATATATATATATATATATATATATATATATATGCACCCTTGAGATTGTTTATTTTGTTGTTTAAATGTCAATAATCCTTAATTTTGCGTTAAAAGGTTTTTGAAGGATAAAAAACCAACATATATATATATATATATGCCTTGATATCAGTTGATGCTGTTTTGTTGGAACTGTCCTGGAAGATTAAAAGTCCCAAAATTACAACTTTTCTGTTTTAATAATTTAGGGTTGGTGTGTGTTTTTTTTTAAATTGGACATGTTTTATTGGAATTTCTCTCCTCTATGTTACCCCTTTTAATTGTAAAAATATGGCCAAACTCTTTCATTAATTACTTCTGTGCTAGAGTCAATAATTTAGTATACATTGTAGGAATGTCTCCTTTAGAACAGTGAGAGAGCCCACATTCCAAAGAAAGAAACATGCCTTTGGTACATATTAAATATGTTACATAATGTAATACACTGTATTGTTAGAATTGCCCGCTATACCCTAGCAACCATGCATTGATTTGAATAAGAGACTGGAATATGAATAGAGGACCTGAATAGAAATATGAGTAGTAAAATGTAGCAATAACAATACATTTGTAGCCTTACAGTCCGTGGCCCCCATTTGAAAGTTGGAAAGAGCTCGAGGAAGATGGTAAATGATTCAAAAACTACATTAAAATGAAATAACTTATAGGTGAACCACCTTTTTAACGTGAGAATCTTATTTCATACATGGTTTTCTGGCAACCTAAGATCTAAATAATTATTGGTTCAGGACTACTGCATTGCTGCTGCCCTGTACGAAAAGCCCTTGTATACCTACTATCTAAAGCCCTCATTTCTCAGCAATAGGGGAAAAAAGAAAGGTATTGGGAAACTTTAAGATTTTTGACCAAATTTCATGCAATTCGACAATTCCGTCAAATTATAGTGAGGTTAAGTGGGCACCTAACCATTGATTTTCATCTGACCGGTCAGAATGAATCCATAGGGTCAGTTTAGAGAATTTTTAGTGAAATGTATCTATTGTACAGTTGTTTGCAGGGCCAAGCAGGCAGCTACCCACGACAATATTGCCGCTTGAAATGGTTGTTTTTGTTGATGGACAAATTGTACATTTAAACCACACATGTCAAACACAAGGCCCGCAGGCCAAATCCGGCCCGCGAGGCCTTGCAATGTGGCCCGCACCTTGCAATGTGACAGTCACGCGAGATTCAGGCATCCGACATCCGATGTGGTTGTGCGGGTGAGCTACCTCAATTACAAGCGTTTTACAAGGAAAGAAGGAGAGGGGGCCGGGGCGAAATTGATGTTCTCCTGCTCGACGCAAAGTCCCTTGAAGATTTTTCTTGTGTGCAGCAGCGTGTTCTTTTACCTTCTTCCCTAGCTGCTCGCTTCCCCCTCCCTTGTCACAGAGCTGCCGGATCGTATTACTTGATCTGTGGCAGGGAGATAGAGCAGCCAGGGAGCATCTGATTGGCCAGCAGCACAGATTGCAGCGCGGGAGAAAACGAAGCAAGGAAAGCCCTATCTTTTGCAGTCTGCAGCCTTGTACTTGTGATTTCTGGGGGTATTTATGTCTGTACTTGCCCCTGTGCCATCTGTTTGTGAGTTCTGGGGGTATTTATACATGTACTTGCCCCTGTGCCATCTGTTTGTGAGTTCTGGGGGTATTTATACATGTACTTGCCCCTGTGCCATCTGTTTGTGAGTTCTAGGGGTATTTATACATGTACTTGCCACTGTGCCATCTGTTTGTGAGTTCTGGGGGTATTTATACATGTACTTGCCCCTGTGCCATCTGTTTGTGAGTTCTGGGGGTATTTATACATGTACTTGCCCCTGTGCCATCTGTTTGTGAGTTCTGGGGGTAAACCATTCGGCCCGCGATTTAGGCTGGGTTTTAGATTTCTGCCCCTTCTCTGATTGAGTTCGACACCCCTGATTTAAACGATAGTTTCAGGTCCTATAAAAACAAAAGATCTTTTAAAAATCTTAACATCTACGGCCACCTTAAGTTAGATGAATGATCTGCAGTTCTTGCAGCATCTTGCAGCATTTTCATCTGACAGTCGTGTCATGTCAGATCACCCCTGTGACACCATCCAACTTCCTATTACCTTACCTTGTTCCTGTCGCATCCGACTTGTTGCATCCATTTTCGCGCCCAGCGTCGCATCAGCTGAAAACAGAAGTCAATCGTCCGTGAAGTTCTGCCCAAAGCCGTGGAGCTGAACTTCATGTGAAAGTACGGTGTAAAACAAGCAAGTCAATAATTTTGTATAAATTGTAGGAATGTCTGGTTTAGCTTACCTTCATAAGGCTAACAGGCAAGTAACACTGTGCCAGATTAGATCATTTAAACACAAAGTTGTAAAATACAAGAATATTAGAAGTCATTTAGGAGTTCCTTGACTATAAAAAACATAGGTCCATAGGCAAAGTCCCTTTATACAGATCATGGAACTGCAAAACAGAGATCTGCCTGTGTAAATTGATTACTTATATAGGCATGGGATCCATTATACGGAAACCCATTATCCAGAAAGCTCCGAAGTCTCCCATAGACTCCATTATAATGAAATAATCCAAATTTTTAAAAATGATTTTCTTTTTTTCTGTAATAATAAAACAGTACATTGTACTTGATCCAAACTAAGATATAATTAATCCTTATTTGAAGCAAAACCAACCTATAAGTTATGAAGATCCCTTATTAGGAAACCCCCAGGTCCCGAGCATTCTGGATTACAGGTCCCATACTTGTACTATTGTTTGTTCAGCTCATGCAGCAGAGTATTAGAAATGCTGTTAAAATACTGTTAAAAAATACTGTTAAGCACAAGGAGAGAAAATTACTTTTACTTTTAAATAACCTACACTTAACTCCTTTCAGATCTGTAAATTATACTCTTTTGATGGAGGTTTCTGAAATCTTGGAGCAGATAGAATGTGGTCAGCGATTTCTTAGTAAAGTTCCACTGGTAGTCAGCATCTTTAATGAAATCTGTCAAAAATAACATTCCACACTGTACGTTATAACTCCCATTTCATCCTATACCCTGTAGGACAGAGCACTGAGCTGCCTACCCATACATTAGTACAGGGTAAACCCTGGTGTTGTTTGTTCCTAACCACTATTAGGAAAAATGTTACTATTGCTATTGCTGTTAACAAAATTAAAGGGAACAATACTGTATCTCAGAGGTCCTTTTTTCCACCTACAGATGTGGCCTGCAGGGTAGTACAGGGTAAAGTACTGCATTGGGATCTCCCTGGAATCAACATGCTATACTGCTCTCTGGATTTAAGGGAACATCTATTCCCAGCATAAGCAAGATATTTATGCATTCTTTGGGGGGGAATCAAGTCTTGTGTTTCCTGTTTTACTGAGTTCCAGCAGCTTTGTTACTATTTTTATCAGCATTCCAAACATGGGGCAGGAAGTAGGGAAACAATATTTATTTGATTATAGTAGAACTAACAAATATAAGCTGGATGGACACACACATATATAATTTGTTTTATGGTTGGAAAAAAAGAAAAATATGGAGAAATACAAAAGTAAATGCTGTGTAAGTATTTAATTCCCACACTGTAATGCTATGCAGTGCTGCCTTCTGCAACTATAATAGCCCTAGTGTTAGTTGTCGCTTTGCAGTTGCAGATTATGTTCCTGTTGAAAGATTAACTTTTCTCAAAAATAAATTTTTTGTTATCTGTCTAAATCAGATTCTCCTGCATTGTTTCCCTGCATTTTGGCTCATCTATTCTTAATTCTTCAATTCATCAATTTTAGATTCCCAGTCCCACAGCAAGATGCTACCATGTTTGATCATGACTCAAGTGGCTCTTGAGTAGATCAAGAACAAGGGATCAGTGTTCTCCAGGGGCCCAAAGAGAGCACAAATCTCACATTTGTGTCACTATTTAAAAATGAGGGTGGACCAGCGTCACCAACTAACATAGAGAAAATATCCTGTAAGAATATACCAAAATCACTCCCAAACAGTACACAGAGCTAGTATGTACTTACTATAAAAAAGAGAGCATTGCTTACAATGGGTCATCTGCACTGGTCATGGTGGAGGACAACAAGTATTTGGTTGTTTGCTGTCCCAATATTTACAGCTGCTGCAAAATGTAACTCTATAACGTGGGAAAGTGTGGGAAATTGAATAATTATGCATATATTTTATATATACAAAATAAACTTTGTATACTTTTCATCACATGTGGCCTAGTCTTGTTGAAAGGTCTGCTGTTATATAGCTGTATTCAAGAAATGTATGTGTTTCAGAAAAATGTCAGTGGTTGCCATGGGTTACTGCCCCAGTGCTAATTTGAACAGTGTTGATAAATAAGGCATGTTTTCAAACCTCTCTATCAATTACATCCTAACAGTGCAGTCTTGACCCACCATAAAAGGCAATGAATATGTATTTTTTCAAGATCCTGTGAAATTCTAGATATCTCCCAGAGGATTTTTTGTTTTTGGAAAACAGCATTATATTATGTGAATTCTTAAAATTGATTTTTTTCAGTGAATTTAGCCATATTCTAAGTTCTAAAAAAACAATGGGCATTCAACTAAAAGTGGGCTTTTTCTGGTTCTCCAGCTGTTAAGAACTACATCACACAGCATCCCATCACAGCCAGTTCTGAGGAGGAGAAGAAGAAGAAGAAAACCATATTTAAAGTTCCCTAGATTGAAGATCCTCATAAGTTTTTTCATTATAAGGGCAGGGATGCAATTATTGGGTTATGGTGCACAGTTCATTATTCTATAGCAGCCAATCATATATATTTGCTTCTATTATTCTAATGATACTGCTATCAGGCTAAAATCTCGCAATAATTACTACTGTGCTAGATTCAATAATTTAGTATAAATTGTAGGAATGGCTCCCCTAGAACAGTGAGAGAGTCCACACCCCAAAGAAAGAAACATGCCTTTGGTACATATTAAATATAGTTACATAATATAATAACTGTATTGTTAGAATTACCAGCTATAGTCAGTCTGTGAACTTTCAGTTTTTGTCTAAAACTCTTGCAGTTATAAAGGTAAGCAGAAGGGCCAAAGGTCCAACAGGTCTAAGGGCCCCTGCCTTCCTCTATTGCATCCTCTTGTCTACCCATTGCTGCAACTGGTACTGGTTTTATTTTGTTTAAAAACAGGCATGGTCAGTTCAACTTCTAACATCACCATGTTAGTAAACTATAACTTTAATCAATCCAAGCTTGTTGTGGATGTATGGATTACCATTGCTAGTTCACTTTATCTCTGAGTCTGCAAGTTACCTACAGTATGCATATTTTCAACATAGATACTGAAACACAAAATGAGTGATATATAATTTTGACATATATAATCAAGCCAAGCTGCATAAGCAACATGTGGCCATGAATAAATCTGGAAAGCTTGAAGGCTGCAGGTTGGGAATCCCTTGACTAGAGGACACGTACATCCACCACACTTCTACTAAACTTCTTTCTTTTAGTTTCACTTCATTCACTAGTTTCATTAATAATAAAAGTTTGTTTTGTAGAATCAATAGTGTACTACACTAATCTGATTAGATAGTGTTAATCAGCCATGCCTTCCTCTCTCCATTCTTGTCGTATCTGACAGCTGCTATTAGCACTGCGTAGAGCACTACTCGTAGTGCAGGGGTCCCCAACCTTTTATTGCTCGTGAGCCACATTTAAATTTAAAAAAGAGTTGGAGAGCAACACAAGAATGAAAAGGTCCATGTGGATGTCAAATAAGACCTCTGATTGTTTTTTTGGTAACAATAGGGGGTACTTTATTCACTGTATATGGACAGGTCTGCCTATTCCCTTCCCATTTCCCCACCCCATGTGTGACATCACATACCTGGAAGTGAGAAAGGTGTACAAGTGAAAAGATGGCATCTAATCACACAGGGTCAGGGCCACCATCAGGGGGGCACAGGGGGTACTCCTGTACCGGGTCCTGTAGGGGGCCCGGCTATGCTGCACTGTTTGAAATAGCTTGACAGTGCCAATCCGCAGCCGCCTCTTCCACCATGAAAAGCTGAACAGGGAAGGCACTGGCACCAATTTTTTTTTAACTTATAGGGGGCCCTGGTCACCGTGTATTTGTTTTAACTTGTAGGGGGGCCCTGACCACCAATTAAAAAAAAAAAAACTTTTATGGAGGCCCTGGTGCAACAGTTTTTTTAACTTATAAGGGGGCCTTGACCATCAATAGCTTTTTATAACTTGTGTGTGTGTGTGCTATGTTTTTAGCGCTGATCTCTGTGTGGTGTTATAACTGTGGTGTGGAGTGGGCGGGATCTGGGGTGAGGCTTGGGGTGGGCGGGGCCCAAAACTGTTGTTGTTTGGGGCCCCCTTGATTTCTAATGGAGGGTATTTATGCCGCTGACAACTACTGACACACCAGAATTCCCCTTGAGAAAAGCTTTTCTGCTGAAACATTGGGAAAATTCCCATTCTCTGGCAAGGTTGTCCGAGTCCTTGTGTTTCTTGTTATTCTGGTTACAATTTGGTTGTATGTATTTAAATATTGTTGCTGATTTAACATGTTCTTGTACAATTAACTGTATAGAGCACATTGTCTGAATTACTATTGTATTATTTATAAAGAGATTTCTTATTAAAATACCGTCTGAGTATTTATATCATTTATTTTGAGTGTGCAAGTCCCTAACATATTGCTCATATAAAATTAGAGTGCCGTCCATTTATATTTTGTGTCTATATTCCCATGTCCCTCACCCAGGTGCACAGGTGGTCACAATAAAAAAAGGGGAAGCTCCCCACCTGCAACATATTTGGTGTTTGTGCGATTCTCTTCAAATTTTCTGCATTGATATGACGTGTGCCAACTGTCTATTGAAATCTGCACCACCAAGGCAGGTATATTAAAGGAAAGGTGAAAGGTGCGGCTTTCTCTACACCAGTGTTCCCAAACCAGTAGCTCGCAAGCAACATTTTGCTCTCCAACCCCTTGGATGTTGCTCCAAGTGGCCTCAAAGCAGGTGCTGATTTTTGAATTAAAGGCTTAAGCTGGCCATAGACGTAACAATTACGATCTTTCTCGGAAAAGATCTTTCCAAGAAAGATCGTTCATTTCAACACACACGTGTAGAGCTGAATCGTCAGATAAACGGGTAGAAACAATAGAAATCTACTTGTATCTGACGATTCAGCACTAACAATGGCCGATATTCAGGGTGCTTTCAAAGGCATCCGATCAAAATTTTCCGTCCAGTCCGATCAACCAGCCGACCGATATCTTAATCCTCTGACGATGTCGGTCGGCTCATTTCCCACCATACACGCACCGAATATCGTACGAAAATTCGTTTCGTACGATATTATCTGTGCGTCTATGGCCACCATAAGAGGCAAGTTTTGGTTGCATAAAAAACAAATGTCCTGCCAAACATTCTCTCCTGTAGGCTGCCAGTCCATATAGGTGTTACCAAAAAGCTAATCAGAGCTCTTATTTGATATCCCCATGGACTTTTTCATGCTTGTGTTGCTCACAAGCAAAAAAGCTTGGGGATCCCTGCTCTACACACAGAACCTCACCCACCCTACCCATTAGCCCACTCATTTATCCAACCAGTGATGCCTTCGCCTTGGCCCATATGACAAGGCCACCCACTCCCAAACCCAAAGGTCGTTTCAAAAAAGGAAAAAAGCCATAGGCATAACACTCGGGACCCCCAACCCCCAGACAAAATCACAGGTGACCTGCCATGTGTGAAATCGTGGGTCACTGATGATGCAAAAAAAATCTCAGAATTCTAATAAAATTTAGGTTTTTGGCTGCACCCCCAGCAGAAAAAATGGGTGACCTGTGATGTGAAATGTGGCCACAGGGTGAGCTGCCTCTGTAATTACTCCACTGATTGTAAGTACTGAGAGACCCGTGGCTTTTCCGAATTATGTCACCGGGTAGCAATCTATAACGGGTAGTGGGCATGTGAACCATGATCAAAATGCAGAGTGCCATAGCTTTAGAAATCAAATTTCATAGAATGATATACTAAAATTTTATAGTTTGTCTTTCAATTAGTTACACATAGACAGTTAGACCGACAAAAGCTGTAATGTGTTTATCTAGCAGACATTGCAAGAAATTCTGTGTTTACCATGTTACGCTGTGCCTTACAAATGTAAATAATCGCATTTTATAAATGCCAGGGCATCAAGAGACATGAGCAATGTGTTCTCCAAGCTTGTGTGTTGTATTCCGTGATGCAATTGTTATATAAACATGGGTGGCAGAGTAGAAATTGTTTGCGGTAGGTGTATTTGTTTTGAATATAAATAGATTGTATGAAATTATCTTTTCTACTCCTTCCCATTAGTCTCATGTATTCTTGGGCCAACTTTTCTGCAGGGCATAGACAGCATTTCTCCAGGTAACCTAGCTTCAGAAGAGCACCATGAAAAAGAATTCTCAATGGTTATGTTCAGTTCCATAGAGGGTGTTATAGCAGCAAAGGATGGACAGATTTCAAATGTATACCCTTGTTATGGAATCAGATGTTGCTCAGGCAAGTGTCCACATACTTTTGGCCATGTAGTATATAAAACAAAATTGAAGTACCAGAGGTTAGTTGGGACTATATAAAAGCTAGAGGCCACAGGACATGTTCTTTCACATTGGTCACAGAACACTGACGTTTCTTCTGTTATCCTGGGCAAATGTCCCTAATTTTTTACTCACCCCTCGCAGCAGTTTCAGGAATCAGAGTTCAAGGCAATCTTCTTCTTCTCTTCTTCTCTTCGGTAATCTTCGTCTATTGAACAGCGTTTCATCGTATGCGCAATTGGAGCAATTTCCCTGCTCCGGACAACTGCACATGCGCTAAAACTCACGGACATTGGCGAAGACCCTGAAGAAGACATAAAGATTATCCGAAGAAGATGGTTGTCTTGAACTCCATTGCCTGAAACTGCAGGGGTGAGTAAAAAGTTAGGGGCATTTGCCCAGGGTAAGAGCTACACTGGGGGG
>CM044437.1:111241507-111252385 GCA_024363595.1 Xenopus borealis
TAGGTGTTTGTTATGTCCACATTAGGCCAATTATCAGGTCATATTTATCCGGCTTGTACAAAAATAAACAATCAACTTAACAAAAAAGGTGGTGTACTTCACTGTCTTATTGTCTCCCTTTATTATTTAGGTACTGAGAGTTTCATAGTTGTATCTGGTTAGTTAGAACATCAGCAAATGTGGAGGGAGGGTCCCCCCATATCTATAGTCTATCCAGGTTTTACAAATATCCAATCTATTTTGGGCTTGAGTAGATTGAAATTTATTTGTGGGGATTTCCAGGACCAGTCTGGCTGCGAAAAATATATGGTTAATTAACTTTTTCTGTGTCGCTGTTACGTTTTGTGGTGGAGCGCTCATCAACACTTCATAGGGATCTTTCTGCAAATTCACATTTAAAACTCCAAGTATCAAGTTGTATACCCTGATCCAATATTTAGTTGCAATTCCACCATATGTGCGCCATATCTCCGGGCGTATCACATCCTCTAAAGCATCTATCATTAAGATTTGGAAACATAAGTGCTTGTCTGCTGGGAGTGAGGTACCAGCGAAAGAGGACTTTATAACCAGATCCTAGTAAGACTGTGTTGTTACAGCATCTTTTTATATCCCATAATTTACTCCACTGCGTCTCTGTCAGGGACTTCCCTTATACTTTATCCCATGACTAAACATATCTTATGTCAGTTATAGATGTGGGGGAGTTGATGTGTCTGTAAAGGTGGGATATTGCTTTCAGGGGTGCTACCCCGTCTATACACCATTTCTCAAAGAAGGTCCTATCTGGGGCCTCAGGTAAGCTTTGGTGCCAACATAACAAAGTGTAGAAGTTAGTTTGCTAGGACATACTTTGTTTTTGGAAGGCCATGAATTTCTGGTAAATATGTAATGGTAGCAGGACCCCTAGCAGTAAACCTTTAAAATGTTATGGTCTCTCCACCACTGGAATGGACGATCTTGAATTCTGAGGATTGCCTAGGAGTTGTTTTTCTGGGGTGTGTGTAGAACCTAGAGAGTAAATATGTTCATTAGTATCCCACATTCTAATAGAATGTTGCAAAGTGCGACTAGCCGTTGCTGGACTGTGCTATACCTTAGACCAAAGAAAAGCGTTTGCTGCATTGGGGTTGTAAATCAATTCTCTATTACTTTGTGCATGAATGGTGGGCAGGTGAATTAATTGAGCAGCAATATAGTACTTCCAGAGATTTGGAAGACCTAAGCCCCCTTCTGAGGTGGCTTAGTGTGGAGTCGTACCCGGGGAGTCTTGTTATTCCACACACATTTTAAAATATTTGATTCTAGTTATTGTAAGTCTGACCGTAGTATTGGGATAGGTAATACTTTGAACAAAGAAAGGATATTTGGCAGCAGGACCATTTTGATTGCTAACACTCTCCCCACCCATGACATTACTTGTCACAATGGTTTTAGCAAGAGTGTTTAACCTCAATTCCCCCCCTCCTGTTTCTAGGGAAAAAGATTCCGTGTGTAGGCATAGTTTACATCTTTCTAACTGACAAAGCAAATAATGAAACTTCATAATCTAGGAATGATTAATTGTCCTCTTTCATATTAGAAGCGACTGTATTTGCACATAAGTAAACATTTTGTTCATTTGACCTCTTGCTTTAGGCATTCAAATCAATTTCCCATGTACACATTACTACATTCCACATAATTTCTAGCATTTTGTGTCAACAAAGTGTACATTTTCAGTGAGTATTACACTCCCCCCCCCCCCCCCACCCCCGGACTTGGTGATATAATACACATGACTAGTTATGTTTGCTCCAAAAGATTATGACACCTTAAAGTACTTCTTAAAATAAGCAATGCTGTAACAGTTTGAAGGAGAACTAAAGCTTAGCTAAAAAGTAGGCTAGATATGTTGTACATTATGTTTAATGTACCAGCCCAAGGCAACCACAGCCCTTTAGCAGTAAAGATCTGTGTCTCCAAAGATGCCCCAGTAGCTCCCCATCTTCTTTTCTTCTGATTCACATGCTCTGTGCTGCTGTCACTTACTGAGCTTAGGGACCCACTCACAATATACAGTACACATAGAATAGAAATGTCACAGTATAAGGCTGATTTGTAAAATTAATACAGATAATTACTATATGTCAGCTCTGAAACCAGGGCAACTAGCAACATAATTTAATAATCAGCATCAGCTTATATTACAGACAAACCTAATTTTCTGCTTGATCATTTGTGACAACCCCTAAGCTTAGCTTCTCAACAGCTACTCAGAGCCCACTGAACATGTGAGTGTCACAGACATTTTCCAAGATGGTGACCCCCTGTGACAAGTTTCAAGTCCTGGATCATTGCTGCTATTGACAAGCTGAAACTTTAGGCTGGTGCAATAAGTTCATTATATAAAATTTGGTATTTTTAACTCTATTCATTTTAAGGGGTTAGTTCTCCTAAGGAAGAATATTACATTGCAAGATGTGACTTTTATTCTTATTTGTGCACATTTTTTTGTCTTTGCTACTTTTATTACATTCCCTCAGTAGTAATGTTTTAGCAAAACCAAAAAAATGACAAGTAGTTGCTAGCAGTATCTCTGTGTGTCTTCACCCTTAAGCAGTGATCCCCAACCAGTAGCTTGTGAGCAACATGTTGCTCACCAACCCCTTGGATGTTGCTCTTAATGGCCTCAAAGCAGGTGCTTATTTTTGAATTCCAGGCTTGGAAGCAAGTTTTAATTGCTACGTACTGCTAAGTAGAGTCTCCTGTAGGCTGTCAGTCCACATAGGGGCCACCAAATGGCCAATCACAGCCCCTATTTGGCACTGCAAGGGACTTTTCATACTTGTGTTGCTGCCCAACTCTTTTTACATTTGAATGTGGCTCACAGGTAAAAAAAGGTTGGGGACCCTTGTCCTAAAGGGTTAGCAGGACCAGACATAAGAAAGAAAACATGCAGAGGGCAAAACATTTAGGATTTGTAGCACAAGTTGAAAGTTACAACAGAACGTTTTACAACAGATGAGAACTAAGACACAGAACATGGAACAGAAGAGAAAATTAAAATTGGAAGTATGTGAGAAGAAAAAAAGTCCCAAAAGTAATATTTTATTCACATATTCTGCATTGGAAACAGGTAAGGTTTGCTCTAAAAAACAGTGCAGCCTGACTTGTGTGTGTGCTGGGAGGGGACAGGAAGGCATCGCAAAAAAGTAGCTGAGAGAGCAAGAATTAAAGGTTGTTCCAACATTGAGAACAGGATTTGTGTAATATCATGACTTTATATGGAAAATTACAGAGCAGCACTTGAGTACTGAGGGGAATATAATAAAAGCAATGAATGGAAAAACATTGATTTAATAAGAACCAAAATTCTCACTTCACAATGAAATATTCTTCACCCCTACATTATACACTCTGACATGTTTATGTAATACAATGTATTGATCAGTTTCTACAGACTATACCATTCACTAGTCAATACCCCCGCCCATTTGCAAAACCCATGTTAAATACATTCTTTGGACATATTTTTAAGTTATCCACTTTTATTGCATTCCCCTGTTTGGCTTTATTTGTTCTTTTACTGCCTGTTTGCTTTTCACTTCCCAGCACAACTCTATATACGTCTACCCATAACATAAAATCCATATTTGCCACCCTTTTATGCCCTCTTCTCAGGACTTGTGGCTTGGTAGAATGGGAGAATAGAGTATAGTAAGTAGATCTAAAAGAATAGGAGAATAAAGAGGTTACGTGAGGAGAGAAGGAATAATAGTTTGGAAATTTGGACCCCTGTTCTAAGGTTTTCTGGTGGGCCCCTGGCATCCCAGCACTACGAAATAAGTTGGCACTATAGAAATACATGTTAATAATTCCAGTCCGACACTGTTCCCTTCTTTGGATTTACCCTGTGGAGGTCTGCCAGGTTACATATGAGTGCAATCATAAGCATTAACAAGCACCTCCAGCTGGGATTCTAGTGCACTGATGTTTCATGTATTGCTTCATCACATGTACTGCACTGCTTTAATTTCTTTCGTATGACTTTCCATTGCCTGAAGCAACATCGTTATTAATGTTGAATGATAAAGGGTAAGTGACTTAAAGCAGAACTGTTTGTGAAAATACCAATTATCTTTTAGAAATACATTTCTTTAACTTTTGCAATTGTGTGTTTTTTATTTCCAGCTTTTATCATAAGCTGACTTGGACAACCCAAAAACTGGGAAACCAGAAACTGGATGATATTATATGCTATCTGTCTCTCACTGCAGCAAGACATGGTGCCAAAGGGGCAACACTAAATACTGAATAAAGCAGGTACAACGCAAGTCTTATTGATACAGGGCAGCAACACACTCCAGGAAATGAACAAAACTTTATTAAACATCTTCATGCCTTTGAAATTGTGAACAACTAACTAACTGTCATTTAAATTATTAAACATAATAACTGCAATTTTCTCCCTGGTTTTCAACACGTTGACCAGAATTCTTAACTCTACAGCTAATAAATAAAGGTGGCCATACATAGGCAGATCCACACGTTTGGAGAGGTTGTCAAACAAGGGGATCTTGCACCGATGTGCCACCTAGGGTTGCCACCTGGCCGGTATTTTACCGGCCTGGCCAGTATTTTTGATGGTTGATCCCAATGTTATTAATAGGAAAAAAAGATAAATATATAGGAAGGCCGGTATTTTTTTCAACCCTAGTGCCACCTTGAGTGGGCGATATGGGGTTCATCCGATCGTGGGTCCTATGCTGCCTGTCATATAGTAATACTTATGCCCAAGCCAAATCTCTAATGTATTCTGCCCTTCGAAATATTCACTTTCCCCCATCAGTGCTGTTGTAACTACTATAGATGGCTTTTGTGTATAACCTCGTTATGTCTCTCCTGCTGAACGATGGTAGGATACCTGGTACTCTCCTGGTTTTGCAACTTTATTGGATCTTCTGGTACAGACAGGTGGCAATGGCTCAGTTCAGCTGAACCAAATTTCTTAAAGGAACTGTAACACCAAAAAATGTAAAGTGTTTTAAAGTAATGAAAATATCATGTAGTGTTGAACCACACTGGTAAACCTGATAGCAATGGCAGAAGTTGAACAAAGACTATATGGCACAGGATAAATAGTGGATAACAAATAACACTATGTTCTACGGAGCTTATCTGTTATCTTAATAACTGCCCCCATTGCTGCACAGCAATATTATATATATATTATGTATATAATAAGTAGTATTTCTGAAGCCAACACTGCAGTTTTACTATTGCACGGCAAAACTGCATTATATTTTTACTACTTTACTATTTAATTTTTTGATGTTACTGGTCCTTTAAAGAAGGTGGCCATGAGCTTTGTGTTGCAAACATTGCAATACTCATATTCCAGTGCTGAAAAAGCATAGACAATATAGCTGCCAACTTGGTCTAAAATGCAGAAGTATTGGGCTGGGCAGAGATGGAATCCTCGTTGCCATGTTGTAAACTTGGAAGCAATGCAAACACAAGAACTGTCTTTGGATTTTTTGGAGGGCAAGCAGCTGCATAGAAGTCTAACAAAACCATGTATAATTATGAAAAAGTACCCCGTTCGACTTTGGAGTAGTAAAAATTAGTTACTTCTCTTTGGTGTTAAATCTTGCCTACACCCATGGGTGTCATTCTGTGCCTAATATTTTGCTAGAATTAGGAAATGAGCCCCCTAGCCTAGGACGGTATATAGGCTTTTTACGTCATGTTAAACAATATCAGATTGGTTGGATCTAAGGGACATTATATTTCAAAGCATCAAGTGATCATATTCCTTTTGTAGTTAGAGATGGAAAATTTATATTTAATGATTGTACAATATAGCCAGTACCATTAAAGCAGGAGATAGGGAAAGAATAACCCTCTGAATTTAGTAAAAACATAGCCCTTATTTAGTCTGGCTGAAGGAATGTTCAGCAGTTATTACCCATTAATGGACTCTTCCGGTCTAAAGGGCTCTTTGATGTAAATGTTTTTTTGTTTTTTAAATAAGGAATTAGCTCAGTCTGAACTGAGACAGCTGAGTACCCCGTATTATGTGTCACTGATTTTCAGTTACATTGAAGAATTCCTTTAAATCCCTGCTTTCACAAAATAATAAGGGTGCACCAGCATGATCTCTGGCTGACTGCAATACGTCAGAAACCATGGGCATCAGGCTCTGTTCAATGGCAGTTGCAAAGTACTGTGTTTCATACCTAAGTCACAGGAATAGGTGCATATGATGATATTAAAGTGCAAGCGCTTCTGAATGTGTACTGCAGCTCTCAGAAATAGAAATAAATCCCTGTACGTTCTATGCTTTGTATTAAGAGCAGGTCTAAGAGCTGGGGATGCTGGTGGTTGAATGTTAGCAGATGGAAAGCTCTATATTTGATGTCTGTGATTTAGAGGGGAAAGGCTGCCATCCTGCCGTCTTTCAGATGGAGGACGTATTTCTGCATATATGACTTCATCAGTTTCCTGTTCATTCTGCGAGAAGAGAAGCAACATCCCGCAGGTGCTAGACAAGCCTGGGGTGTACAAGAGAAGAAAATCCAGCTGGAGAACTTTATTAAGATACTTATATAGTTGGGAAGCCTGCATTCAACGGTTCCACGTCACTTTATGTCATACTAGAAGGAAAATAAAGCCAAAACCTGTTTCAAAGGGAACCAAGTATTCCAAAAGTTGTCTGTTCATCACTAAATTCCAGTAAATATTTGTATTGTGCTGTCAGAGTTAGTTCCCTAAGAACACAGACAGGACAACCAAAGTACATAGGCTGCTTCATTTATATCTCATTGGCCTTTAGAAGTAACAATTGATGCTTGGAAGTATCCTCTTTCTCAGGACACCAGGAACCAGGCAGGTGTGCTTATCCTGAACCTCACTGGCATTTGTCCCAGACATTCCTGGCACCTATTAAAGCTGGGTGCATGCCCAAAATAGAAATTGGCAAATAAGATCTGTAAAGTTTATCTGTTTGCCCAGGATCGTTTCTATTCTTTTTCCAGTCTCTCAATTTGAATCACTTTGTCACTGCTAGGGTAAATTGGATCCTAGCAACCAAATGAACCGATGGATTGAGAGCTGATGAACAACTAATAAAATAAAATTTTATTTGCAATTGCAAATTATAATAGAATATCAGGACTAAAAGAACCTATAAGGCTATGTCATGTGCAGTGTTTTCTCTGCATGCAAAAAAAAAACCTCACCAATCCAATCCAATTGACAACCTGTTCAGTACAGCATCTGTTTGTCAACACTCACACAGGCATTCAAGGCAAGAATACACAACCGAGCATTTTGGTCTGACTGCAGAAAAAAATGGCATGAGTGAGATTAGCCTTCCAGAGGCTTTGTGGGACCATTGGAAATCTCCATTCCTGTAGGTGCCAAAGTGCCTAGAGATACTTGCCATCCTTCAGTTTAGCATAATAAAACACTTTACATGCACCAATCCCATATAAGTGACTGATGAGGCATATGCGAAGAGACAACGGCGTGTGCAGGAGCTTTGTCACCCGCAGGAGGAGATTTCCCACAGGGGATAAAGCACCTTGTGTGTGTCATTACCCTTATTTGCACTTGAAACCAACATATAATTATCATAAACAAGAGAAACATCAAAGGGACAACATATTTATATATGTTTATGTATTGCTCATCCTTGGAACAGGTTGATTGTGCATATAGAACAGCAATTTAAAGGATAACTAAAGAAATACATTGTGTCATAGCAGCCATACTCACATACCTGCTTGTTAGGGTTCCAAAATGTCTCCTACCTATAGTGATTCACATAGCCTTTTGAAAGACAAAATGCTATGTATTAGCAGACATTAAAGGGGAGGCACACCATGGTAGAACTCACAGTGGGGCAGTTTTAACCAGGCTATAAGGGGAAATACACAGGTTGGCAGCACAGGGCTATTTCTTGGCCTTTGTAGAAACACTGAGCGAGACACAGCTGATTCTCTGTCCACTCCTGTCAATAAGCACTGATTTGGCCTGGGTGCAGACACTTGTAATGAATTTCAGCATTGAAATATGTGAGATTGCATTTTTGACACCAAAATTTGCTTAATTTGTCTGCACCCAGGTAAACACAGTGTTAGCAATTGTGGCCACAGAAACACAACTCAATCAACTGTTTTTTGCCCTATGTTTATACACAGCCTCCCTGAACCCATATCCCAATAAAAAATATCTCTGTAAAGTTCTGTGAATTATGTGGCCGTTATGACTAAAGCATAAAAGTAATAATGGACATCCCTGTTAAGCTGGCCATAGATGCAAAGATCTGCTCATTTGGCTACATTGGCTACAGGGCTATATCGAGGTAATCCGAACGTTCGGCCCTATGGCCGAACGATGGAATTAAGAGAAGCGCAATGGAATTCCGATGGGTGGGTCGGAAGAAAAACCAAATTCCCGATCGATAACATGTCCAGATATCGGTCGGGAAGACCCGTCGGAAGCCCCCATACACGGGGAGATAAGCGGTCAAATTGTGATGTCGGCAACTTTATCTGCCAGTGTATGCCCAGCTTTAAACCTATCCTCTACATGTAAACATGTTTAAAGCTAAATTTCTATTTACTCTGTTTGCTATAGGCTCTTATGTCTGCCAACATCTTTCATCACTTGCATAAACAAATACCCAGTCTGTTTGGAGAGTTTGGTGGCTGAAGGCAATATAGATCAGAAACCTTACAGAATGCAAGTACACATATGGTCACACATATATCAGTATGAATAATTTCACTTTTATTCCCTGGTGTTTAACATTACTTTAAAACTGAACATGCCAGATGTACTTTTATCTGAACAGAGACCTGTCAACATAAAAACAACTAAAAACATATTGTGTAATTAAAGTGAAAACTGACCATTCTTTCCACTTTTAATAATAAATGTGCTGGAGTCCTAACATTGGTAAGTCTTACCCTGTATGAGAATAGAATCTGCTAATTATATTCAGACTAGGCAAACTCTCTACAAAGATAGAACATACATCCATTTTTGTAATATTAGATAATAAGAATATAAAGTAAATATTTTGGCTTTGTACTCACTGTTTCACAGTCACACAACATGACAATCCTGTGTTAGGGACACAGCATTGATCTCAAGCTAGTCATACTGAGTGGCAAAGCAAATGGAGGGTAATGTATGGCTGCATCCACCAAAGCCTTAAACCACTTGTCAGCTTCCTCTTATGACAGCCACAACAATTGTTTAAAACCTGACACTTTTAGCTGGTTTGGGTAGGGGTTGTGAGTTATATATATCTGACCTATTCTTCACTAGGATACAGGAAACCAATTTTCAGTGAGTTCCAAGAAGTAACTTGAACCTAGAAAGCCAATCAGTCAAACAAAACAAACAAATAAAAACTAATGTCAGGAAGGCATATTGGCATTATTTCCCCTATATTAAATATCTATGTATTCACAGTAACCGGGAGAAAGGACAGAACAAAGAGGGCAGAAGTGCTGTTAACTTAAGCACGAAAAGCCATATCCACTGAAGAAAATGCTAAACGCATCCTTCTCCCTTCAGTTCACTATATATTGCAAAGCATTCATTTCAAACAAGAGGTAACAATGTAGAGGCCGAATTCAGGTAGGAATCCAGCCTTGGGATCACAGTTTTGGGTGAAGACGGAGAGGCTCTGATTATGGTCCAATGAGTTTCTTCAGAAAAGCTTCAAGCTGATCTTCATCCTTCAGCCCCACAAACTTATCCACAACATCACCATTCTTTATGGCCAGCACAGTGGGCACAGCAGAGACCTGGAAAGAGAGAGAGAGAAAGACAATGAGACACCATGTCCTCTACTGATAAACTGGTGTAATGATGGCACATGTGCTTATATGCCAGGCCAAGCTGCAGTAACTCCATTGTTCTTTAATCAGGCTCAGACTTATAGGCAGGTCCAGTTCAGTCTGCTGGTCATTGTAGACCAGAATATGAGGTAGGTAAAGATATGTTAACTATTACACAGGAATAAGTGTCAGGATCCAACAATCGGGGATGCAGCCTGTCCAAACCTTGAACCCCCCTACAGCCATGAATAAGGCTTCCACACTCAGTACAGCGAAAAAACTAGCGGGAGATGCATAATTAACACATGGCTGTGGCAGGTCAGGTCTACAAAGCGACTGACATTTTGAAGATAAAAGAAATGTCAAAGTGTCAGCTTCACTTAAACATAGAAGTACCACTAATCTAAAAACTACCAAACTCATTACACTTCTTTTTCAGATTAATTACAAGGGAAAAGCCATGACAGCTGTAATATAGCAACTCATTGAATGATTATCTCTTTTCATAGTGGATGATTCAACCGATGCAGGGATCCTCCAACGAGAATTCTGACCTTTCTGTTTGCAATTGACTCCCTATTTTTGGTTTCATTTGCTTGTGTCAGTACTCCGAGCTGTTTCCTAGTTCAGAGTCCTTAAACTGCATTGCATCCACCCTTCTGAAACTTATAATACCGAAAAGCCATAGATAAGAATGGGAGGTAGTGTAAATAGGGATTGTGAATAAAGAACAGCTAGAGGTTACAAAAGGGGTTATTACTGAACATTTTTATCCCCGTATTATTTAAGTGATTTGCATTATTTGACGACTGCTACTTATTGTAACATAAAGATAACTTTCTTAGGGATTATGTCAGTCATTGTAACCAGGAAAAGGCAAAATCAGTAGTGCAAGGGTTAAACTTGATACCATGGTAATAGCTTAGCATGTCAGATCCCAAGAAAGACAAACAACAGGCCTGTAGATCTGAATCTGTTTGTTTACAGGGGGCATTGACACAGCTTAGCACTAAGTAAGTACCAAAATCCTCCCATTAAA
>CM044437.1:111269652-111291639 GCA_024363595.1 Xenopus borealis
ATGAGTACGAGTACAAGTGCAAAGCACAAAAACAGATCTTTAAAAACATAAACATTTCCTGACCTTGAGATTTCCACATCCAATTCTAAATAAGCATTCTGATAGGCTATGGGCAGAGCAATAAAATAAGTTTTGGGCAAAATTTCTTTAAAATTTCTTTAAAAAGTGTGTGTGAACTTGCCCAAGTTGTGTGTGCATGCTGTGAGTGTGCAAAAAGCATGAAACAACTAAATCTTTTAAAAAGAAAATCTGGTAAAGTTGTGAAAAAATTGTGTAAGTGTATTACCTTTCTGCAAGCAGCCAGAGGAACTGGTCAGGGGAGCACCAGAGGAGTCAGACATGCACCGGAAGAATTCCAGGAGTGGGGGTGGTGCTGGGAAAGGACTTGAAAAACCACGTTGTCATGATGTGTCTGCTGCTGCTGTCATTGGTTCCTAGGATGATTTTAACTGCACTGGATAAAGCCAGTATAACCTTAGTGCAAATACAATGTCTTTGCCAATATGCAACTGAAAGCTTTGTTTTTAGGCATGTATATTATGTTACTTAGCTAAAAATGTCTCCTTTGTGTTCCCACAAACAACACTCTGCACTTCCTTATTGGCTTCAGAAGGGCAAAGAATCCTTTCTTCCTGAAACAGTCAGCTGTTCTGGCTGACCAATAGGAAACTCCCTTCACTGTTGAAGTACGTTGTGCACAAGCAGCCGCTCATGTTGTATCTGTTTAAAAAGACATTACACATTTCTCAGATCCTCAACTATGCTCCTGATCCTGTTCCATCTTCTTCTGTACTACATTTTCTCACCCCATGGAATTTTCCCTTTAAACAGATAAGAACAAGTACCCCAGGTCACCATAATGGTGTATAAGATCTCAGTAAGGGTGAATTCTTCTTTTTTTACCTAACACTGTAGGTCTCTTCCTTCCTGCAGCCTGAAACAAGTTAAGGGGCAGATGATTAGGGATTCTCCACAGCCCTGTTGCTCCCCTTGTTTTCTGAAGGTGCAGGGAGGTTTTCGGCACAGAATCCATAGTATTGAGTTTTGGCGCCAAAATCCACTGCATCTGCCTGCACCCTGATTCCATGTATAGGCATAGCAGAAGCAGAAGAACAGTGTTGCAAATCGTTGCATAGTTGCCTAGGTAATTTGGACCCTAGCAACCAGATTGCTGAAATTGCCAAGTGGAAAGCTGCTGAATAACTCAAAAACTACAAATGATAAAAAAATGAAAACCAATTGCAAATTCTCACCATTACCATGTAGGGATTCTTATTTTATGTATGGGATCTTTCTATCTTCCACAGAGTCCATTTTAAGCAATAATCTAATTATTTTATTATGATCATAGTGCCATATACTGTCTGAAAGGAGAAGTAAACCTCAACAAAATACAGCCAAAAATGCCATAATGGTGGTCATGGCTTTGCATCAGACCACTGTTACTTTTCCACCATGTTTTATGGTTTTTAAGACTGAAATTGTTGCTGTGTGCTTGGAGTTAGCAAAATTATATGATTAATGCTCATGTGATTAGGATAAGAGTATATTGATAAACGTGATGAGAATATAAATGTGATAAAAGAACAGATTGGGCATACATAGAGGGGATGAAGCAAACCAACACATTTATTATTGTGTATGTATATCTAGGGTTTGATTGGTACATATATCCTAAATACCATTGATATCAGTTGTTTTGTACATAGCATGGGTTTGTAAGTACTATTGGAAGATCTGAAGATAACAAAGGAATGATAGTGCCAATATAGCATATGTTTGGTGTTGTTTGCTATGTTTTGTGGCTGTGTGTTTGACCAATGATTAGGGTTGCAACCTTTTCTGGAAAGAAATATTGGCCTTCCTATATATTTATCTTCTTTCCCTAATAATAACATTGGGATCAACCATCGTTTTTACCGGCCAGGCCGGTAAAATACTGGCCAGTTGGCAACATTACCCATGATGTTCACAGCTGGTGTTTGCGTGTGATGGTCACAGTATAGTATAAGTGATAGTAACATTGCTGTAATTATAGAAAGGGGTAATGTCCTAATCATGTTGCATTCATTTATTCCGTTAAAAAAACAAATGAATGTTGAATGTGCTTTTATACATTGAAGGCACATACCAAGTCTTACTCTTCCTCAAAGGGGGGGGCAGATTGTGTATTTTCGTGTTTGTTAAGCCGGTCTTGTTTAGTGAAAATAGCTTCATGCTTGTGTTCTAGCCTGCAGCCTTCTGTTGAATCAGCAGAAAACCAACACCAAAGCAATGATTGTTAGTAACCTTTCTCATCATGTGACACAAAAGGAATATCTCTCTCTCTCTCTCTCTATATATATACCTCAAGGCAAGTCCACGTATGACATGCTATTATTTAGCTAAAATATCCTGCATTACATGCCGACGCAGTGATATATTTTTAGGGATGCATTCGTGTTTATATAAAAATCTATTAGCAGTAATATAAATTATGAAAAATAAAATTTGCCAAGTGCATATAGTTAGGAATATGTGCATCGGTGTTTATACTGGTTATTGTTTGTTTTTGTAGGTAAATTTCTTATATCGCTATAGAATGTTAATGTTTTACAAATAAATATATATATCTTTGTAGACAAAGATATTATATTACGAAAAAGTCTCAAACATCAGATTTTTAGTCAGCACTCGACTGTGATCATTTTTGGGGAGGTGAGTTTTATATATATAATATTTTACTTGTAAATTACAAAGGTATGATTTACTGAGACAGTTGCATGGTTACAATTCTTTACCCAGATGTAGTAAGATTATTCAGTCATGTCCCAGACTACAGTTTGCACCATGACTCACAGGTATTAGCCCTGATAAGACAGCTCTGGTTATTTGTTTATCATGTCAAAACATGGGGC
Organism: Xenopus borealis; assembly: GCA_024363595.1. Taxonomy (NCBI): domain Eukaryota; kingdom Metazoa; phylum Chordata; class Amphibia; order Anura; family Pipidae; genus Xenopus; species Xenopus borealis. The sequence goes on from CM044437.1 coordinate 111,272,550, forward strand.
TTCATGTCAGTATTTTCCAATAAAGAAAACAGACTGAACTGTACTGGGCTCCTAGCTGATATGTCAGGAATGAAGGTTATAGCCTCATTTTTGTTTCACACACTGTGGTGTGACATTTGATTGCATGCAAAGTATTAGTAGCTTAAAGGTGGCCATACATGTAGAGATCCGCTCGTTTGGTGATGTTGCCAAACGAGCGGATCTCTCCCCGATATACACACCTTGAGGTGGGCGATATCGGGCTGATCCGATCGTGGGCCCTAGGGCCCAACGTTTGGATCAGTACGGGCGGTCGGATCGCGGGACCGCATCAATGAACAGATGCGGCCGCGATCCGATGGGATTTTTAATCCTGCCCGATCGACATCTGGCCGACTTTCGGCCAGACATCGATCGGGAAAACCCGTTGGAGGGCTCCCCACACGGGCTGATAAGCTGCCGACACAGTCTGTTGGCAGCTTTTATCTGCCCGTGTATGGCCACCTTTTGAGGACCGATTCCAATGCCTCATAGAGAATCCTGCATGGGGTCTGTTGTGTGTTAATTATAGAACCGATAACTGTGGGATTCCATTACTTGAAAATTCAAAACAAGCAAGAAAAGAGAAAAGCATCTAATTATGGTATTTTATGGAATTTTATTCAAACCAAATACATTTTACTGATATTTTCTTCTGTTTTATATAAATACCATTGAATTGTACCTTACATTATCAATATGGCTTCCACATCCTGTGAGGGCGGAGTTAAAGGGTTTTTTAAGTGCAAACTAAGGTTTAGTACACAAATAAGGTTTAGTACTCAAATCACGTTTTTTTTGTGAATGAAGAATACTTACGTGATTGTTTTTTCTACTCGGAAAATCTTGGTTCTGGACATTGTTGTTGGTCAGAGCATGATAGAAGAAATGATAAACAAAAGAGCCTTAAGGCTATTGCACTGAATACATAACCATTTTTGCGACCACATATACAGCGCTACGCAACAAGTTGGCGCTATAGAAATACATGTTAATAATATACATAATGTAGTTTTCATTGATATTACATATGCAATTGAAGAATGACCAGGATCACAAAAGGGGGGGGGTACAAGGAACTACAATAAATCATACATGGACATAGGGATTCAGCACCAAAAATATAAACAATCTAAGCACAACTTTTAGCACTGCATAAACTTTACTTTTATTGTTATAAACTCCAAATACAGTTGGATGTAAACGTACATGGAAGTACATAAAATCACTGGGAGGTGAGAAATATTAGGCACCCTCCCACTGATAATAATTGCTTATCTAATACTCCAGGCTGGTGCTCCAGCCGGGGGTATTAGGTAAAACAGAACTCTGCAATCTTCTCAGTTTATTCCTTTGCATCAGATGCACATGCACAGTAGAGTAAAAAGACAAAAACCCAGCATTTTCATTCTAGTGAGTAAGCACTGGCATGGCGGCCACTGAAGAAGATTTGTGATGTGGTGCTCATACATAAAAATATACCTGAAAGCCCAGTTTAATGCTCCTGTTCACTAAAAACTGCCCAAGTTATCAGGTAAGCCATGAATTACAATTACAGGGGGAAGGGGCTAACATTTTCCCCTCCCCAATCATTTTAACTTTCCTTGTCCTTTAAACTGAAACTTGATAAACACAATTTATAAACATTGCGTTTCTGATGCAGGGTGGCACAATGGCACAATAGACTGGAGTACTGGGTTCCACTCCTTGAAGGACACTAGAATATTCCACTAGCTGAATGGGGTTATCCCAGTGTTTGATTGTGTTCCCTCCTGAAGCTGGAAACTGACTCTGGAGTGTTTGCCTGTGCCAGCCTGACTTTTATAGGAAAACTTTTAAATTGTAATATGTTAGGTAACGTTGTGAATGATTAAGTATACTTCGCAAATAGTTGAGTAATATGCAAATGCTATATAAAAGAATAAACAAAATAAGATTATGTTTGGGAGGCAAAAGCATGAGCTTGGTAAGATTTTGCAATGAACTTCCAATCAAATTCCTGTGACTTACTGTATATTGTTCATATTAGTACAATTCTGTTTGCCAATTTTCTTGTATATAGTCAAACTGGCAAAGTAAGCAACAATTTGCAATACATTTTGGCAAATTTTAAAATACCTTTGGATGATGACATCATAACCAGTGACGGGCGAATTTGCGGCGAATTCCCGCGATTCGCGGACGGCGAATACATTCGTGAAAATTCGTCTACCAAAAATTTGGTCACGTCAAAAAAAAATTTTTTTTTTGGCAAATTTCGCTGGAAATTCGCTAATTTTCGGCGAAGCGAAACGGGCTAGATTCGCCCATCACTAATCATAACATTATCTCACTCAACAAGGGCATTCTTGGAATACAAATGATCAAATAAATAACAATAAATCTATTTTTTTGTTGTTTCGATACAGCAATTAGCATTTTATCAAGAACAAGTTTTGGGGAAGCACATTTTGCCAAGTAACACATTCCCATGAAGTTAAATTTAAAAACACAGATTATATCATCTGTAGTTAAATGTCAAACGGAGTAAATAGAAATTACAGTGCATTGCTGAAGTGCAGTACTGAATACAATACAATACAATGTAGCAGGAAGGGATCCACTGAACCATCTTTATAGATGCACTGGGTGTAAAGAGAGGGGGTATGTATTCTGCATTCTACAAATATTTGCCTCAACAATATGGTCATCCCAAGGGGCAGATGAATTAAGATTCCAGTTGGTCAAAACCCACATTTTCTAATCGATCGAGTTTAGAAAAAAAAAATCTTATTTTGGAGATTTATTATACCTCCACCTGCAAATAATTCAAATATGAAAATACACCATCTTAAACCCGTCGAGGTTCTGTAGAAGTCGATGGCAGAGGTCACTGGAACCATTTGAAGAGGTTAACTGCCTGTTTGATGTTGGAGTTTTTTTGGAGGGTTTTGGCTTAAAACTCGATTCGAGTTTTTTTTCACTAAAATTTTAGTTTTCAGCCCACAGAAGTGGGTTTTTGCCATTTGAGTTTTTTCCCAAGTAAGATACAACTCGATTTTCGAGGTACTAAAAACTCTAGCATTTGACTTTTTATAAAGCATACCCTGAGTGTTAAAAAGTGATTCATTGCTGATGATTGCTTCTTCTGGTCATTGTGACACTGTGACATTTGCAGTAAATCTCAAATGTAGGTTGTTCAGTTTCTTCAGAAGTCAAAGTTCATCCCTTTCACTTGCTTTTTCTGGTATCTCAGCCTGTGTCCTTTGATAGATTCCTGTATAATCCTGTAGAAGTCCTGCATCCTTTGCATGCTGCCTTAGCTGCTCTGTACCCACAAGTCCCTGGTTCTGGAGATACCCCTGCTGGCAAAAGATTGGCACTTTTCGTTGAGTTAAGGTAAAGAGGAAGCAGGATTCTACAAGAAACAAAGGCCACATTAGTCTTGTATAAAGAACTTCAATTTTGTACATAATTATTTTCCTGTTTTTTTTCCCCAGAATTTAATAATGATAGTTCCCAACATTTAAGAGTACATTTCATACATATTAATATAATTATTTAAGTTAAAAGAAGATGCAAGTCCGTCAAGTTTAACCTTTTTGTCTTAATGAAACCTTCATAACTCCTAATTGATCCAGAGGAAGTTGAAAAACTCTATTGGAAGCCTTTCCAATTGCAATGGGTGATTGTACTGGATAAAGATTTCAATAGTTATATAACCCTCTGTCACCATCTGTCACCAATGCCAAGTTTCATTCTACAGATGACAAACAAAAATCATCAAAATATTTTTTGTCTTTTTACACCTACAGCCAAATAGAAAACCATTAGATTTCTATTGATTTAGCTATTGCTTTAGACTGCTATCATAAGGGACACATAATTCTATACAAGACAATTGCACACACAGTGCCTAGAGGTTCCTGGACATTACGTGCACTAAAATTGCATTTAGCTGTTTTTACTGGTGCTCTTCTCTTTAATAAACGAAGGGTAATGCACTGCCCATAGATAATGATGTGGTCAATACAATAAATGGTAATATTCACCCAAAGTATAGGAGGAAGACATTATACTCACAGTTCACCCCAGTCCATGGGTGCAAAACATTGAAGTAGGAAAACTGGAAATTGTGAGTGTTTCTTCCAAAAAATAACAATGACCAATTGAAATAAAAATCAATCCGTTTATTGTAACATACAAAAAGCGGCTAACGCGTTTCATGTCTGTTGGGGCACTTACTCATAAACTGAGCTTATGGGTAAGTGCCCCAACAGGCACAAAACGGGTTAGGCCGCTTTTTGTATGTTCCAATAAATGGATTGATTTTTATTTCAATTGGTCATCGTTATTTTTGGAAGAAACATTCACAATTTCCAGTTTCCCTCTTCTCTTGAATCTTAGAAGATACACATAAAGATTTATTGGTATATTGCAATATGACAATTGTGCCTTTATTTGTTAGATACAGGCCAGTTAGACAATGTATGATATCTTCAGTGCACCTATCTACTCATTTTTATTTCCATTCTTCTTGCACAACCAGGGATACCTGCATAGAATGCCCTGAGGTCAGTGAGAAGGGAATTTTCCAGAAAGCGGCGGAGCGGTAGAACATGGGCATTTGGTCCGGTCCAGTCCGTAAGGAAATCTTCCACAACATGGTGTAACCGCACAGGCCGTGGTAGAGGCCAGTCCTCTGGGCGGAGTTTCATTTCTTGCTCTTTAGTTGGGTGAGAGAAAACAAAACAGCAATGATTAGGTTGCTAGACTGTCTAGTCTAACAGTAATTTAAAACAGCTCATAATTGCCATATCATGAGTCAAATAATATTACCCAACTATATTATTCCAAGAGTAACCATAACAACTAACAATCTTATCCCAGCTTAAATTCAGGCTGACCTCACCACCACCTTCCAGTGCTTTTGGGCCACCCACAGGGAGAAGCCTTACATTTAGTGTACCCAATTGAGAACAAATGTATAACAAATCCACTAGCTTAATATAATGAAAAATAATTGATAAAACTAGTTTGTTCTATTTAATGCAAATCCCAGCACAGCAAACAAAACTTTTCCAAGGTACACCATTATGTAAATAGGTATATTGTATCTTTATCCTTTAATTTGTATATATTCCACAATGTGAGCATTAAACGTCACACTTAGGGTCAAATTCACAAAGTGCCGAAAATGCGCTAGAGTTGGCTGGATGTTCGCCGCAGTTCACCAGGCGTAGTTTTGCCAGTGCTATGCAAATTCACTAAAATGCGAAGTTGCGCTCAGGGAGGCGAACTGTAGCAAAGTTGTGCTATCGTTACTTCGCCAGGCAAAGCGCATTTACGCTAGCGATGCCTAATTTGCATACGGCAAAGTTAAACGTATAATAGAAGTATATGTTACAGCCACTACATTGCACTACACAAGCCCAGGAAACCTTTAATAAATAAAATAAAGTTGTCCTATTGCCTGAAACATGTGCCCACTGTATAGTTGAGTTGCCATATGTTAGGAAATGTAGGTGGGGGGAAGGAGGGTTACCCCCAAAAAATTACGCTATTTTTCAGACTAAAAAAAGTAAGATGCCAGCGTTTTTTTTGGGACTTAGAAAAAATGTCATGTTTTTTTTCAAACTCCTATCTATTGCTCCTAGGGATCAAGAGTCTGCATGTTATTTTTAATTTAACTGGCCAATTTGTTGGATTAAATTTAGATTGGCATCCCCTTTGGTACAGATGCTGGAATTCTTGGTGGTCATGAGAAAATGTGACTGTGCCCACTACCTGTTGGTAGTTTGTCGTAGTAATAGACCACAGGATGCAGGAAGTTGGAGCGCCAGGCTTCTCTTGCCTCTCCAATTGCACGGTTATAGTGGAAGACATCTTTATCTGGGCCAGAAAAGTTTTTTCCATATTCCATTATAAGAACAAACAGCCCTGTGTTCTGAACCTTTCTTCCTGTGCTCTCCTCTAACATGGGAAGAATTCCTGCAGGCACCTCCTCCAAATACTCAAAGTCTTTTGAGTCCCTGAAATAAACATGAATATTTTTAGTTGCAAGAAACTAAAATAAAATCAACAATTTGGAGCAAATAATTTTAATGTATAAATTTAATTTATGATCTGTTCTCAGTGGGAATATGTTAACCATTCTTGTAAAAGGATTTAGATGTACTTGTAAATAATAGATCTGGCTGTAGAATGCAAAGTCACTCAGCAGCAGATATGACCTACAATTACTGTGAGAAAAGCTATGTCATAAGCAAATGTAAAAAAAAAACTAATAATGCTTAATTATTATATGCACTGCAATTTTGGACTTCAATAGAAGTTTTGTGTTCAAAGACTTGACAGCACAGCAGAGGAATTTTGTTATCGTTATACACATGGATAAAAGGAAAGAATGGTGACTGCCGCAATAACCATAGCAGCAGACTCTGTTCTTCCTATCCATTACATTTAAAAGAAAATCTAGGTTCTCTTTATTTTAATTCTTTATACTATACTAACATTTAAGTTTTACCCTTACTACTACTCCCTTCTTACCCTCCCATAACTGGAAGAAAAAAGTGGGATCAAGTGTAAAATGAAAGCCTTAGTCAATGAGCTCCTTGAAAACAGATGCATATTTCCATTTTGAATGAGGGCATATCTTACTCCCCAAGTAGAACCACATCAGCCAGGACTCCAAACATCTGGTAGAGACCCGATGCTTCATTCATACGTTTCAGAAGTACATTGAGCAGCTGGGAGATAGGGTGACGGGATGCTTTCCAAGGAATGTTGTGGTAACGCTGCTCCATGAGGCGATGGACTGATCGAGCTAAAAAAAAAAAAAAAATAAATAAATATAAAAAAATATATAAAAAAATTATATAAATAAATATTGACATTGTGTGACATTAGATGCGACTTTTCCTGAAAAAAGAAAAGGAAATGAGAAGTAAAAAAAGTGCTTCCTGTAATGGCACATTTTTGTTGACATTAATTATCAAATGGACCATCAATGATCAAATTGCAGTATCATTTTGTGTAAAGTTCCACTAGCTGCCATTGTACCTCGTGTAAATAAAAATGCAATCGTGCTTGTGTGTTGGCAAATTGGGTGCAAGTTCTGGCTAACATTTTCAACGTGTGCATTCTGTAATTTTTAAAATATGGTGGTAAAATGCCCTTATTGAGTCATTATTTTGGCACAAGCCTATAGTGCCCATTGATGTTACATGCTGTGCAAACCATGAACCTACCACCACCCTGAACATGGCAGCTGTACCAGGATTCCCAAAGTCAACAGGCAGCTAGTACACGATTCATCAGAATGAAATGCAATGACACTCAGCACAAATAAACATGAACAAGGAGCCTATTGGATTCGTCTGTCTACACAAATGAGGAACCAGCTAATGAAGGTATCCTTATTAATAGTCTAATAATACATCTAATTATGCATGGTTCACACATCAAAAGAGACTAGAACATGTTAAGATAAACAAAGGTCCAGGGCCAGATGGGATTCATCCCAGGGTAATTAACGAGCTTAGCTCTGTGATTGCCAAACCTCTCTACTTAATTTTTCAGGATTCACTGAGGTCTGGCATGGTGCCGTGAGAATGGCAAATTGCTAATGTGGTGCCAATATTCAAAAAGGGAACCCATTCTCTGCCTCACAACTATAGGCCAGTTAGTCTGACGTAGGTGGTAGGAAAGCTTTTCGAAGGATTAATAAAGGATAGGATACTGGACTTCATAGCAAATAACAATACCATGAGTTTGTGCCAGCATGGATTTATGCGTAATAGATATTGCCAGACTAACTTAATTTCATTTTATGACATGGTAAGCAGGGACCTAGATTCTGGGATGGCAGTGGATGTGATTTACTTAAGGCTCCCATACATGGGTCGATAAAAGCTGCGGACAGACCGAGTGTGTGGGGCCATCCGACAGGCTTCCCTGAATGATATCTGGCCGAAAGTCGGCCAGATCTCGATGGGGCAGGTTAAAATACCTAGTTGGATCGCGGGCACATCCGTGCGTGTATGCAGTCCCGCAATCTGACCGCCCATATGGCCTCAATTATGATCCGATCGTTGGCGATCGGATCATCCCGATATCGCCCACTTCAATGTGGGCATATCGGGGAGAGATCCGCTCGTTTGGCGATATCACCAAACGAGCTGATCTCACTGTCTATGGCCACCTTAAGACTTTGCTAAAGCATTTGATACAGTGCCACACAGAAGGTTACTGGTTAAATTAAGGAATGTTGGCCTGGAACATAGTATTTGTAACTGGATAGAGAACTGGCAAAAAGATAGACTACAAAGAGTGGTGGTAAATGGAACATTTTCTAATTGGACCAGTGTTGTTAATGGTTTACAGCAGGGCTCTGTACTGGGTCCCTTGCTTTTCAACTTGTTTATTAATTACCTGTATGTGGGCATTGAAAGTATTTTTTCTATTTTTGCAGATGATACTAAGTTGTGCAGAGCTATAGGTTCCATGCAGGATGCTGCCACTTTGCAGAGTGATTTGTCTAAGTTGGGAAACTGGGGAGCAAACTGGAAAATGAGGTTCAATGTTGATAAATGCAAGGTTATGTACTTTGGCAAAAATAATATAAATGCAAGTTATACACTAAATGGTAGTGTGTTGGGAGTTTCCTTAAGTGAGAAGGATCTTGGGGTTTTTATAGATAACAAGTTGTCTAATTCTGGGCAGTGTCATTCTGTAGCTACTTAAGCATAAAAAAGGGCATAAACTCAAGGGATGAAAACATAATTATGCCTCTTTACAGATCACTAGTAAGACCTCATCTGGAATATGCAGTGAAGTTTTGGACTCCAGTCCTTAGGAGGGATGTAAATGAGCTGGAGAGAGTGCAGAGACGTGCAACTAAACTCGTTAGTGGAATGGAAGACAAATTATGAGGGCAGACTGTCCAGGTTGGGGTTGTTTTCTGTGGAAAAAAGGCACTTGTGAGGGGACAGGATTACACTTTACAAATACATTAGAGGACACTGTAGACAAATATCAGGGGACTTTTTTACCCATAAAGAGGATCACCGCACCAGAGGCCACCCCTTCAGACTAGAAGAAAAGGACTTTCATAGTGAGGACAGTGAGGTTGTGGAATGTACTGCCGGGTGATGTTGCGATGGCTGATTCTGTTGATGCTTTCAAAAGGGGCTTGGATGATTTTTTGGAAAGACATAATATCAAAGCCTATTTTGATACTAAACTCTACTGTTAGTATAGCTATGGGCAAATATTGGTTTGTGTGAAAGAGTGTAGGGGTGTGTGTGTGTGTATGCTGGGTTTTAATTTGGAGAGGTTGAACTGGATGGACTTTGTCTTTTTTCAACCCAATTTAACTACTGTATGTAACTATGTAATTACCTTTACTTAACATTTGTGTTCTCCTAGTTGGAGAAAAAAAAAAAAAAAAGAGGGCCGTTAACTTACCAGTATAACGGAAGCCATGGATGAACCCACCAGCAGATTTACGGAAATCAATGCTATGACTGGCAGTGCCAACCACAAACAGTCCCCGGGTGTACCTTGCTTCATAGTTGGCCTTTAACAAAGGATATTTATATTTTTGCCCAGGTGCTGCCTTTAACTTGACAGAACTGAAAACAAGTGAAAAAATTACAAATTTTATCAAGCGTTGATCAAACAGTTTTTTCATTAAAGAGAGAGATACTTTATATTTGTGGAATAAAACAACTGTAGAAAAAAAACAAGAATTAGGGTACTGAAGGAGTGATTTTGTATATCAATTGTATGTGTATATATGATCTTAAAGAAGGTCTCCAACCAAAACCTGTTTTCTGAATAATAAAAGTAATGTAATGCCAATATACATAATTACAGATGTTCAAAGTAATTGCAAGCGAAAGCAGTATTTGTTTATTTTGCTCTCTATACATACTCCTGGTGTTGACTCTGTTAGTTAACTTGCTTCTATTACATTGTTTATGGAACCCTAACTAGCTGTGCAGAGAATAGCAAAACAAATATTGCTTTCAATAGCAATTACATTTACAAATAACTTTAAACCACTGAACAATTTTAAAGTGGACCTGTCACCCAAAAAAAATATTCCAAATCACTATTTTATCACATTAGTAAAGCAAAATGAACATTAATTACACTATATACATTATTTTATTCTTGTATTCTTCAGTCTGGGAATTCATAATTATAGCAAACAGGCAGGAGCCATTTTGTGGACACTGTTATTAAGGCAAGCCTTGTATCATCTCAGAATCTTGTTTGTGCACCAGAATTGGGGACCAGATGTCTATCCCCATGTCCTGGCTACATAATTAAATGGTTAAGAGAACTAGGGGAATGTGGGGGAGCAGTGGCATCTAGGAAGAGCTGAATGGAAAGTGAAAGTCATTGTCTGCCACGCCTCTATGCCTAAGGCATAGAGGAGTGTCAGACAATATTTGATTGACAGCTGAGATTTTTAAATGAGCTTAAAACAGATATGAATGCTTTAATTAAAATTTGAAATTGGATTTCATGTTTGATTTGAAAAGGACTTTTATTATACAGATTTTTGTGTCTGCATGACAGGTCCACTTTAATGGATTTGTATTTGTATGGAAAAGTTGCTTAGAATAACCTTTTGTTGTTATTCAAAAAACAGATAAAAGCTGAGAGTATATTATAGAACTATCATAGTGCAGAAACCCCCACAAGCAATTTGTGGGGCATCTGAATCTGAACAGCAAAGGCATTGTCCAGGCCCTAGATTTAATTCTATTTTGAGTACAATTTGCAAGGAACAATAAATCTCACACACGTTAGGGAGTGGCGAATGCAATGGGACTGTGTCCTTACCACCAGTTAGTCTATGCCACCCACTCTGCACTCTAGATAAAACATTCAGTGTGAGAAGCACCCAGTGCAGCAAGACCCATGGTAGATGTTCTCTTTGCATGAGCACTAAGGGATGCACTCTTGCACCCTTAATGCTTTTGCACTTTTTCAGTGGTCTTGGTAAAAGTCCTAAAATGTACTAAAATGTGGCAATCTGAAATGAGCAGGTTTATTTTAAGACAGGTATTGGACATCTAGCTGGAATCACATTGTTTTGATTAAACCTTTCCCTTACCTGTCAAAGATGGAGAAGTCAAATTTCCACCCCAAACACCGAATCACCCGGTCATATGGATCTCGGGCTGCAAAATTATCCATATAATCCTGCGGCATGCTATGGGAATGAGAGTTAGTTTGATTTCTTGTGTCTATGCGGTTTTTCAGGTAGTGCTTATGAGTCACGTACAGCTTTCCATCTCCATCACGGACTAATGCCAAATCTTCCAGATCACCCTCCAGCAGTCCATCCAGTGATTTTAGCTGGTATGTGTCCAGAAGACCGTTGTTAATAGCTCTGTTGTTGGACAGAAAAACAAAATGATATATATAGGGATCAGCACTCTCAGGGCTTAAAAATGTAAATTAAGTTTATTTGTATAATACTATAGTAATTTTAATATGGTGATGATTGTTAATAATAATAATAATACATAGATGTTTATTTAGACATATATTTTGAGGTAATTATGTACACTATGATATTCTGTGTGAAATGCCGTTTTGTGGATATAGTAATTACACCAGTGGCAGTATGATAGATGCAGGGCCGGACTGGGAGGAAAAAGCAGCCCTGGCAAAAGTGTCAAAGCAGCCCATGTATTCACATATATATTTCCAACCCCAAGGTTAACTAGAACTAGTGTTTATTAATAGACATTTTAAGAGTCCATTACAATATAATCCTCAGCAATATTATACACCCTGTGTACTGGAACTGGCCCTTGCAACAAATATCTCCCCCTAGTTTCTATCACAACTATTCTATCAGATGGATTAGTGGCCCTATACTTACATTATATTCTATATTTTCCTTTGTGTGCCCCCAGCTAGACCATGAACTCTGGTAGATAAAAGGATTATAATTACCAAGTGTATCACAGGACCAAAGTGTGACATACTTGAAGAGACTAGGCTGTCTCATGCAATTAATCACAGTGTTCCATATACAGGCTGAAGTGATTGTTCTGAGCATGGATCCTCCTGTTGCCAACATACCTATCATAAGCATAAGGGATTGGGTATATAGCAAACAACTCTAATATTACTAACTGAAGTTGGTCAGAATTCCTGGTTCCTCCCATATGCCAGTACAGGTATGAGTACTAACAAATACAGGCATTGGCCAGCTCATTTACATTTCTAAAGTGATTGGCTCATTTACATATTAAAGACATACCTAATTTGCATTTTTAGATGAGCAAACCATTTACATTTTAAAGCAAGCAGCCCATCGGGCATTTGGGCATCGGGATCCCATTTGGGCATCGGGATCCCACAGTTTGCCAGTCTGGATAGAGGTATATCGAGGTCCCTGTGAGTGGCAGTACTGACATAAGGGTCAACTTATTTCAATATAGTGTACAACAAGCTTTTTCAATTAGGTTTAGCCTTTCACTTAGGTTGGGATGGGTAGTGACGTAACATGAAAGATATAATAGTATAATAAATACTGGGGTGGCAGGAACACTGTGTTAGTCTCAAAGCATGACACATTGTAACAGCTTAAACAGAATTGTTACCACTATTAGTCGAGACATAATTAGATACAGATAATATAGCAACATTTATAGCAAAATTGTTTCCCTTTATATTTATGGTAAGAGGTGAGATGTTTATAAAGTTCCATTGTATGTGGTTTAATTCTAGCTTATGTTAAGCATTCACAGCATTAGTTGCAGTTTTTTAGATATAGCAAAGAGATTTCAGTATAGGATGGTGCATAATATAATTCTATTGGTGTATGTTAATGACGCTGATTAAGTGTTGCAACTGTGCGCATGACATCACTTCCGCTCACCAAGTTTGGCCCCCATTGCTAAAGTGATGTCCGTGCACGTGACGTCACTTCGTCACTGACTCTGCCCCTCTACCCCTCACCCCCCCTCCCCACAAGTCCATCACTGGATTTCAACAGGAAATCCGTAGCGGGTGGGGTGAGGGAATGAAAAAAAAAACGCAGCACTAGTTAAGACACATATAATCTACCACTATTAAGCAGGTGAGACAGAAGAGAAACTACAATACACTTGAAATGGACACACAGGTATCCAAGCCTATACACATAAAGGCAGAAAATTAAAAATCCCAGTTCTAGATTGCATGCACTTATACTGTATGTAAAACCCCTCAGTATGCTAGCCTGGCGGGAGTGTTGTCTGTGGTGGGAGTGTGTTGCTCCCGCCACAGACCAATAGAAAGTTTTTTAGTCAGCACTCACCCACTATCCACTTATTTCTTCTCAAGTGGTGCACGTGTCCGGTGGCCCACACACTCACCGATTTAGCAAACAATGTGAAGTATGACAGCTCCAAAGAGCATTTTCAATTTAAAAAGCCTTTATTCCATGTGGCTTTTAGGATCTGCAACAATGTGACATTTCGGGCTTGTTCACAGACAACATGCACCCCTCAAAGTTTGTTACATTACTGTATTAGCTGTTTTAGCACCCACTGCTGCCATAGACGCAAAGATCTATCTGCAATATCGGATGAACGATTGACCTGCCACTCACCATTCAGATCAAACAAACAAAGTAGTAAAAGAAAAGATCAGACAATGTTCTGCCCCACAGCAATCGTAGGAAAGTTCTGAGAGTGACAGTCTCCCACTGAAGATCGTCAGATCAGCAATACATGCAGAGATGCAGTATGATTGGCAGCCAACAGAAATTGACTGAACGACCGATCGGCATGGCAAGATAAAGGTCAGGACACTCCACACATGATCCGAAAATCGTACGAATCGAGGATTCATACGATCAGATCTTTGTGTCTATGGCCAGCTTTAGGCACCGCTGGCTGGCCACCCGACTCCTAATAACTTTAAATAGAAACACTGAAATAATCAAATCAGATTTAAGAGCTTCTATGAAGGAGAATATGGCAGAAGCAAATCTGTTTCTTAGAACAATACTTTAGTTCAGGACTGTCCAACTGGCGGCCTGTGGGCCACATGCAATTAACTGGCCCCTGTCTGTTTGTGCCCTACTCTGCCTGCGTGTGCCCTACTCTACCTGCGTGTGCCCTACTCTGCCTGCGTGTGCCCTACTCTGCCTGCGTGTGCCCTACTCTGCCTGCGTGTGCCCTACTCTGCCTGCGTGTGCCCTACTCTGCCTGCGTGTGCCCTACTCTGCCTGTGCCCTGCTCTGCCTGTGTGTGACATACTCTGCCTGTGTGTGCCCTGCTCTGCTTGTATGTGACATACTCTGTCTGTGTGTGCCCTGCTCTGCCTGCGTGTGCCCTGCTCTGTCTGTGCCCTGCTCTGCCTGTGTGTGCCCTGCTCTGCCTGTGGAACATAAGTCTGGTATTTGTTCGGGGGGTTGTTGCATTTGAAAATAAATTATTGTTAGGGCACCTAAGGTGTTTAATCATGTGCTGGGGGTGCTGTGTTATCCACAGGGGAAAAGGAGGCATATTTATTTAACGGTATGACTTTTTTCAGATATGAGTGATATCCCTGCAGTGAGCACCAACCATTTGAACATGGCCTTGTGGTAACATGGGTGTTGTTTAAAGTGGGTGTTGTTTAAAAACAGGGAGTGGTCAACACTGGCTTCCATTATCGGCCCTCCACTATGTAGGTCAGAACATTTTCGGCCCTTGGTAACACAGAAGTTGGACAGCATTGCTTTAGTTGATTTCGGACTATATTTAGCAGCTATTCTACAGCTATATGCCAGGTTCAATTAATATACAAGTTGTTTTAGGTTTTCCAGTTGTTTTTGTTTTATGTCGTTTAACTTTTGTTTAGCATTATCAAAAGGATGTGGTTTATATTTTTGAAGTTTGGTAATGATTAACTGCACCAGAGGTACCATTAACAGAGTTGTCAGGGGGTGAAGGATTTATGTCCCAAATCCACAGCCCTGGTTCACACACCAACTTGAAGCAAGGGGAATCTCCCTTCTACTAAGCTCAGATGCCACATTAAGAGGCAAGTGTTTGGTGGTAGGATGCTGGTTGGCAATTGGCAACTTTCTATATCATAAAGATGGCCCTGTTCTTAAAGGAACAGTAACATTGAAAAATTTAAGTGTTTTAAATGAAAGACAATATAATATAATCGTGCCCTGCACTGGTAAAATAGGCGTGTTTGCTTCAGAAAGACTACTATTGTTTATATAAACAAGCTGTTGTGTACCCATGGGGGCAGCCATTCAAGCACTGAACACATAGTAGAGAACAGATGAGTTCTAGAATCCCATTGTATGTTACAGTGCTTATCTGTTATTGGCTGCGTGTCCTGTGCCTTTTCTAATTTTTCAGCTTTGAATGGATGCCCCCATGGCTACACAGTAGTTTGTTTATAAAAACTATAGTTGTATTTCTGAAGCAAACACACCAGTGCAGCACAACAATACATTATATTTTCATTACTTTGATACTTTTATTTTTTTGGTGTTACTGTTCATTAAAAGGAACAGAAATGCCAAAACATGTATGTGTTTTGAAGTAATGAGAAAGTAATATACTGTAGTGCTGCACTGATACAACTGCCGTATTTGCTTAAGAAAGACTACTATAGTTTATATAAACAAGCTGTTGTTTATCCATGGGGGGTAGCCATTCAAAGCTGAAAAAAAGATAAAGCACAGCAGATAACAGATAAGTAGCTTGTTTATATAAACAATAGTTGTGTTTCTGAAGCTAACACCCCTGTGTTTTGTCAGGGCAGGGCAGTAGTACATTATAGGCCATTCCATTAAAACATTTAAATTTTTTGGTGTTACTGTTCCTTTAACACCCAGAGACTGGGGGGTAGATTCATCAAAGAGTGAAGTGAAGAGTGAAGTTCCGCCACTAGAGTGAAATTCCGCCACTCTCCATTCATTTCTATGGGATTTTTAAAGGCATATTCATCAGAGGGTGAACTTTCACTTCACCCATTGATGAATACGCCTTGCAAAATCCCATAGAAATGAATTGAGAGCTGCGGAATTTCCCTCTAGTGGCGGAACTTCACTCTTTGACAGGACTGGACTGAGAATCAAAATAGGCCCTGGCATTTCAGGTACACAGAGGCCCAATCAGCCCACATTGAGGCCCAAACAGTCCCCACCAGCCCACTAAATACTGACTTTCTATGGCACCTTATAGCAGCCCATCTGGCATTTGCCCTAATCCACAGATTAGTTCTCCAGCCCAGTTGTTTATTTATGTAGTATAAGGACTGGGGCAGACAGGGAGATTCGGGGAGATTCTGTCGCCTGGCAATTAATCGATGGCAACAACTGCCTTCACCCTGTCCGCCGTCTGTCCAGCGCTAATACGCACGCAGCGAATCGCCCGAAGTTGCTTCGTGAGGAAACTTCAGGCGATTCCGGTGGCGGAACTTCACTCTTCACTTCACTCGCCAGCGATTAATTGCCAGGCGACAGAATTTCCCTGAATCTCCCTGTCTGCCCCAGCCCTAATATACTTTTAACTTATATGTATAAGTTTACTTGCAACATTATATCTACTATGTAAAGTCAGTCACATTTTAAACCATGAATTTGTGTTCAGTTTACGTTACCATCGCTTTATAAGGATATGCTTAGTTGCATTTATTCACCAAAATGCTATATAATAAATCAACAAATGAAACGGACTTTGCTTAATCTAGTCAATTAGGTGGAAAATTTGTGTGAAAAAAAATTAATTGTGAGAATTGTGTTAAAAGTTAAATGTTTACTTTTTCATGTTCTCCAGCAGTAGCTTATTCGGTTCACATGCCCAACATTTCACCAGGGGTCCCCATAGCTTATAAGAAGTTTACAAATAAAAACATTGCTGTATCGGGCATTTAGGCACAGTATCATTAAGATATAGGATATTACTTAAGTATTCACTCAAAAATCTTGCTGAAAGTGACCTTCAAGGGTTTCTAGAGTGTCTAGAACAGAAAATACATTTCTAAAGGACAAGAAAACCATGATTCATTGGGGGTTGCCAATGTTTTAGATACATCCAATCACATTTTTTCCAGGCTGCTGCTCCTTTTAGTACAAAAATGCAGAGCCTGGGGGAAAAAAATAACTCAAAGCTGTGCCACCATGTTACATTATTCCCAGGCATCCTTGGCTTGCGGTAGCACATGTGCAGTGGAGTTCAATGTTCTGATTTTTTAGCGAGAAATAGGAATGCCTGGAAAAAGGTACTTAAATTGGCTGTTCAGTGTGCTCTGTCAATTCACATAATTTCACTAAGCCAGTGCAGTTACTCCCTATAAAATATAAGAGGCTGTATCCTTGTGCATTGAAATAAACTACATTGATGTTTTGATCAAGCCTGCCCGGAAGATTGGTCTTTACAAGTGCCTGCCTTTTCTCCATACGGTATTCCGCTCCCTATAGGTGAGGGTTCAGGGCAGTGTACCTGGACCTCCTTTCACCATTGGGGAGTTTTACAAACATACCCGAGAATATTGTACTCTTTTACTACTATAAACATACTTTATTATTAACATGTATTTCTATAGCGCCAACTTGTTGCGTAGCGCTGTGTATACATTGTATTACTTACTAGAAGACCCAGAATCTACCAAATGGTATCTGTGCACTATGGGGAATATACACTATCATGGAAGGGTTGTAGGTAGAACTGGTAGAATATTATCATGTTTTTTGTTTCATACAGATTTATGATTAGCGCTGCAAGAATCTGGCAGGTACTATCACTAGCTTTGATGCCCTTACCTAAGATCTCCCACATAATGGGTGGCCCAGGAAAGGCGCACCCTGGAACGGCCCAGCATATGTATGAAGTTAGTGTGTCCTAGAATATTCTCAGCTGTTTCAAAGGCAGAATTTCCTCGACCCAGGATCAACACACTCTGCCCTGTGAAGTTCTGAGGGTCAACTGGTGCCATCTCATATCCTTCTACATACTCCGAACCAGGGAAGTCCACCAGGTTTGGTAAAGATAATCCAGAAGCCACCAAAAGAACACTGTAAACAAATAAATAGTTATAATATTATTTTCATATAATACAAAAAGATGGAAACCCTATTCCTGGGTGGTCTAGGAGGACAGATAGCACAAGATGGGTAACAAACTCTTGCTACTGAAAAATTTTGAATTTAATAAAAGAGAAATAATTTCTGGGTAAATGTTCAGAGTTAATTGTGATATGTGATTCAGGTGGTCCAATGCTTCTCTTCACTACCTTATATTTGTCCTTGATCCGAAAGAAAGAAAATAGCAACAAAAAAATAAGAAAGAGATCTTACTTGCAGCGATATTCCATGCTCGACCGATCAGTCAGATAGAAGTAATGACCATTCCATACCGTATCATTAGGCTCTATTCTAACAAGGCTGATATTGACTCCATAGCGCACGTTCATACCAATACTGTAATCCTTCAGGTATTTTACCATATCATCAGCATGGGGGAAAAACTCCTGAGAGTAGTGACCGAAGCGCAAGTGTCCATTCTGACTAAGTAGCGAGTTCCAGTCATGTCTGAGGTTAAACTCAGTGTTTCTTCTGCCTGTGAATCTTTTGTTGATACTGATCAGCTTGCGGTGCCTGGGGTACTGAAGAAAAAAGCTCCCGGGGACCTGATTGCGCTCGAGAACAATATAGTCTCTTCCAGAATCCTCCAAGAACCTTGCAATCTGAAGTCCCCCTGGACCAGCACCAAGCACACAGTAATCATGGGTGACTAAATTGGATGTCACAGATGAGGATGTCAAAAAGAGCAGTAGTGGTATATGTTGTATCCATGGCATGTCTGCAATCTGAACGATAGAAAAATACACTGAAGACATACTAAACATACAACACAGGATTAATACCAAAAAAAAAATATATATATATATAACTATAGATATTCAGTATAGGGACTAGATTTTTATGTTACTTATTTTTTATTGTGTTTTTCACAAAAATAATAAAGCATTATAAAGCCAATATTGTTTCTTTACAACCATCTTAATTTTGCTCTGTACAGAATCATAATAAGTATATGAAATCTAAATAAACTTAACAATCAAA
>CM044437.1:111319096-111331808 GCA_024363595.1 Xenopus borealis
ATATTTAAAATTGGATTTCATGTTTAATTTGAAAAGGACTTTTATTATACAGATTTTTGTCCACTTTAATGGTAAAATTAAAGACCAAGGGTATTCCTATAATTCAGTTTATGAAAGAGTCTTCAGCATGTTTAGTCATTTAATACACAAAAGGCAGGGGTATCTGGTAAAATTGGTCCTAATAATACACTAGCCATACATATCCTGTAAAATATATCATTATAAATAGATCTTAGTGATGGCATCAGTTGTAAACAGTGCTTAATGATGTCAGTTTTGTAAAACTCATGTGTTAAAGAAAATATTGTTCTCCCTGTGGTATGAGGGTATTTGA
Source organism: Xenopus borealis (assembly GCA_024363595.1). Classification (NCBI taxonomy): domain Eukaryota; kingdom Metazoa; phylum Chordata; class Amphibia; order Anura; family Pipidae; genus Xenopus; species Xenopus borealis. The sequence goes on from CM044437.1 coordinate 111,319,431, forward strand.
AGTCAGTTCCATGACTTGTGAAAATGTTTTTGAGTTTCAGCCTTGTGCTATTATATGATCTTGGAACTCCTTGTTGACATTATATTCTTATACCTTACAAAAGATACTATATTATTCCCTATATGGATGATGTTTAGTGATTATCAGTTGTTTCACGACTCACTGAAGCATGTAAGGATAAAAAAAGTCAAAAGTTGCATGACCTGTATAAAATCACATCATATTTGGCCATAGACCTCCCTTGGTGTTCTTGTTTATAGTTTACAATATGTTCTTTCTCTATCTCTAATACTAAAGAACTGTTGTTTGTTCAACATAACTCCATTATGGTATACAAAATGACCCGTGTACCAGAAATAACTTGTTTAAATAACTTTCTATTTGCAACTGGTTATCTAATAATGAAGCTTCATTCTTCATTTTCCACCTTACATCTTGCTGAAGCAGCTCTGGGGAGGAGGCAGTTGCTGACTTTGTAAACTGTTCTAAACAATACCTTGATACATTTCTTATGTTTAGCCCTACTGAGCAGGATCCCCGAGTTCCTTTTAAAAGGCAGCTGTTATAAGTGATACAATTTTTGCTAATATACTGCTGAGAAATGTATACAATAAGGTAACAAATGGTAAAAGTTCCTGGATTACTGAGATACCAGACCAAAACACCAAAAACGGGCAATAAAATTTAAACTATGATTTTAAATCGAAAATTCAACGTTCGATTTTGGGAAAAACTGCAAAAAATAAAACATGAAAAGCAATTTGAAAAAAAAAAAACTCCCAATTTCTAGTGAAACAACTGAACTGATAGTGTTTGGAAGGTGAACACCCTTTAATATAGCAGTAGCTTCTGTAACTCTTTCTAACTATCTATCTAACTCTGCAATCAATGGTGTCTTTACAGTGATACAATGGTGTCTTTACAGTTATATAAAGCTATTTAACCCTATTAAATAAACATAATTGTCACAGTATAAAGTTAATGCTGAGTGAATAAATCAACAAAGTAAAGCATTGTAAAAAAAAAAAAAAATTACCAGGAAGGGAAAAAAAAAAAATCTATTTCCATAAAAAACTGACAAACTGTATTTTTGGCCTAATTGGGTTTTTCCTCTCTCTCCCCTCAGATTTCAGCCCTTAATGAGCAGAAAGAGATCAATCGACGCCTCCGCCAGTATCTAGATCGTGTTATCCTCACTGTTTTAGAAAAAGACCCTGGTCTTCTTGAAATCAAGCCATCTCTATAAGACATTGATTGAGTGTTGGGAAGGTTATTATTGGGTAGTAAATACACTTTTTTTTTTTTTTATTCACTGAGGGACATAGGCCTAATAATGTACAGTATTACCAATATGAGCTGGTCTCATCCTTTAATTACTCACTACTCACACTGTGTAAACCATTCTTTGAAAAGGAAGCCCTTTAACGTCTGTCAGTAAAAACATGTATTTATTTTTTAATTATTGGTGTCTTTTTGTCACTGTTGCACACAACACTAAAGTCCCAATTTAACTTTTTTACTTTTGCCCGAAAATGTACACTCGTCATAGAGGTGAGGAGAGGCTTTGTCTCTGTAGGAGACTTTAAATGTATGTGTCTGTAAGTGATGCCAAGGATATTCTGTGAATATGCTACTCAGGGCAAGTCTTTGATATTAAATACATATTGAACGTGCAACTGTGTTACAATGTTAATTCTTAATACAGAACTAAGTATTTCTTTTTGGAATAGGCAAATAAACTACTACTAAACTACTGCCCCCTCTCAACATGGGCCCGGCCCACTCTTTCACCTCTATTTAAAGACCTGGCCCGCCCTGTGGTGATATCACAGAAGGGGTGGGACAGGCATGTCTTTAAATTTAGGGAATAGAAGCTGGCAGTGTATTTGTGGGTCAGGAGAGCGGAAGGGAGTCCTTGACCCAAAGATTTTTTGCGGCAGCTGCCCATAAGCCAGCCCACTCATCACTACTGCCCAGAGCATTTTCAGATCCAGAAGATGTTATTCCCTGCACTGAATCATAAAGGCATGTCATGGGGTCATGCTTCCACCACAACCATATAGATCCCCCTTTCCAGGCTGCTCTCCTACCTGAGAGTATGGGCAGGGAATGAGGCATGCAGGGGGGTGAGGAAGGGACAGTGGGTAGAGTCGGACTGGGCCAGCAGGATACCAGGGAAAACCCAGCTGGACCACAGGTTTTTGGGCACCACCAACCCTGCATAAGGGCATAAGGGGTCTGGTATAAAAGAAAGGCTCAATGCAATTTTTTTTCCTCCAGCACCCATATGTCACTGAGGAAGAGATTGGGATACACCTCCCCTGGAAAGCCTTGTATTGTGTGGTATGGCTAAGGCACAGGTGTCCAAAAGATAGATCAGGATCTACCAGTAGACCTTTAGTTGGTGATCAGTAGATCTCAAGACACTGTCAACAAACGCCTTTACTAAATTACTCTTCTGTATTATTCTTTTCATTCAGATATTTATTCTGTTAAGCTACATAAGAAATAGTTGTTTTATTCAATATAGTAATATAAATTCTCTTTTAAGTCAATATAATATATAAGTAATATTTTCCATGGAACAGAATGCTAACAGTGATACGGATGTAGACAATAATGGGACAACATCAATAAAAGTATACCCTACATTACCAAGGTATGTGCACACCTGGGCTAAGGTGTCATGTCTAGCTCTGTTGAATACATTTTCCCTTTTTGTGCAATACAAATGGAACTAACCATTTATTGTTCCCATACATCACTGACCTAAGGGCAGGCCCAGACTGGCAATCTGTGGGTTCAGGTAAATGCCTGATGGGCTGCTTGCTTTAATATGTAAATTGTTTGCTCACCGAAAAATGCAAATTAGGTCTGTATTTAATATGTAAATGAGCCAATCACTTTAGAAATGTAAATGAGCTGTCCATAATAGCCAGCCACAGCTAAGCCAATGCCTGCATTTTAGGCTGATGACAGGCAGACTTAAAATGGCCTGCTAAAATATGGCCCCTAGGCTGGCATTAGCCTCCAGGCACATATGGCGGAATTTGGTGCTAGAATGCAAAGTCTCCTGTTTCTTCACAGAAATCCGAAGCATGTGCCTGTACCTAGGCCAACACAATTTTTCCAGGTGTGGAAATGTTCCCCTTTGGCTAATCGAAGAGACAACCAATATCCAAGACCTTTACCAATATTCGACTTCCCGTCTCCCTCCATACACTGAATAGAGTTCAAAACATCTGTGCATGTATGGCCACCGTTACACTTAACTAAATCCTAATTTATCATTGAATTGACTGAAAAACACCCTGCAAAAGTATTCAGAAGAATGTGTTTTTCTTTTGTTAATTCTGGTGTTAAACAGGGCAAACAGAAACTAAAACTACTTCAAATTTGGTCCTTCTAAAGTATATAATTTAATTACAGGAACACTAACACACCTGGTTTATGGACTCCTACGGACAAAACAATCACAATGCAGGGGAAGGGAGGGGTTGTATATTGATAATAGTATTATGTACCTTCCATTTGCCCTGTTTAGCTTATGACAAAAAACTTAGATTTTTCATAATTACAACATTCCACAAAAAAGTATGTTCAGCACAAGCCCTATTCATGTTGAACAAGGGGGTATACTGCTTCTTTACCTTAGACCAGGGGTGCCCAAAAAGTAGAAAAGTAGGGATCTACCAGTAGACCTTTAGCTGGTGATCAGAAGATCTCAAGACACTGTCAACACACAGCTTGTCTAATGTACTGTACCTTCCTGTTTTATGCTTTTCATTCAGATATATTTTTGTTTAAATATAACAATATGCATGTTCTCATGAATTTATAGTTAAGTAATATTTACCATGGAACAGAATGCTGGTTTTTTTTGGATGTAGATCATAATGGGATAACATCGCTAAAAGTAGACCTTGCTTTAGTAGAATACAGGCACTCCTGCCTTAGACTCATGTGCTGTGTACTGCTGACTAACCTTTATCCAGCTCCAGAGACCTAGTACTGACTGCTGTTTGCTGAGTCACGGTCTCGGCTGATTTACTGCAAACCTCTACGTTGTTTTCTTCTTCCCATTCTGCTGAGTAATGGCACAAGTATTACATTCCCAAGAGCAACAGACAGGAACACTAGTTCTTACTCAGTCTCTCATATATAGTTATATTTTCACAAATGTATTTTTGTGTTATTCTAATTAACATGTATTTATGAAGTGCCAATATATTCTGCAGCGCTGTACAATAGATGGATGTATACCTTAAACATACAGATTAGATACAAAGAAAACTCATACACAAGTTTAAGGGCTTTTCTTAAAAGAGCTGATAATCTAAAAGCTTCAGTATTTCCCTGCTTGTTTCCAGTTATGATATATGGATAATTATGTGATAGTAATTTTATACATTTACTGACCTATTTTTTCTTAACAGTTTCCATCTGTATTTGTTTCAGCGATTTTAGAAAACAATATTTCACTGATCCGGGTCCATTCAGAGTGCACTGGCATAGGCCTTTAGAACACATATGGTGCAGATTTCAGCATGGAAACACGAAAGCAGGGGTATCACTACAGATGAAGCAGACCCTGTGGCTGCAGGGGGGCATTAGGTATAGATGACCCACGAGGCCCTAATTCATATACAATTTCAATAAATATTGGCAAATTTGGTCAATCTCTAGACATTGTGGGGGCCTGAAAAGTATTATGCTGTGGGCCCAGTAATATCTGCACTAAAATATATACATTCACCATTGCATAGGAATGCTGGAACATGGTTCCATATATTATAAATGTTATTCTTTCTCAAATTTGTCTCCTTGTTCTGAGAGCAATGCATAATGATAGATTTGATGACAGAAGCAGATTTATTAATCTGCAAATATAGAATTTGTACTTGATAATTCATCTTAAAGGCAATGGCACATGAAGGGTTTACACCTTTTCTGGAAAAAAAAATACCAGTCTTCCTATATATTTTATCTTTTTTTATCTAAGAACATTGGCATCAACCATCATTTTTACTGACCAGGCCACCTACACACATTCCAGAGCAGAACCCTTCTTTCCCTATCAGTGTCTATCACAGGCAGGCACTTTCCTATGTTTTTCTATAGGAATAGGTGATTAAGGGAACAGTAACACAAAAAAAGAAAGTAATTAAAATATATTGTACTATTGCCCAGCATTGGGGTTTGCTTTAGAAAGACTACTATAATTTATATAAATAAGCTGCTGTATGGGCTGTATGGGCTTAACTACAAAGGAAGCAGATCCAGCAGCTGCAGGGGACCCAGGAGGTGCAGGGGGCCCCATGAGTAGGGTTGCCACCTGGCCAGTGTTTTACTGGCCTGACCGGTAAAAATTATGGTTGATCCCAATGTTGCAAATAATGCACAATTTCAACATCTATTGGCAAAACAGGGCAACTTCTGGATATGTTGGGGCCCTAAAATGAATATGCTGTGGGGCCCAGTAACATCTAGTTCACCACAGGAGACAGCAATTTAAGCTGAAAAAGAAAGCACAGGTTACTTAGCAGATACTGGATAAACTCTGTTACAGAACACAAGGATATTCTGCAGAGTGCATCTGTTATCTCCTGTGTAATTTGAGCCTTGAATGGCTGCCCCCATGGAAACACAGCAGTTTGTTTATAGAAACTATAGTAATCTTTCTGAAGCAAATACATCAGTTTTACTAGTGCAGGGAAATAGTACATTATATTTTAAATAGTTTAATTCACTTTCACTTTTTGTTGTTATTGCTCCTTTAAGGTGTGGTGTTTATACAAATGGCCTGCGGGTGTCACTGTGCATACACAGGACTTTCTCTATAGCTTGAAAGTGAAAGTAAGAGTTACTGCTGCTATGTAATGGCTGCATGAATCTTTTAATAAAGCACTGTTAAACTCTCCTCATCCTCGGCTACCAAACACAACAAATGGCGACAAGGATGTCTTTTCTACCTCTGCAGCAGCCTGCAGCTTTTCTACCCAACCCTGGTGAGCCTACCATAATTTTTATTGTTGGATGCGTATGTTTGATAATTACATTATTGCTGCACACTGTTATACTCTCCTCATCTTCGGCTACCAAACACAACACAAGGGTCGTTTGAACGTTGCAATTTTGCTCGAGAGCAATGCGCTGACCAAAAATCATGTACCATAGCCCTAAGGTTGACCATACAGGGGCAGATATAAGCTGACAATTCAGCCAAAAAGTATTTCCTAGTCCTTTAAAGACTGAGTTTAAAATCAATACTGAACAACATATTTAAAAAATATATAAACTTCCTATATAAACTTCACTTTTAAAATGTACTGCCCCATAAAGCCAGCCATGCCTTATAATGTAAATGAAGACAAAAACAAAAGGCTCAATCAGAAGTTTAGCAGAACTCCAGATTGTACTGCTGAGTCATGTTTACCCTCCCCAGCTTCATCCTGAGATTTTGCTGTGTCATGGTCACAAGCTGTGTGTCTTTTTGTGTGTGTGAGGGAGCTGAGGAAGTGAAAGCACAGGCAGCTGGAAGCTTCACGAAGCATTGAGAAAAAGCAGCATTGTGCAATTGGCAGCTATCCAGTCACCAGTTCTTGGTATAAAATGTTTTTGTTCAGTGGTGTAACTAGATGTTACTGGGCCCCACAGAAAATTACTTTTAGGGCCCTCCAAAAATCCAGAGGTTGTCTTGTTTTCCAATATATATTGAAATTGCTGTTTAACTAGGGCCTCGTGGGGCCCCCTATACCTCCTGGGCCCCCCTGCAGCCACAGGGTCTGCTTCCGATGTAGTTACCTGCTTTTGTTCCTTTCTGTTCTCCATTGTGTCTTGGAGAAGTATGGCATTCGTATTCATGATTGTGATGTGTTTAAAGCGATACTGTCATGATTTTTATTATGCACTCTTGATTTCTAAATTACACTGTTCACTGAGCAAATAATTCACTCTACAATTTAAAATTTAATTCCTGAACCAGCAAGTGTAATTTCATTTAGTTGTAATATTTTTGTGTAGGCAGCCATCTTAGGTCATTTTACATGGTCATGTGCTTTCAGAAAGAGCTAGCACTTTAGGACGGAACTGCTTTCTGGCAGGCTGCTGTTTCTCCTACTCAATGTAACTGAATGTGTTGCAGTGGGACCTGGATTTTTCTATTGAGTGCTAGTGCTGTCTGGTTACCTTCACCATTGTTCTGTTGTTAGGTTGCTTGGGGGAAAGGAAGGGGGTGATGTTACTCCAACTTGCAGTGCAGCAGTAACCAGTGACTGAAGTTTATCAACTCATATGGCTGGGGGAAACTGGAAACTGACAATATGTCTATATGTCTATTTCAAAATTAAATATATAAAAAAACCTGTTTGCTTTAGTGCTTAATCATGTCCTGGAGGTTGTTGTATTATCCACAGGGGAGGATGAGGCATTTGGATTTAAGGTTATGTTTTAATATGACTTAAACTTGTTTCACCTGTTAGTGATATCACTTGAGCACCATTTGTTTTTTTTTGGTGTGCTACCACCATTAATGTAGACATGGTTGTAAAAGTTCTTCTGGTAACATGGGTGTGGTTTACAGTGGATGTGGTTTACAGTGGGTGTGGTTAAAAACAGGGAGTGGTCAATATTGGCTTCCATTATTGGCCCTCCACCATGAAGGCCAGAAAAATTCTGGCCCTCTGTACCACAGAAGTTGGACAGCTCTGCACTAGCGTAACTAGATGTTATTGGGCCCCACAGCAAATACATTTAAGGGCCCCAAAATATCCAGAGGAAACCCTGTTTTACCTATACATGTTGAAATTGCCTTTTAATAAAGGCCTTGTGGGCCCCCCTGCAGCTTCCTCTGTAGTTACACCCCTGTCTGCAGTATTCTATTCTTTATTTCTTGCATTTTTTCTTTGTACCCTTTATTTCTGGTCTCTCCGTGAACAAGACAATCTGAGAATGCTTGTGTATGAACAGTTGCTGCTCATGGCTAGTGGATTAAAGAGAAGAGGGGGGACAGTGAGGTCCAGGAAAGTATAGGAAATTGTATTTTCTCTACCAGGGGCCCAACAAAACATTTACAAGTGGAAACATGCTGGGGGGGGCAGAGAGTGCACATTATGTCCCTGCTTTTGACAATAACACGTGCAACTTTCCAGCTATCCTTATCCTACACTTGTTTTTCAAGATATTCCAGGTAGTAACTTCTCTACTGAACTTAATCCTTTTACACCTTTTTGTCAGTACTTTCAAGGGGCCCCCAAAAATCCTGCCGCCCTAAGACCTTTTGGCTCTGCTGTCTCAGTTTTTAAATCCTTTTTGTCCATGATGTGTGTTCATATAAAATATAAAGAAATTAGAGTAGAAATTATGTGGTTGGTTGCAGAAGGACATACAGCAGTTAAATATGATTTTTATGTGTTGATTTCCTTTCTGTTGGTTTCCATAGTCTTCTTTTATCCAAAAATCATGTTAATCTGGAAAATGAAGACTTCCTGTTATTTCCCCTCACCCCTGCCCCCTCTCCTTTGCTTCTCCCCCCCACTTGGAGGAAAGCCTCACTCAGCTTTTTTTTTCCAGCCACGTGATCCCAAAAGGGAAACAAGAGGCACATAAAAAGGGTGCAGCTTTGACTCAGTAACTAAACAGTCAGCTGCTCAGAACATTCAACTAGAAGCTGCAAACAAAGGGAGAAGAGATGGATCCTTCTGCTAGCCAGCAACACAAAAGGTACCTTATTGATACTGATTTATCTTGTGTAAATGCTAAAATATATTAGAAATAAATATCTGTGTTTTGTCCATTCACAGACATATATTTCTTTTAGCACCACATGTTTGCTCTATTTAAAATGAAACATGCTCCAAAAATTTTACTTTTATCACACTAATACAAGTTTTTGTTTCGCAGTGATTACTGGTGAACAGTCTCACTTCAGCAGCCATGAGCTAGCCAATTAATGTCACAGGGCTGGAGGGAATTTAACAAAAGCAGAACAGTCGTCTTGCCTTTACAAGCCCAGAACTGTCTTGAGAGGAGTAAAATAAATATAATATGCCTGCATAATTAGAGCAGAAGTTGTAGATAGAGAGAATTGGGTAAAGCTTAATAATGCTCCACAAATGTGCCTCAAAACTGCAAATGAGGTAGTAGGGAAAACAGCTGCTAGGTAAAAACTACTGGGACTGTAGCATATCAATAGCAACATCAGTACTGTATATTTGCTTTGGTTTGTGGCTTTATATAAATAACAGGGCATGACACACTTAATGTACCTCACTATACAATTATGAGATGTTTTTGGCAGTGTTTTAGGGAACAGACTGTTCTCATAATTTGTTTAATGCCATGTGAATTATTTACAATGTACAAATCTATCAATCATTTTCTAGTTCTCCAGTAAGAGCTTGTACACACGCACGTTTCATTTTTTTTTTATTCTGAGAAGCAATGTCACAATTGAAGTTAAAAATCTGTGCCAGATGGCATTGCAAATCTCTGTTAAACCCTGAAAGCTTGAGTTACTCCTATAAACTGACAAGCACTTATGACATTGGGTAAAATTACAATTTTATTACTGACAGAAAGACAGACTCAGCCTTTACCAGTTGTGATGATGTGGCAATGATGATATGCTTCTAGAAACCATTAAGCATTGGTTTCACCCATTAACTATCACTTTTATGAATAATAAGGAAACCAAGGTACAGTATAGTAACCCAGAGATACAAATCTTCCTGATTATTGGTCTCTCTATGGTTTACTGCACCAGCTGCAAGTCTCAGAGGAGGCTGAACTGTTTGTTCAGTCTATAGTAGTCACATTTGTTTGTCTATATATGTAGCCTTGACAGGCCACATTCAAACACAGCAACATGTTTTTTTGTATAAGTTGTAACCCTTAAAAAGTTTTATCTTCAGCAATACAGTTGTTTTACAATCTCATAAAACAATATTTGACTTAAACACTAGTTCTCAAACAATATATATTATGCTACTTTCATTCCTCTGTGAACAAGGTAGTTTAAAACTTGCTAAAATACTTATTTCTGCAAATTGCTAACAAAGCAACATATTTTTCTTTGCAGTTCCGCTTACAACAAATATTTAACTGCAAAAGAAAATATGACCAAAGAAAGAAAACCACAAACAAGTGTGGAAGGTTGCCAACAAGCCACTAAGGGTATAACACCCTTTCTGAGTCCCATCTGACTCAATTTCAGTCCATAGTCCAATCAGTCAGATGAGAGCCATGTGTTCTTCCTAACAAGACTCAGTTACATTATTAGTTAACACCTTTAAAGCCAAGGGTAGTGTCAACCCAATGCTAATGTGTTACCCTCATTAGCACTAACTGAGTCAGCAGCTTATTGGCCTGTGTATGGGGCCATTTGATGGGCATTACCAATTGATACTGGCCAAAAGTGGGCCAGATGCCGATCGGACAGGTTATAAAAAAATAGTTGGATCTCGGGCCGCTTCTTTTCGTTTATGCGGTCCAGTAATCCAACCACCCGATTGGCCTCCACTTCAGTGTGGGCATATCAGGGAGAGATCCACCAAACGAGCAGATCTCCCTGTGTATGGCCAGCTTTAGAGAGATAAGTGGAACGGTACAATTATCCCAAATATTTAAAATATACAGTAGATATCATATCCTTGACATTTTCACATTAGGGGCTTTATTAGTAAACAACATATGCCATGATTTGTAAGTTACAATTTTTTAAACACACCCCTTCCTAGACTATGGCTTCTGCTTATTCAAACACATGCCCTTACATGAAGTCAGGAATTACATTTTTGATTTAGATTGGAATCCATGGATTCATCTTACCTGAAGTATTCAATCTTTTTTTCAGTATCCATGAAGACTTGTCTGAGGCCTTAAAAGAGGCAACAAAGGAAGTCCATGTTCAAGCAGAGAACACAGAGTTCATGAGGAACTTCCAGAAAGGACAAGTTTCCCTAGAGGAGTTCAAGGTAATGTATAAAGGCAAATTACTAAATGGAAGGACACAAGTGCACAATCAGATGTTCAGATATTAGTACTGCAGTCATATTTTAGTTGGATACAAATGTATTTTCACAAATCACTTAAAGTCAAAGTAGTACAGAAGATATAGCCCAGGTAGAGAGACAGCCCAGAGATATTCCATTGAAACTTTGTTGTAAAAATAGATTGTTGTAGTAAAAACAAAATCATCATCAAATACTACAGTATTCCCCTTGATTAATATGGTTGTCCTTTACCAATGGATATCATTAGTGCACTTTTCATGAATACAGCATACTTTTAGGACAATGCTATGTAGTGCTGTAGTGGGGTCAGTTATGCAATCTAACATGCTTTTATGCTATACAAAGATGTCTATGGAAATGCTATATTAAATGATAATTAAGTGACTGATATGGTAACACTAAAAAATTACAAAGTACATAAATATTCATCAAGAATGTCATTTCCTTTGTATTTCCAGCTGGTAATGTCCTCGTTGTACTTCATCTATGAAGCTCTGGAGGAAGAGATTAACAGAAATAAGGATAATCCAGTCTTTTCTCCTGTTTATTTCCCCCTGGAACTCCATCGTAAGAATGCGCTAGAAGTAGATCTTGAGTATTTCTATGGTCCTCAATGGAGGAAGAAGATAATTTGTCCTCATTCAACAAAGAACTATGTTGACAGACTTCATCATGTTGGCCAAAAGGAGCCAGAGCTGCTTGTGTCTCATGCATATACCCGTTATTTAGGAGACCTCTCAGGTGGACAGGTTCTTAAAAAAATTGCTCAAAAGGCCTTGCAGCTTCCAGCCAGTGGTGAAGGTTTAGCATTCTTTACCTTTGACAACGTCACTAATGCAACTAAATTCAAACAGCTCTACCGTTCCCGTATGAACTCCATTGAAAATGATGTGCATGCCAAGAAAAGAATATTAGAGGAGGCCAAGACAGCATTCCTGCTTAATATCAAGGTAAGAGGCTAGAATACAATGTTGCATGTTACAAAGCTGTAATATCATAAAGATTTCTTAGGAATCCTAGATTCCTAAGTGCAAGATTTTACAGGGTAAATGTTTTATATACCTACTTTATGATCTCAGGTGTTTGAAGAACTGCAGACCTTGTCACTAGCCACATCTCAGAATGGTAACATTAGGATTGAGGCAACAGAATTACGAAGCAGAGGACCCAAGACAGAAAATGGTATGTCAGTTTGGTGTAAACTTTATGATGAATTGTACCAAAGGGCAGAATTTCTGTTACATGTTTGTTTAGGTTTTATAATACAATATATAATCTATGTTGGATAAAGAGGACCATGAGGGATATATTAGGTTGTTGTATGTGTGTATATATAGTGAATAATACACAAAAGCCGTAAATATCT
>CM044437.1:111388647-111400414 GCA_024363595.1 Xenopus borealis
AACTGGGATCAATCGATTCATCTTTCTCTCCCTTTCAAGCAATCGCTTCAGTGGTGGATCTCAGAAGAAAATCTAGCAAAGGGTTTTCCTTTGTCGCAGCCTCATTGGAAAATTTTGGTAACAGATGCATCAACGTGGGGCTGGGGAGCTCACTTGGACTCAAAGTGGGTACAGGGGAAGTGGCCTTCACAACAGATTGCCTCAGGTTCCCTCAAACACCTTGGAACTAAGGGCGGTAAAATTGGCTCTATTCTCCTTTGCCAAAGATCTCAAGGGTTCCTCTGTCAAACTCCTGACAGACAACACCACAACAGTAGCTTATGTCAAAAGACAAGGGGGCACCAGGCGCAAGTCCCTACTTCAGGAAGTCCAGCCCATTAAACAATGGACAGAGAACAACCTGGTTTTACTAACAGCAGAGCATCTTCCGGGGAAGAACAATCTGGAGGCAGATTTTCTAAGTCGTTATTGTATGTCGAGTCACGAGTGGTCATTGAACCAGGTAGTATTCCAAATTCTGATAGAGAAATGGGGTCTTCCGGAGGTCAATCTCATGGCATCCCATCTCAATGCGAAACTTCCAGTCTTTTTCTCAAGGAGGTTTTACCAGACAGCTCAAGGGTCGTATGCCCTGCTTCAGACTTGGTCCTTCAGGCTGGCTTATGCCTTTCCTCCCTTTCCTCTCATTCTGAGAACTCTTCAAAATGTCATCCAGGACAGGATCGAATTAATATTGATAGCACCCAACTGGCCCTGCAGGCCATGGTACCCTCTACATCAGAAGCTGCTAGTGGCCCCTCCATAGGCCCTTCTGGGGAGGAGGAATCTCTCTTGAATCAGGGTCCTATATTTCACCCGAATCCAGCAGCCCTGTGCCTTCAGGCCTGGAGTTTGAGCGCAAAAGACTGGAAAGTTTAGGCCTCTCAGATGTTATTGATACTCTATTAAAATCAAGAAAGTCCTCTACTTCATCTACCTACTACAGGATCTGGGAAAGATTCCAGCTGTGGTGCACCCAAAATAGCCTTCCAGGGGAGTTCTAAGTTCTAAGCTTCCTCCAATCTGGCCTTGAGAAGGGTCTACAGTACAGGACTTTAAAAACACATGTCAACCATTTTAGCTATGTCAGGAACATCCTGGTCTTCAGATCCAACAGTCCAGAGATTTTTCAAAGAAACCCTTAAAATGCGACCTTCAGGAGTCAAAACACCTCCGGCATGGAGTCTTCCCTTAGTCCTAGGGTCCTTATCCATGACACCATTTGACCCTCTGGAATCGATTTCCTTTTGGTTTCTCACCATCAAGACCTTATTTCTGCTGGCCATAGCATCAGCATGCAGGGTAGGGGAACTACAGGCCCTCTCCTGCAGTCAGGACCATATTTCCTTTTTTCATGACAGAGTCGTCTTAAAACCAGTCTAATCCTTTCTTCCAAAAGTAGTATCACCTTTTCATTTAAGGCGGCCGCCTGTCCTTTTCTGCTTCCTGTTGGGACAATAAATAGTTTGTCAGTTTTTCTGAAGGAACTACAGACTTCCAGATATCTCTTAAGACACCGCACCGGATCAATCTTTTCTAAATCCTTTTGTTCCTGTAGGTCTCCTGGAAAAATTGGAAGAGTTGGCTCCGGTGCGGTGTCTTAAGAGATGCCTGGAAGTCTGTAGTTCCTTCAGAAAAACTGACAAACTATTTATTGTCCCAACAGGAAGCAGAAAAGGACAGGCGGCTGCATCTTCAACCATTAGCAGATGGATTACCCTGTGTATCTCCAAAGCCTACCAAGTACAAGGAAAACTAGCTCCAGAGGGCTTGAAGGCTCATTCAACTAGGGCAGTCTCTTCTTCCTGGGCAGCATTAGCAGATGTCCCAGCATCTCAGAATTGTGAAGTAGCCTCACGGTCTTCGGCCCGGACTTTCATCAAACACTACCGGCTTGACCTTCCTTCTTCAAGTAACCATGCTTTTGCAACAGGAGCGCACCTTGCCTTTTCATATAATTTAAATATTTTTGCAGCACGTAGGTGTTACTGGTGTTTTCTTTTCCCACCCTGAGAGAATTATGGCTTGGTATATCCGGTTGTAATGCCGATATGGAGTGGCCAGGAAAGAAAAGAATTCCCATCATACTTACCGTAATTCTCTTTTCCTGGCCACTCTCCATATCAGCATTCCCCACCCCCTTTTTATGCCAGTTGCTTGGTATTTGATGAGGTAGGTGGGCTCTGGAGGTGGTATTTAAGTCCTTGGGAGGGAGGGACCTTCTGGTCTATGGGCGGGGATGGGAGGGGCTCCCGGTTGGAATGCTGATATGGAGAGTGGCCAGGAAAAGAGAATTACGGTAAGTATGATAGGAATGCTCTTCTTTCTGGGGAACAATTTGAAAACAACTGAAAAGAAAAAAAGTGTTTGGAAGGTGAAAAAAACCCTTTAAAAGGAACATATTAAAAAAAAATATATATATATATATATATATGTGTCTTGGTAAGAAAATGTGTATTTTAGTAGTGCCTGGAAGCAGTATTTAACATTTAGTAAATAGGGTGATGAAATCTCTAACTTAAATTGTGAAAGAGATATAACAGAGGAAAGTATCATAAACAGTTTTAGCTCTCTTTATCATAGAGCATTCAGACCACAGATGACCCAAGTTCTTCACGTATAAAGAGCAGAGTGGGTCTTGGGCTGATACAGAAGCCACTAGTTAGTTTATTGCAACATACTTTGGCACATCCCTGTTGCATTTGTCATGTCATTGTTTGTGTAGGCATGGGTCGTGCTCCAACCTTCTTTATTCAGCTCCAGTTGTCTACACGTGGATGTGCTACAGAATTATTTTGTTTTTTTTTTCATTTAAAACCATCAAAGTTCTGTTAAAGATAGTTTCAGATTGGAATTTAAATGAGAACCTCATCTTTATATTAACTTTAAAGGGATAACGTCATCGGAAAACATTTTTTTTTGCCAAAACAAATCATGTGACTTGTGCCTGCACTTTAGGGAGGAACTGCTTTCTGGCAGGCTGTTATTTCTCCTACTAAGAGTAAGGTCACACGGTCATATTCTGGGAGATTTAGTCACCTGGCGACTTTAAACCACCTGAAAACTCTAATCGAATTAGATTCGAATGTGACCAAACTCTATCCCAGTTTTTTCTCTGAAAAAACCTCAAAATTCAAGGCTACAAACATCCCCAAATTGGTCACTGGCCCTCTCCAGTTGACTTATACAGGAATTCGGCAGGATCTAGGTGGCGAACAGTCAAATTCGAATTCTTAAAGGGCCAGTGTACGATAAATCTTTAAAATCGAATTCAAATTTTTAAAAGAACGTGAATCGATGTTGGAATTCCCTAGTTGAATTTGACAGTTTTCACTATAAAAATTTTGAATTTTCAATTAATCCCTTGATATATCTGCCCTTAGTATTTATCACTTGATTGTATATAATGATCTAATTTTAAAAGTTGAACCATATGAAACATAAAAATTTGTACATTGGGTCATGTGGTGGGAAGTTTAGTCAATAACATGAAAGTAGTTATTCGCCTCCATGAGGACGTAATGAGCCACTGTAAAAGGTACAATGCAATAAACTATATGCTTTCATCTCCCCTAAACTATTTATAGTACCCAAGGCTATGCACCCGGACAAAAGCTACACAAATAAGCTGCTCTCAAGCCAAGGTGCTTTTATTTAACAGCAGTGCAGCATGTGAGTTAGTAGAGCCTGTAGCTTGTACAGGTGTGGGACCTGTTATCCAGAATGCTCGGGACCTGGGGTTTGCTGGATAACAGATCTTTCCGTAATTTGGATCTCCATACCTTAAGTCTACTAAAAAATCATGTAAACATTAAATAAACCCAATAGGCTGGTTTTGCTTCCAATAAGGATTAATTATATCCTAGTTGGGATCAAGTACAAGCTACTGTTTTATTATTACAGAGAAAAAGGAAATCAGGATTTCATTATAATGGAGTCTATTGTAAATGGCCATTCCGTAATTCTGAGCTTTCTGGGTAACGGGTTTCCGGCTAAGGCATGCAAAACCTGTAGTCTGCAAAGCAGCTGCTGGGTATTACTGTGGAATATTTATTTTCTTTTACATTGTATATGAAAATCAGAAGACATAAAAATGTAAAAAAACAAAAAGCGGCATTCTGATAGCTATAAATGTATCTATAAATTTATCATTTATATAACACAAACTCCTGTTTAATTCCACTCATCAAACTCCATTTTAAAAGAAAAAAAAGAAAGAAAAGGACGGAGGCACTTAATATATAGCAGGTATAGTAAGGCAAAGGGGTCATTTTATATAATGAATCACATTCATACTTCCACAGAATCCAGGTATATTATATTTGAGCAAAAAAAGGACAATATCTGTGGACAAAAGTTGTACTCACATGTGCAGAGTTTTAAAGTCACAAGACATGAGGGCTGCAATTAAGTTCTCCTAAAAATACTACTGAATCCAACTTCTGCAAAATCTTCTGGATTTGGAGTATCCATCATATAAATTTATTCAGAAGTGGATCAGAAGATGCAGTTTGGCAGAGGGGGGGAGGAGAGGCGGGAGTCATTTTTATAACAGATTTTGTCTAATTATTTTAAGAATATTTTTTATACACCAAATGGTTGGTTAAAATGTTTCTAGGTGTTTGACCTCATTTATATGAGTGACTGTTGTGCTTAATATACAATACACCAGATAACAGTAAAATAGAATTTATTTACATAAAAAAAAAAAACTCCAGCTTTTGGAACAGAAACAGCAATTGTCAGCCAGCCCCTGAATGTGCCTTTTCCCCAACAACTAGAGAGACCATGGTTTGGCAATTCTAATCTAAAACATTTCATAATGAGAATACATATGAGGAGATTCTAAAGAGTATATAGTCTTGATAGGAAGCCTGGTGAAAAAATAGTTTACTTCTGCTATCAACAAATATATACAATCAAAATGGTTACAGTTAAATATGTGATTTCTATTCGTTCACAAAAAATAAAAGGGGCAATAAATACCTATGACTAATGTAAATCCAAAAATTGTAACTTATGTTGAAAATATTGAAAGGGATACTGCCATCTGAAGTAGTTTATTTGAATTATCCAACTCTACACAGCAAGGTTTGGTCATTTGGTGAGGTCACCAAACAATCCTATTTTCACCCACTTTGGTGGTCCATATGCTGGCCCAAATCAGGCTGACCATACCATCTGGCACTAAACCAGCAATCAGATCATATGTTGTCTTGTTGGAAGAAGATGCAGTCCTTAGCAGATTGGACTTTTAAACCTGCCTGACAGACATCTGGCTGAGGTCTTCAAGGCTGTTGGTTTGGCCCTATAAGCGGTCCAACTAAACCAACAAATCTCGAAAGCCAGAGAGAGTCAACAGCTAAAGCATTCTGTGCCTGCTTTCTATTTAAGTTAAGGTGGTCTAATTGTAAACAATAAAAACTCTGAGTCATTCATATGCAGAGAATTGCTGCACAGGAGTGTTTTGCTCTTTTGCTCTGTGCTTTACAGCCAGTCATATATAGCATATTGCATTACTCCATTAAAGAAGAAACGCTCACTTTTTTTTTTCTTTCCAGCTCCATAACACTACTCCGATAAGCATTACCTTGTGGTTTTAGTCACAAAATGATCTGGATGACAGTATCCATTTTGCACATAAAGTAAGAACTGTATTTTTATACCAACTGCCTCCATCTTGTTTCAAGTCATTGTAGGAGCTGGAAGTGCCCATACATGGGACAATACCTTGCATGACTCTGCTTTGCCTCCCACTGCAAAGAGGGATAAAAAAAGCTTGTACCTTACGTGCTGCATACACTCTCAGACATAAGTGAATGTGTGGATTACATCAATCACCTCCTGCAGCAAGTATAAAAGAGGCCAGAGGTAATATAAAAATAATCCACAGTCCATGTGAACTATCTTTTTAAACTAACCCTATTTATCTGGCTTGTGCTGGACAAAGGTAAATACTGCCCCCCAGCTTCCTTTCTGTAATAACTTTCCAAAGCAAATGAGTTGCACCAGATGATCCACAGACAAACATCAACACCAATACACTCCTGCATAAATTATTGGATCCCAGCAAAATCGGCTACTACAACCCCTGCTGCTGCATGTCACCTGTAATCAAAAGACAATGCAGGATTTCAGGGGACTCCCCACCCTTCAAAAAAGTTATTCTTTTCCACCAATAACCAGTGGTAGAGCTTCAAATTGGTTATTATCCAGTGGACTCCTGTCCAGGTGTACTGGATTCTGGCTGCACATTGTCCGACAGGTTGTGTGCATGCTCTAAGAACAGGTCTTTCAGCACACTCAGCTCCTTGGTAAGAAGCTTGATTTTGGCCTCCAGTCTTTCGTTCTCTTCTTTCAACTGGTTGACCCTTTGCATTGTGTCTTGAGCCTTCTGCTTGCTTTTTAAGCGGCTCTTCTTGACAGCCATGTTGTTACGCTCCCGACGCTGACGGTACTCTTCGCTCCCACGTTCCAAACGTTGACCCTTTTTGCTGTTTTTGCTTGGAGGGGTGGCTTTGCCTCCACCACCAGGGCTTAGCGGGCCACTCTGTGGTGTTGCTGGGCTACCTGGCAAGGCATCGCTCAGGCCCTCAGATGCGGTGGAAGGGGACTGGTTCATTTGGTCTAACTTGTCCATAAGGATAAATGGATAAATTTGAGGACTCTCTGTAGTTTAACATCCAGTAAATTAGACCTGAAATCAAACAAACCTATATTACTATGCATAGAAAAATAAAAACATGGTACAGTACATCTTTACTAAAACAATACATTAACATTATATTATAGTAAAACTGCCAATTTCTAATAGACAAAACTGCTAGTTTGTCTATTAATAGAAACTGCCCAGTCTTTAGTATGCATAATAGCAACAGTACACTATAAATACTTAATCTGCCAAATTTTTATTGATTATGCAGTAGTTCTGCTTGCTGTTTACCCCCTATCTTTAGACAAAAGCATTAGCTATGAATTTCATAAACATAGGACACACAGGAGCAGGGAATTAATTAGATTAATGCCACACAGTGTGTTTTTAACTGTCACTAACCTCCACTGAAACATAAGAGGAGGTCAAAATACCCATCTGCCAGTCACTACTCCCAATAATACTGAATGTATAGTGCCCTGCCTGACACACAAAGAATAGTGACGGGTGGACATTGGTGCCAGAAAGCTAACTTCACGGTTACCTCCAACTGTCACCTCTGTGTGTCCAATAGGGCACTTTAGATTTAATAGCATAAATAGCAATGACTGGAGTGTTTTGTCTGTCACATTTCTTGCGTAAAGCTGCAGTCAAAATGCCATGTTTGCCAGTAGTCAAAGGATTGTTCAGTGTAAATATAAAAACTGGGTAAATAGATAGTCAGTGCAAAACTAAAAAAAAATTTCAATATAGTTAGTTAGCCAAAAATGTAATGTATAAAGGCTGGAGTGACTGGATGTCTAACATAATAGCCAGAATCCAACTTCCTGCTTTGTAGCTCTCTGGGTTTCCACTGATTGGTTACTAGGCAGTGGCCAATCAGGGACTTGATGGGGGGGGTACACAGGTCATAACTGTTGCTTTTGAATCTGAGCTGAATGCGGAGAATCAATTACAAACTCACTGAACATTTATGTCCCACGTGGCCCCCCTTCAAGTCACTGACTGACTCAGAGTTAGAGAGCTGAAAAGCAGGAAGTAGTGTTCTGGCTATTATGTTACACATCCAGTCACTCCAGCCTTTATAAATTACAATTTTGGCTAACTAACTATATTAGAAACATTTTTTATTATGCACAGCCTATCTATTTATCCTGTTTTTATTTTTACACTGAACTGTTCCTTTAATTCTCACACATACTACACAAACATGGCCTGGAATAAATGATGGGTTAGCAGGAGAGGCTAAAAGAAAAATATAGGGGTTGGGGGATAAAAGATTCAAAATGCAAAGCTACAAGAAAATTAAGAAAAAGAGAAAAACAACGCATATGGAATCTGGCATGTATACAGAAGTCATATCACTTCTAAGCAAGGTTTTGTTTCATTTTGTTTCACATGAGCTTAGTGCCTGATGTCTTTTTTTTTTTTTTACTCGTGATCCAACAATCACACATGCTAGGTGTATTATTCATAGTTATAGTTGTTTTTCTTGGTCAACTCCCTTGTGGTTCACATTATGCTTTGTGGTCCCAGCTGCTACAGCTTCATTTCATACACGAATACCGTAATGAGAAGACAGGCTGCTGGGTTTGCACTCACTGTGCTTAACACATTGATTCTAGCACCAAGCACATAAACCTTGCCTTCACTACACTCCATGACATGGGGTGTGTTTTTGAATATGCAATATGCTGTGTGCAGTTACATGATGAATTGCATCAAATTATTATTAACAATCACTGGGGAAGAAGTTAGTCATGCTGGCCAACAAGACTAAATATATCCCTAAAACCAACAGCACTCAGGGCCACATTTTCCTTGAATTTCTTTTTGGTCTTGTGCACAAAGATATTCCTTTGGGTGCACACTTCAAAATAGTGTGTAAAAGTAGGAGTGTGCTGATGTAAAAGAAGCACAACATTATGAAGAGTGGATGATGTACTGTAAAAGCACAACATTGTGCACACAACAATTTGTTTGTGAACACTATGCATCAGTACCATCAGTAAAGAGTTTGGTTAATGAGGAACGATGTCCCTTGGGTCTGTAGGTAGCGTAAGGCAACACAGGATGGACCCGATACACCTTTGA
The DNA here is from genome assembly GCA_024363595.1 of Xenopus borealis. Classification (NCBI taxonomy): domain Eukaryota; kingdom Metazoa; phylum Chordata; class Amphibia; order Anura; family Pipidae; genus Xenopus; species Xenopus borealis. Next base: position 111,397,433 of record CM044437.1, read on the forward strand.
CATCCCTAAACAAGCGCACACACATCTGTTACCTTTATTTATAGCGTCGGGGAAAAAAAAAAAAAAATAAGAGTATCTTGAACAAGTTATTTCATCACCAACCATAAGAAATGTTGTTTGCTCAGAACATTATGTGGGCCTCTGTATTTTTTTTTTTTTATAGTTATATTTTTCAGTGCTTTCTCTTATCCTTTATTTGCCAAGTGTGCCCTTCCCATTCTTCAGTACGGAGTTACCATCTGGATGCCATTCTTAAAATAAAAATATCAGTCTGTTTCCTTCACTAGAGTTATCACCATCTTTTCCCTATACAAAACATTATCAGGACTAGGGATGCACCGAATCCACTATTTTGGATTCGGCCGAACCCCCGAATCCATTGTGAAAGATTTGGCCGAATACTGAACCGAGGGGGAGGGTAACATTTTGTACTTCCTTGTTTTGTGACGAAAAAAGTCACATGATTTTTTGGATTCGGTTCGGCCAGGCATAAGGATCAGGCCAAATCCTGCTGAAAATGGCCGAATATCGAACTGAATCCTGGAGCAGTAGAGACCCCTATTATCTTTCCCATTCAGAAGCTTTCATACTGCTTGCCCTAACAAGGTAAAAAAATAAAAATCATTCACCGACAAATATAAAAATACTTATCTCCACTATTTTTGGCCAGTTTGTATTAAATTCAGAACATTGATATTTACAATACAAACCATGGAGACCACTTTATGTGGATATAGTGGATTCTTTTTGCTGAAGAATAGATATAAGCAAGGAACACAAAGCTGCAATTACTTAGCCTTTTGCAGCCTCTATACTTAGAATGACTTCACTGTATCATTTCAGAAGCATTGCATCATCCCCATGCAAGCTCAGTCCTGCAAATCCTTCAGAGCAACAGCGCACTTTAAGCAAGAAGCGTTTCAGGCGGCCACAGCAATGCAATGCAATGAAGCCTCACAGGGGAGAATCATTTGTTCAGCCCCTAGAGAGAATGATATCAGGAGATAATTGGTAGATGGTAGTTCCCACCATTGCAGCAAATCTTTTACTATTCTGCATAGTTAAATCTACAGTTCGATTTGGGCAGGAAGAAACCTGAAGCATACGAATAGCTGCTGAGTGACTGCAGTTTATATAAATGTGAATAAAATAAAGCGCTTGTAATGTTAACAGATAGGTAGGTCATGGTTCTCATATGGAAAAGACCGGAGGTTGACCAACTAGGGAAAGCGATTTTTCTGTGTAGTTAAAGGAACAGTTACATGAAAAAATGAAATAATGTACTGTTTCTCTGCACTGGTAAAACTCGGGTGTTTGCTTCAGAAACACTACTATAGTGTATGCAAATCAGCTCCTGTGCAGCCATGGGGGCAGCCATTCAAGCACAGGATACACAGTAGGGAACAGATAAGCTCTGTAGTATATAATGGGATTCTACAAAGCTTATCCGTTATCGGCTTTGTAACCTGTGCCTTTTCTCCTTTTTCAGCCCCCATAGCTACACAGCAGTTTATGTAAACTTAAGTATAATTTCTGAAGCAAGCAGATGGGCAACAGTACATTATATTTAAATTACTTTAAAATACTTGAAATATATGGGTGTTTTATGGTCATCTACTGCAGTGAAATTGAGAAGGGCAGCCACTGAAGGAAGGAGAGAACTTCCCAGACAGTGTCTATGATACATGTAGTTAAACATATCAGCAGAAATCTGCAGAACCAGCATGGGTGGCAATACAATATCCTGTGCCTCAATCAGAGTTGTGCAATAAATGCCAGCATGCATGTGCCTCCAGCTCTAGAGCCAGCCTCTTATAGACAGAGACCAAACTGCATGTTTGGAGGCCCTGTTGCGTTTCAAGGTCACACAAAGCCACCAAAACGCCACTCAAGGAAAAAGACTTTTAAGGGTAACATACAGCACGTGGATACTCTAAACCAGAGATCCCCAACCTTTTTTACTCGTGAGCCACATTCAAATGTAAAAAGGGTTGGGGAGCAACACAAGCATTAAAAAGTCTCTTGGGGTGCTAAATAAGTGCTGTGATGGACTATTTGGTAGCCCCTATGTGGACTAGCAGCCTACAGGAGGCTCTGCTTGGCACTATATAGTTTGTATGCCATTAAAACTTACTTCCAAACCTGAAATTCAAAAATAAGCACCTGCTTTGAGGACACCGAGAGCAACATCCAAGTGGTTGTAGAGCAACATGTTGCTCACGAGCTACTAGTTGGGGATCACTGCTCTAAACACACAACCTACTGTATCACCTACCAAGATGGATTCTGGAAAAAGTGCTGTCACTTTTAATTGTTCCTCCTGGAAAAAGTGCTGTCACTTTGAATCATTTCTGCTGCAGTGAGAGGACAAGGTGCAACAAGGATGGATTTTCAGTGCACCTTGAACTAAACAGGTAACATGGTCTTTGAGGCATAATAAATGCTCACGGTTGGTAGAACCGCCATATTGAATATGACAGGGCAGAATACAAGTATCTGATAGAAAACAGTATCCTTTTTGTCTTAGTTTGGAGTTCTCTTGGCTGTGAGTCATAGGCCACATACTGCCTACGAGCCAACTCAACTCATGCTGTTAAAGGGGTTGTTCAGCGTCCAAACACTTTTTTCTGTTCAGTTGTTTAGAAATAAAGACTTTTTCAATTACTTTCCATTATTTATTTATTTTTACTGTTTTTACAAAATCAAAGTTTAAAGTTGAATGTTTGTGTCGCTGGTGTTTGAATCAGGCAGCTCAGACTGTAAACGGTTATAATTTTGCAACATTTAATCAATACATATTTTAGCAGCATCTCTGGAGTATTAGCAACTATTGTATCAAGTCTGACAACTGCTTGTAATGAAACCCAGGGATTCTGCTCAGAAGCTAAGAAATGTATCCATTTAGAACAGTTTTGGGGAGTAGGCAAACCCCGTCCCAGAGCTGCTTTAGAAGTTGAAAAATGACACTTTACTAGGGATGCA
>CM044437.1:111431440-111442826 GCA_024363595.1 Xenopus borealis
GCGCTACGCAACAAGTTGGCGCTATAGAAATACATGTTAATAATAATAATAATAATCTCCCCGAATCTCCCTGTCTGTCCCTACCCTTACTAGCCTGCCTGTCATGATGACATACAAAAAGGCCACGAGGTGCATTATCATGATGGCACAGAGAATGGACTGTTCATGGTCTTTTTGTACACATTATAGCACATTTAAAAACAGGTGTAACACATCACGACTAGCTTCGGAAAGGCATGCTAGTGATTCACTTATATTTGTTTCCTAAATATAAACTAGTATGATCCAGCACTGTGGTTAAAAAGATTGTTCACCTTCCTAACATTTTTTTCAGTTCAATTGTTTTCAGATTGTTCAAGACTTTTCTTAATTACTTTCCATTGTTTAGTTTTTACCGTTTTGCCAAAATCTAAATTTAAAGTTAAATTCACGCACAGATTCTGAATGGTTACAATTTTGCAACATTTAATTGATACATTTCTCAGCAGCATCTCTGGAGTATTAGAATTTATATAATAGTTGCTAACAGCTGCCTTTTAGGGTTAGTCCACACAAGCTAATTCCGGGAGATTTAGTCACCTGGCGACTAATCGCCTTTTTCTTCTGGGCAACTATCTCCCCGAACTGCCTTCGCATGTCTTCCCATCCGCTACAATGAAAAGTCACCTGTGCTAAAGCACACGCGACGCTTCGTTTTCTGAAGTCACCTGAAGCAATGTGTCCGCATCCAATTCGGGTGCACAGAGTCCAATTCGGGACATTTGCATCCAATTTGGGATGCCCACATCTAATTAAGCATGCCAAATTAAATGCAGGCTCGACTCAGCAGCCCAGTTCAGGACTGTCCGTGGCCCGGAGGTTGGGTGAAAGTGAAAAATTTAACTTTAGTGTTTTGTTTGCAAGCAGCTGCACACAAAGCTACCATTAATATGACGTGTCAGCTGGAGCGATGTAATGGTTGTCATCTGTGGACTCTGGATCAGGCTTCTATAGAGTATTTAACATGCTTTACAATGACAGAAGTTCAGTTCTTGAGGATTAATGGTCTCTGTTGTTCTTCATGGCCATTGATTACAGTAAAAACATACCTTAACTTTACAGAGTGCAATTCCTTTCTTAAAGGAAAACTATACCCCCCGGACAATGTAGGTCTCTTTAAAAAGATATTGCATAAAAAAAACTTGTATGTAAAACCCTGCTTCATGTAAATAAACCATTTTCATAATAATACACTTTTTTAGTAGCATGTGCCATTGGGTATTTCCTAAATAGAAAATAGCCATTTAAAAAAATAAGGACAGACTCCTGGGATCCTAGAATTCAACGCTGCACACAAACATACCAAACAAACTAGACTTGTTAGGTCACATGAGCCAATTAACAGACAGAGTTGTGTCTTTTGCTTCAACACTTCTTCCTGTTACAGTTAGAGTTGAAATATTTCTGGTCAGGTGATCTTTGAGGCAGCACACAGACCATCACGAAATGGTGGTTCAAGGCAAGAGATGTAAAAGGGCAATACTTACTTAAATATATATTCTAGTTTGGTAAGATTCTTTAATATGTCACTTAATATGATATAAACTATCTGTTGCTCAAGTATTCATTTTGGGGGTATAGTTTTCCTTTAACACTTCTATGCTTCCTACTTTGTGGCATAAGTTTGGGCAAGGCATGATTCTGTATGCGGGGGGCTGCCATCCCACCACCCTAGCCACCGAGGCCCCCACATTGCCAAAATCCCCAGCTGCAACCCATGAAAAACCACCCTGCTGCTTACCCCTCCAGTACTGTACCTCTGAGATAAGACAAGTAATTTCTCTCCCTTGCTGCTGCCTGCACCTTTTGCAGCTGTATACCCAAACAGTAGGTCTGGTCTGCTGAGCCCAGATGGGTAATTTATTCAAGCTGTTTATAGACAGTGTCTTAAGATCTAGTGCTCACCAACTAAAGGTCTACTGGTAGATCCTGATCTACCATTTGGGCAACAGTGTAGAAAAGGACAGACCAACTTCTTGTTATTACTTTTGTAAAGAAATGTCGGTTTGGACATAGATGCTGTACAGACAGATAATGTTGCCCATATATGCTGTAATGCATATTTTGAAATTACTTCATTGTTACATGACTTTATAGTTATGTGTCTTTTGAAAGCTATGCCATTTTGTGAGTCCTGCAACAAATCCACTATCCAGCTCAAAGTAACTATAACTTTTCACAATTCAGGATATTTAAGGTGGATGGAAAATTTTGATCTGATGCCTTTGAAGGCACTCGGCCATTGTTAGTGCTGAATCGTCAGATACAGGTAGAATTCTATTGTTTCTGCTTGTATATCCGACGATTCAGCTCTATAAGTGTGTATTGAAACGATCTTTCTTGGAAAGATGGAAATTGTTAGGTCTATGGCCAGCTTTACCCTTTCCCTCCAACACTGCTCTAAATGAATATATTTTGCCCCATTAAACCTCTAACTATAAACTAGGCAACATTTTATGCTCAAGATCATTAGCGTCTTCTCTCACAGTAAGTAGTTTCACATAGTGTGTGGGTCAGATGTGTGTGTGTGATAACAAGATGAGCAGACACATACCATTCCACACAAGTCTGCCCTTCAGCCACTAATGGTTGCATCCCCCAACTTATATGATTAAAGAGGTTGTCTACTTTTAAATTAACTTTTAGTATGAGAAAATTATAAAATATAAGAAAATTTTAATTCGGTGTTAATGTTTTACGATTTGTGGTTTTTGAGTTCTGAGGCCAGATTGCTGAAATTGCAAACTGGAGAGCTGCTGAATAAAAAAAAAAATTCAGCAGCTCTCCAGTTTCCAGAGCCCAAATTACCACAGCAACCATGCACGGATATGAATAAGAGGCTGGAATATGAATAGCGGAGAGCTGAATAAAAAGAGGAGTAACAAAGTATCAATAACAATAAATGTGCAGCCTTACACACCATTTTTATATGGTGTCAGTGACCCCCATTTGAAAGCTATAAAAATGAATGGCAATTGAAATGTTGCTTAGAATTAGCCATTCTATAACATACTATTAAAGGTGAACCATCACTTTAAACCCACAGACATGTACATAAATATACAGCAAAAGATATAGCATATATACATCCAACCTGCAACATTGTAGCTGTTAATCATCCATCATCCCATAGACAGAGGCTGCTGGTTACTGTAAGCAAATAACTGAAAAAGTAAGACCAGTATATCCAAGCATGTAAGAAAGCCTGGGTTACAAATACTTTTCTGCTTTCCTGTGTTAAGCCACTTCCTCAGTGAAATGGGCAAATAACCATTCAGTGCAAAGTACTGTAAGCACTTTCAAGCAGCAGTAAACTCCTGGATCATATTTATTACAGGATAAAAAAAAAGCATCTCAATAAAATCTCCCAAACCATAAATTGTTGTATAAGCACATATAGATCTGAGGCATTTTAAATGAAAATTGGTTTCACCCTCTGATAAACATCCCCCTACACCCATAATCTACCGCAATCTTACCCAGTTTTGCACTAGGTGCAGCAGAACATAGTAGTCTATACTGCTTTTTTAATGCAGCCAATCATAGGAGTCTATACTGCTTTTTATGGGACCCCCAAGTGGATTAAATCACTACAGGTTTTTTTCTGGGCTGATGCTTTGTCACTACATGCTTCTGAATCCATCCCTAGAGGAATAGCTTGGCCAAATACCAAATTTGCACAAAAGAATCATCTGAATACCAACTTGAATCCAAGCATTAGTTTGCATATTAAATTGTGAGCAAATTGAGCATGAAAATCATGCAAAAATGGTTGCTTGCAAATCCTGAACTGAACATGAATTTGGTGCATCTCTACTTACTACCCTATGCTAAAGGCTTTATTATTCGATTTGCTAAAAATAGCCCTGTATCTACTACAAGCATGTGGTTTCCACTGCAACATACTTGTAATGTATTTATCACCCTCTTAAAGAGTACTAAGATCAAGCGTACTATCTGTTCAACTATGTGTTCTACCTTGATCCTCTGGCCAAAAGGCTGGACTGAATTTGAAGCTTAAATATTAGTGCCCAGGCCTAACAAGCCAGAAGTGCATTAAGCCTGCATGTATTTTCTAGTGGCACGGGTTGTTACCATAGTACAGTCTATCCTCACTATGCAGCACTGCTCTTTTGCCCTGGCCTACTGGTAGAGGCTAAGCAATTATTTAAGGGCTGATATGCTGGCTGTACATGGTCACTTCACACTTTTGTGTGCACATCTTATTTTTTTCTTTTTTGGATCAAGGTACTGCAAGCTGAATGCTTAAGATTTGGGTGAGGGAGCCTAGGCCCCACCGCGGGGGACAAAACAGAACCGAAATAAGACAGAAGGTTCAAGACTGGACGCCTTTCCCTTCAAAGTCTTTTGTTTGTAGGCACTAGCACTAAGGGACTCCCTAATCATTGCCTAGCGGAAGTCTGAAGAACAAAGGGGTCTCCCTAAAGCTTGAGGTGAGTGGGGAACTGAAGACCCTTGCCCTTTAGGCTTTTTGCCCTGTGGGTTCAAGATTATTGCCAACTGGTTTGCTCTTCCCTTTTAAAGGGGTTGTTCATAGTGATGTGCAGGCCGGCCCGAGCACCTATGGGCAGGGTCGAAGAGGGGGGCCCAGGGCCCACCAACACTGTTGTCCAGTGCCCACCCTCCGGCCCCTGCCCCCCTACTGGGACACGCCACTGATGGATCAGCGCGCATGTGAGTCCAGGTCAAGCTCTTCTCCTGCTCTCCTGACCAGCCACCTAGCAATGGCGGCTTTTTCTTTTATAGATGCTGTGTCTGTTTGTCCTGCCTGTTTTGTGATAAATAAGGAAGCTGGTAGGCGGATGCGGGCAGGCATGGGTTGAGGGAGGGCAGGTTTTGGGCGAGTGTGGGTCGAGAAAAACCTGACCTGCACATCATGTGAGAGGAGACAATGTGCAATTGGTTTGCATTTTTTATTATTTGTGGTTTTTGAGTTATTTTGCTTTTTATTTGGCAGCACTCCAGTTTACAATGTCAGCAATCTGGTTGCTAGGGTCCAAATTACCATAGTAAACATACATTAATTTGAATAAGAGAATGGAATATGAATAGGAGAGGGCCTGAAGAGAAAGTTGTGTAAGAAAAAGCAGCAATAACACTAAATGTGTAGCTTTACAGTGCATTTGTTTTTTAGATTGGGTCAGTAACCCTGATTTGACAGCCTGAAAGAGTCAGAAGAAAAAAGCATAAAATAAAAAATTACAAGAAAAATAAAATAAAAATGAAGGCCAATTGAAAAGTTGCTTAGACCTGGCCGTTTTATAAATATAAGTTAAGTTTAAAGTGAACCACCCCTTTTGCCCTTTTAAAAATTATATGATTATCAGTGCAGACACCCATGGGGATCCAGTCTTAATTACTCATAGCAGCAGAATATTTTTTTTTTATCCCAGGCCAATGCAGAAAGAACAGACACAGTTAGGCACAATATACAAACATATGCTTGAACTTGAACGACAAAGATCATATACCCTCATGTCAGCAGCAAAATCTATTCTCTCTCTTCATAAATGAAATGACACATGCAGACAAAAGCCTCACATTAATTATTATTCACAATTGTTTTGACTGCATGAATTAAAATCCTAGCTGTGCAGGAGGAAGTTATTATAGCCTGTAATTAAAGGCAACAAATAAACACGCCTCTACAGAACAAAGCAACATTCATCTAGGAATCAATTATAGTATGGGGAGCATAAAAGCAACAAACACATACAGTGTCGGCTTACGGCTCATCATCCTTCTCATTCCTTTACATTCACAGATGTCCACCAACCCCATTTCATGAGGGAATAATCAGGGGTGTAACTACAGAGGAAGCAGATCCTGTGGTTGCAGGGAGGGGCAGGAGTGTAGAGGGCCCAGTAAGATCCTAATTAATGAGCAACAGGGTCGGACTGGAGAGTCCGGGGGCCACTGGGACTACCATCCAGGGCCCCCAGCTGACCATTCTGGGCCCCTCGCTTCGCCACCATCCGCCCCGCCTCCCCCACCTTATCTATAATCGCAGCCGGGCACACACACAGTGACGTCACTGTCCCGTGCACCACTGCGCATGTGCATCCGCTTCAACAAGAATTTTTATTTTCGGGTTGGGAGAGGGGGGTCTGGCCCGGCGGGGCCAATGAGGGTTGGGGCCCATCGGGTTTTTTCCCGGTGTTCCACCGGGCCAGTCTGACCCTGATGAGCAATAACAATATATATTGGTAGAATAGATCACCTTACCAATGTTTTAGAGGCCTAAATTGAATTTGCTGTGGAATGCAGCAACATCGAGTTACGCCTCTAAGAATAATAATCCAGTCCTGGATTTTTTTTAAGCCTAAATTCCTCTCATAGTTAATGGTCAACTCAAGTGGGACATTGTGACACTTAAAACATGGGGTTGGCTGCTGTCTGAATATTTGGACGCTGAAAGTTGTAGTTCAGAGGCAGCTGTAAAGTGTTAATCAGGGCCTGTTACTGCGCAGTGGTATCTGTAAACCAAGCACGTGAGAGTGTAAATAACTCTGGAATTGGCTAAAAGAGGAGTTTCATATTCAGATGTTAGGGACAGAGAAAAAACTGCTGATGCTATTAAGCCTTTAATACGAGCAGGCACCTAGACGATGAACAGAATATCATGTTTTATTATTTTATTAGAAATAGTCAAGCCTTGCATATGACTGAGGTAGCAGGCACCTGGACTATGAACAGAATATCATGTATTATTATTTTATTAGGAATAGTCAAGCCTTGAACAAGACCGAGGGAGCAGGCAACTAGACTATATACAGAATATCATGTATTATTATTTTATTAGGAATAGTCAAGCCTTGAACAAGACCGAGGGAGCAGGCACCTAGACTATATACAGAATATCATGTATTATTATTTTATTAGGAATAGTCAAGCCTTGAACAAGACGGAGGGAGCAGGCAACTAGACTATATACAGAATATCATTTTATTTTATTAGGAATACTCAAGCCTTACACATGACAGATAAGGCACCAGGACTATGAACAGCACATATGTATTATTATTTATATTAGGAATGGTCAGTGTGTGGGTGTCAAGTATTCAGCAGGAAAAGCTCTGTTCCTCTAGTTTTGGGAGAAGCTGATATTACAGTTGGGGCTAAGGGGCCACAAACATCTTGATCCAATGGCCCAACAACTTTTCCTTTAGAGTCACGTGTGTTATTTACATCACAGTCTTGCTATAAAGCACGGGGAAGTATTTCATGATATAGATGGAAGCTACCACGAAGCACCGAAAATATAAAAATGGCATATCAACAAATGTCTCTTGTCTTGACTTCACTGAGCAACAACCTTTAAACGCAGTGTCCCTATTAAACCCCCGTTCTTGTCTATATGGAAAGCAAATGAAAGAAAATCAAAGCCTTGCGGCGGTGGCTAGAGTCTCTTGGGAGGGGAATAATGAGCCCCCGGAGCCGCGGTAGTATTTGTCCTGCAGCACAGCAGCGGCCCGTTAACTCACCTTTCTTTTAACCTCCGTCCGTCCCGGTATCTTCCCTTCTCTCTCCAAAAACTTCTCCAGGATGGTTCCTCGGCTCCAGCCAAATCCCGGCACTAGGAAGCACAAGCCAGCTCTCACGGCTCTACTGTTTCCCATAGCGCCGCCATTCCGAACTCCAGGCTTTCTCTAAACCCCTCCTGCAGCACAACAACAGGGATCGTATGTCCTGCGCTAGACTGTGCCACGTTAGAAAGGACTGAGAGGGGTTAGTTATAGGGAGCTGCTGCTCTTTCTATTCACTGCTTCACAGCGCTGCCTTGTGACCAGTCCTTGGCTTGGGAAATCTATGCTACTTCCTTGTGTATAATGTGACTGTACCCCGGGCTTTACCTGTGCAATAAAAAACCGCACAATTCCACCTCAGGGTGATTACTGGTCCGGCTGCCTTTCCCCCGCCTCCCCCTCTCTGTCTGTTCAGCTGTCTTTTCTCTATTCAGGGCTGTCTCTGATGTTTGGGAGAGTGACACTGCTGGGAGTGGCCCTGCACCTTGTGCACCTTGCTGGATACTTTGCATGGCCTTAAAGGGATAATGTCATGGGAATAATAGTTTGTTTTCTTCTAAATGCATCAGTTAATAGTGCTACTCCAGTAGAATTCTGCACTGAAATCCATTTCTCAAAAGAGCAAACAGATATTTTTGTATTTCATTTTGAAAACATGGGGCTAGACATATTGGCAATTTCCCAGCCTCCCAAGTCATGTGACTTGTGGTCTGATAAACTTCAATCACTCTTTACTGCTGTACTGCAAATTGGAGTGATATCACCCCCTCCTGGAGTCATATCATCGCAAATAACGCTCCCTGCACTAGCGATGTGGCTAGGGTTGCCACCTTTTCTAGAAAAAAATACCAGCCTTCCTATATATTTGTATTTTTTTCCTATTAATAACATTGGGATCAAACATCAAAAATACCGGCCAGGCCGGTAAAATACCGGCCAGGTGGCAACCCTAGATGTGGCCCCTCCTCAACCCGCTCCGATGCTAAAAGTTAGAAGCGTGGAACGGGAGGGGGGTGGCATCAGGGCTGCTGCCTCATGCGGCAGTAGCCCCTGGAACGCACAGTTGTGATTAGATTACCAGGAGCATTAATCAACTCCTTGTTAATGATTGGCTTACATGACAGCTATCTCTAGCAGTAAAATGCCCAAATGTCGATTGGGCAGGTATGTACAGTAGAACCCACCATTATAGGTTTTTCAGGGGACCAGGAAAAAAATGGCGTACAATCCAGGAAAATGTAAAAAAAAAAAGGAAATGTATTTTGCATAATATATATATGTGGGATCACAAAACAACAATATAAAATGAAACAGCAGTAGTAGCGGGGGGTGCAACCAAGCACTTGCTCTGAGAGGAGCAGAGGTTTCGGCCAGGAACATATAGAGGAACAAAAGATGACCTGTAGTTAGGTGCAGAGGAATGAAGGGATATGAAGGTTATGAGGAGGAGTTTATAAATTATTCTTTGTTTTATAGGAAGCCATGATAAGGACTTCAGCACAGGGAGGGGCCTGTACCCCTTTGGATGCTGGGAGGATAATTCTGCCAGCTGAACCACATCAATGAGCCAATATGGTTCTTGCACTTTAAGGCACCCATATTAGCAGTTTACTCTGTGATAGTCACTATCTGCCATTATGTCAGGTGCTTGTTTGTGTGAGTGTGCTGAGGCTGAGTTACCCCCACACTCACCTCCCCATCTGTAATAACTCTCTGCCTCATTATCTGATATAAAAATATCTATATTATATTTCCTTGATAAACGTTTCTGTGAGGGACCGAAACGTTGGATAAATAAACCTTTTCTTTTTTTGATTAATTTTGCTACTTTTGTTTAAATCCTGTGAGTGCCATCATTAAATATTGTACTTAATTTTTCACGCATGTGTGCACCCAGGTCTCTAAAGCTGTTTCAGGGGTGTGCGGCTCATATATATGACTATATTATAATAATAATATATATTTTTGCACCTCCCTCTGCTTCTTCTGTCCTGTGTCCACCTCATTGTTTATTTTTGGATGACTCTTATCTTCTAACCCTTCTGCCACTAGAATGAAATAGAATGTATAAACATAGTGACATTTTGCTGTGCACAGCCTCTTCCTGCTGTTTTTACTCTACTTTATGTAGAACCACCATTTTACATTTTTCAGGGGACCAGAAAAAATGGTGTCAAGTCAGAGAAATGTATTATATAATGGTGGGACCAGAAAAAATGGTATAACATATGGAAAAACTTAAAATTAGGGTATGTAAAATAGAGGCTTCCTTGTATTTATCCAGTTGTAACTACTACTCTTGAGTGAATAACAGTATAAAGCTGCATTCATCGCCAAACAAGCGGATCTTTCCCCAATATGCCACTAACTGGCAGGGCTATATTGGGTAATCTGAATGTTCGGCCCTATGACCAAACAATCGGATTATGACTAGCGCAATGGACTTCCGACGGGTCGGAAGAAAATCCAACCTTCCCGTTCATTATTGCGTCCAGATATCGGTCGGGAAGACCCTTCGGAAGCCCCCACACACAGGGAGATAAACGACCGATATCGCCAGCTTTATCTGCCTGTGAATGGCCAGCTTAAAGGGGTTGTCCACCTTCAAACAACTAGTTGTTTTCAGATAGATCACCATAAATAAAGACTTTTTCCAATTACTGTCTATTTTCTATTTGTAACTGCTTCTAAAGCAGCTCTGGGAGGGGGGTCGCCGACCCCCCCAACTGTTCTAAACTGATACATTTAATGGATACATTTCTTATCTTTGTCCCTGCTGAGCAGAATCTCTGGGTTTCATTACAGGCAGCTGTTAGAATTGATACAATAGTTGCTAATACTCCAGAGATGTTGCTATGAAATGTATCAATTAAATGTTGCAAAATTGTATCAGTTTAGATTCTGCAACTGAATTACTGAGCTGCCAGACTCAAACACCACAGACACCAACATTCAACTTTAAACTTAGATTTTGGAAAAACAGTAAAAGATAAATAATGGAAAGTAATTGAACATGGAGAACAATCTGAAAACCACTGAACAGAAAAATGTGTTTGGAAGGTGAACCCCTTTAACAAACCTCTGGCTAGTAATTGTGCTAAGAAAGTAGAAAATACCAAGTGTTGTCCTGGCAAACAAGGAGTTTGTGTCACAAACAGAATGGCAATGCTATAGATGTACAATAGTTATTACTTTATATATTTATAGAAAAGTCATTTGTGTAATATGTTTTCTTCCTCCCCCCCCCTGGAAAATATTTCTGGAGCCTGTGATTCCCAACAACCAGATAACATTTTAAACTGTAAGCTGGAAAGAGACAGAAGAGCAATGCAAATAATTCAAAAACTATAAAAATGAAGAGTAATTGAAAAGTTTCTAAGAATAGGACATTTATAAGGAAGAAAGTGGGGGCAGAGAGGAAGCAGAAGGTACCAGGGTGGGTGGTACTAATAATGAAAATAGATTAAGTAGAATTTAGTTCTCTTCTGATCTCTACCTCTTTCTCATCTATACAATGTCTCAGTTTCCCAGTTACACTGTTACCTTTTAGTATGTAGTCCTGTAGTGATCTACTTTAGAAGACATTAGAGCTGCATAATAGTACGTTTCCTGCTGGTAAATAGGCTTCCTGTTACAAATGCAGTGTCCATCTATAGATTTGTGGTGCCTTACACTGCAAATTATGTAATCAGTTAATATATAAAGTAATAGAGTCTGGAGAAACTGGAATCACAGAGACCGAGAAGAAAAAATAATTGGAATAATTCTTTATTATACACAGATGTTTTGATTTGACATTA
>CM044437.1:111448373-111471412 GCA_024363595.1 Xenopus borealis
GACGGATTGGAGGTGAACAGGAAGTTCAGCCTAGGGGTGCAGTAATTTTAAATCCGGCCCTGGGCACATGGAGATGCGAGTATATTTTTAACTTTGATTAAAGACTTTTTTAAACTACATTTTGATCATGTGCGAACGGGGGTTGTCAGATTGTGGGCAATGGATTGGAGGTGAACAGGAAGTTCGGCCTAGGGGTGCAGTAATTTTAAATCCGGCCCTGGGCACATGGATATGCGAGTATATTTTTAACTTTGATTAAAGACTTTTTTAAACTACATTTTGGCCCTGTGGTTTCCTCTGAGTGCCGAATAGCCCCGTTCTTGTCATATATCCTGGTTTGACACTCCCTAAGTCTCTGAGTCTGGGGCTGGAACACCTGGACCACATATACTATCTGGTCAGCTATTTACATTATGTTCTGGAGCACCTTGTTCTTCCAATCATTGTGAGTGTTGTGGTTAACCAATTCTGTTTTTGTCTGATTAGTTAATACAGGGTCGGACTGGGCCAGTGGGGCACTGGGGAAAAAGACGGTGAGCCATGTTCCTTTTGGACCCCTGCCAACCCAGGCCCATTCCCTGCCTGGACTTTGGGTGCCCCACCCTGGCCGCAAGAAATTTGCATCGCATTATTTAATGTGCAAAAGCTTCAATATACAAATAACAACTATGAGCGTAACATGTTGGCAGAGTGGGGACAGAGAGAAGCCGGCAGTGGACACACACACATAGCCACCTCCACAAATTACACACAAAAAGTACTCTAGCCTTCACTTTACAAACAAAAAATACAAAATGTTGCCCACATTTAATACAAACACACAAAAGAAGGGCTTGATCAATACGCGTTCCATGTCCCCCTATTTTTTAGTTTTTTATCAAAGGTCAAATTTTAGAGTTTTTATACAAAATACAAAATAGTTTCTAATTTAAGAAAAAAACTAAAATGGAAAAAACTCAAATGGAATTAATTTAGTCGAGTTTTCAGGCAAAAACCTAAAAAAACTCAAACATCATGCAGGCTATTAACATCTTCAAATGGTGCAAGGGACAAAAAACCCTACTCATTTTCTGGATTTAGTCTTTGCTAGAAAACTTTATCTCTCTCTGGTTTTAACAGTGACCCATTTCCCCTTTGCATTCATCATTTTGTTACATTTTCCATCTCTCACTCTCCTTACCCTCATCAACAGTATCTGTCAACCTAACACTCTCCTCAGGATTGCTGGTTTCTTTAAATACAAACTAGATTCCATCCGCTATCAGTTTCCTACCTCTACTAATGCAAACCAGTTCCTTCTTCCCAAACCCCCTTCTGCATGTTTTAATTCCTTCCCTCTGGTGACAATGTCTGAAGTCTCCAAGCTTCTCTTGTCCTCCCCACTCACAACTTGCTCTCTTGACCCTATGCCTTCTTCATTGCTTAAACACTGTGCTGCTGAGCTTACTCTAGCACTTACTCACATCTTCAATTCTTCTCTTGCTTTTGGAAGATTGCCTTCTCCTTTCAAACAGACCTGTGTTAAGCCTATTGTTAAAAATGGCCACACTTGACCTGTCCTGCCTGTCGAATTACTGTCCTGTCTCACGTCTACCGCTTGCCACTAAACTCCTAGAAGGTATTGTGTTCTCCTCTCCTGATGCAAATTCTGTAGTCACTTGGTATCTGTAACCAGGCTGAATTTTGGCTCTCTTGACCCATGTAACCGATCATTCACTGTCGCAAACCCTAATCTTAATGTAGTGGTTCCGCAAGGCTCTGTACCAAGCCCATTGTTGTCACCCTGTACACTCTGTCTTTGGGAGATCTCATCTGCTCATTTTGCTTTAATTATCATCTGTATGCAGATGATCCCCAAATATATTTATCCCCCCCATCACTGTTGAGACCGAGGTTGAAATCTCTAACTGCCATCTAGCAATCTCCAACTGGATGAACAAGCACCACCTCAAACCCAACCTAAAAAACAAATCTAATAGTTTTTTCACCTAAGCCTGGTCCTACTCCCCCATTTACTATCTCTGTTGATGATATGCTTTTAAACCTGTGAAATCAGCATGCTGTCTCCCTCTTTATCTTTTCTCTTATCAAATTAACACCACTGTCAAATTATGCAATACTGGCAAAATCTGTTTCTTTCTTTCACTTGCCCTGGCCAAGACACTCATGCATGCTCTTGTCCTATCTGAATTAGATTACTGCAACCTTCTACTAACTGGCCTCACTACTCTCATCCCTTTAAATACTGCTGCCAGACCTCTCCTCTCTTGTCCAAAAGGGTAAAGGCCCCTCCCCTGCAGAAGTCCTGCAGTCCTTCCCATAAAACAGAATAACTTGAAAACTCCTCCTCATAACCTTCAAAACCTAACTACATCTCATCTCTTGTCTCTCTCTGTATGTTCCTAGCCCAAACCTCATCTCTTGTCTCTCTCTGTATGTTCCTAGCCCAAACCTCCACTCCACTACTACTGCTGTTTCCTGCATCAAATCCTTCTGTCTTGCTGGATGGAGAGAATCCTCCATCAGTGTCTTCAGAACTAAACTCAAAGACTACCCCTTGGAGCACTTGCATAACACCTGAACTGGGAAGTGGCACTTACTGTAACCTACAGCACTTAATATTCCCTATTTATGTCTATACATTACCCTTCCATTTAGTCTGTAAGCTGTATGGGGCAGGTACCTCCATGCTGTTGTCTCCTTGACATTAAGCACCTAATCTGTATTGCAACTATACTTTATATTTATGTATATTGTATTTGTTACTTATATGTACTTATTATTGTTCTAGTAATTAGTGTTCTGCTGTACAGTGCTTTGCCCTCAAGGAGCACTATACAAATAAAACAATACAAAAAAAATATGCATTCATACAATAGGGGTGAATTTATGAATGGAATTTAAGGAATGAAGCTCTTTCTGGTTTTCTGCTCAATGGAGAAACCAAATAAGTCCTCTCTTAAACCTGAACTACACTGTAAAGTAAAGCTATAGATAAACTTACATTTTGTCACACCCTTTTATTTTGACAGAGCTTCTGATTCAGTGACTAAGTCAAGCAAGGATATCTCTTCTCTATATATATGTATGTATCTGCTATATATGGAACATTTCTGAGAAGGAAAGCATATTTTAAATTTTAGAGACACTTCCTGTTTTGCCAAGGATGAATTGCTATTAGATTTAGTTTTGTTCCTGTTTCAGCTACCATGTCTTCCACTCATTTGGGTGATTGGTTCAACAATCTGGAAAGTAACAATTCAGATATGCCTGGAATCCATCAATAAATTAGTAAATATAAACATTATAAATATCATGAAGTACAGAAAATTGTACTGTGTAATCATAAGAAATTGAGTCAGAATATTGAGTTAGTTCCAAAGAAATTGGTTGCAAAGGGGGCATGTTTAATACTGATGAAATGAGTAACAGGCAAGCTATGCTATGGAGCATTCTAAAGAAGAGCATACGTGGTCCTCCAGTGGGATTTTTAAACCTGCCAATTGATACAGTATGATACAGTATGGATGTTTTTGGACATTTCCTATTTGTCTGCATCGCAGATAACACATCATAAATCTGCCACTCTGTTTATGAACCAGTTTTATGAAAAATGCACATTTTTGAGATGTTAAATTTAATGTATATAATATAAAAAAAACCTACATTTGGATATTTTTTCTACACAGCTGTGATTCACTGTATGATGTTATCCTAAGCCACAAGAGTTGTGTCTTATGTGCCAAACCTTTTTCTTGTTTTTGTTTTCTTGTTTATGAGCTTTATTCTTTAAATATAGCATTAATCATGACTCAACACAGACATGACTCTTGCTTGTATGACTTTATCTTCTCCGTTGCTGCTCAAAAACTCCCGGGACTGAGAATAAACTCTAGCAGTCCACAAGAGGAAACTGGCATTTTACAAAAAAGAAAAAAAAGTGCATTTTAAAAAGCCACAAAAAATGCATTCAGAGGATCTCTATATTTATGTTTGACATCCATGGTGTTATTTAAAGGCTTGTATACATTTCTTATCTTTGGTCCTGCAGAGCTGAATCCATGAGTTTCATTAAAGTCAGCTGTTATAATTGATAAAATAGTTGCTAATATTCCACAGATGCTGAGGAGAAATGTATGAATGAATGGAGCAAATTGTAACAGTGCATAACCTGTGCCTGATAACACCAGGCTGAAATACTAGAGGGAGGAACATTAAACTTTAAGCTTCAATTTTTGAAAAACTGTACAAAATAAAAAATTAAAATCAATTGAAAAAAGTATTTATTTTCTGACAATCTATTTGAAAACAACTGAACTGGAAAAGGTGTTTGGAAGGTGATTAACCTCTTTAGGAAACACATTTCTAACAAAAATGTAAGATATTTGCAACGGTAACTGAGATTTTTCCTGGAGGCAATAGCCTTTGTCATGAGTTTCTATTATGGGCAATGGGGATTAATTGTAATTAATTAATTACAGACAAATGTGGATGGGCTCAAGAATAAATATAAATACACCATAGTACACAATGCAATTATACTTTTTATCAATCATAATATCTATAATATCTATATCAAGTGACTACGCACAGATTGGTTGGGGCGGGGCATTATGTTTTCTGCTAAAAACACAGAACAGCAATGGTTGTTATTTAAAATTATATTAAATTGTTAGTGTTCTCAATTTATTCCCTGAAGAAGTAAATGTACAAGCACCCTATTTAGCGTAATATAGAGGTAAAGAGGACAATAGGAATGAAGAAAAGGACATTTAAAAACTGCAAGTCTCTGGGGACAGAATATAAACACTATCATAAATGTTGTAAAACAGCAATCTTCAAGGAAAAGATTAGAAATTAAGTGCATGGTGGCAGAGGCTAAGACTAACCGCAAAAACATTTTAAAGCAGTGGTTCTTAACCTTCCTAATGCTGCGACCCTTTAATACAGTTCCTCATGTTGTGGGGAGAGAGATGAACCTGCTGCTGGAACCCCTTAAGCGACCCCTGTGAAAGGGTCGTTCGACCCCCAAAGGGGTCCCGGCCACCAGGTTGAGAACCGCTGTTTTAAAGTATATTAATAGTAAGAAGATGCATGTTGAGAGTGTTGCTCCATTAAATAATAGTACCAGTATGGTTGTAACAAATACAGAAAAGGCAAATGTGCTAAATCAGTTTATCTAATATAAGTAATCCTAAAACAACTGGACTTGCTGAGTTTCACTACTCATCCGATCAGCTTCTTCAGTTCAACTGACTGGTGTGGGAAGTTCTCGGCATATAAACTCTTCCACTCATCCAATCACAATGGAGTTCCTAGACCCACCTCATAGCTGCACTTTTGGCTCCGCTCAATTTAGTTAGTGGCTGACTCAGGATATAGTTCATAAAGGTTTACAAAAAATTAATGCGAACAAACATCAGGGCGAAATGAAATACACCCTCAAGTTCTAATAGAGCTTAGTTCAATTTTAGATATGCCTCTATTTCTGGCTTTCTCAAACTGGTATGGTACTTATGCTTTAGAGGAAAGCTGATGTAATTCCTTTATTATTTTTTGCAGATTAGAGAGTGTGAGGCCCACCAGGGCTTCTTCTACAGGGCCCCCCATCCAAGCACCCTGCCCCAACAGAAACCCCCTCCGGGGCCCCTGTGCCAGCACTAACATGCACTTCTTCACCAATGTGTCTTGCCTCTTCTGCAGAGCTGTATGCAAGTGCACCTACCGACAATGGGGTACCCTCGGCATTGCTGGCATTTTAACACGGACACTAGGTAGCTCAGTACCCACTCTGAAAATGTTAGGCACCTGATTTATGAAAAACACACACATGCAATAGCATTGATTTTGACACATCTTGTGCATTTGCAGCGGACGTTGCTTGAAGCCCACCTATAATTGCAAGGATTTCTAGGGAAAATGCAACACTGTAGCTAAACACATGGCAATTTACATGTCAAATTAGTACTTTGCTACTATATACTGTAGCATTCACTAGTGCCCCTTTGTGTCTAGTGCATACCCTGTATACCGAACATACATTGGTTTTCCGCAAGTGCACAATAAGATACAGAAATTGTTCTGACTGATCTTATGATAAAAAGAATCCTGCCATATCCTCTAGAAAGATAAATATACTACATGTGTATAGTTACTGTTGTTAGACCTTTATAAACTGCAACCATTTCATCTTCAACTAAGGATTCATTAGTAAAAATGGGTCAGTGAGCATTTGCTGTGGCAATTAGTGTTGGAGCCACAATTGCTGGAGAGAAGCTAGACATCGGCTAGAGCCACACATTCACTGCTACTCAGCAATATTCAAATGGAAAAAAGCTTTATTTACAGTAGCTGTATATTTGTATTTATTCATAGAAATGAGAGCTGACATAATGGGCATTCTTCTGTCTTC
This sequence comes from Xenopus borealis, assembly GCA_024363595.1. Classification (NCBI taxonomy): domain Eukaryota; kingdom Metazoa; phylum Chordata; class Amphibia; order Anura; family Pipidae; genus Xenopus; species Xenopus borealis. The sequence continues at coordinate 111,454,786 of CM044437.1, forward strand.
TGTTTATTTACAAAGAATTTAAGCTATCTGGTTTAAAGGGGATGTAAACCTCAAAATAAATGTAAAAGGTAAAGGAAAGAGGAGAGCACTTTATTATGTGCCTCCCAGTGATTTGAATTAAACCCCTCAGATGCGTGTCTGTACTCTTCTTCACTGTGAAAAGTAACTGCCCACAGTATATTCCACATACCCCCTTGTCTTTTCCTATTCTAAGATGCTGTGCTTGTAACCGTACAACAGATACTTATCACACAGTATAATCCACATACCCCCTTGTCTTTTCCTATTCTAAGATGCTGTGCTTGTAACAGTACAACAGATGCTTAGCCACATTTGTACATTGCAAATCTGCAATATTTCTAAATCAATAATTCCATACATGAGAGGCATCTGAAAGAGTGGACATAGAGGTTTTTACTGTGCACACATCAGTAACCATTACATAAAGAACCAAGTGCTGACTGATTTGGCAAAACTGAGAACACACAGAATGCAGAACCAAACATTACAAACTGACTGAGAACGCAGTTACAAGCCTGATCAGTAAACACATTATTGCTGTTATGCGAGATCATATCTTCTCTTTCTGAGAATTTGTTCCTTTCTGAGAATTTTGTTGTTATACAACGATTACACAATAACAGGTAATTAGTGCTGATTGACAGTCTGTACAAGATAACTAATTTGTGTGACGTGATATATTTCAGGTTTTAGGTGCTGCTCAGTATATTCCTACCTAGGAATTGCAGGACAGGATAGACTTTCTAATACACTTTAGATTAAACAGGTGAATGTGTCTTGATTAGCAACTGCTACAAATTTTAACATACATATATAAAAAAAAGATAAAAATGGTCTATAAAAAAATTGGTTAAAACAAGATGAATGAGCTACAGCTGATACAGTAGGGCATTGGGCATGGGTTGGAATATTAAGACATTTTAAGTGATTTACAAAAAAGTCTCTACCCCACCCCATACTCAAAATAAATTCCAATGTTTCTACATAACTGTGATGTGGGTCTGTGTCCTCTAGAGGTTGTCTGCTAATAAGTAAAGACTGGTGATGCTGGTGGATTTATCCTTATAGCAGATAGGTGGGACTCCCCTGTAGCTGGGAAACTGGTGTTAAAAAGGGCATTTCTCTGAAATGTTTCCCATGTCATTATATGAAAACGTTGGATTGGTGTAATGGCTGATAACTAATCGTGACCTAAAAAAACACCAGTGAACTGCACACCAGTCAGTCAACCTCCTATCAAAAGCTGCATTTTCTTCTGCACTGTTATCAAATAACATATTTCTCCAAAAGAGTACATTGGCAAACAGTAAAATAATATATATTTATGCAATGTTGATGATCTGGCAGCTAATATTTAGTAAAGCATCAAGTTCTAAATAAGATCTGGGGAACTTGCAATAAAGCAGGAGCTTTAGCGTTCTTAGCTGTCTACCACTGCACTAATTATGTGTACTATGGCAATGTGCAGGGATCTTAGGAGATATGTATATTATTCAGCCTTGAAATAAATGTGAAAACAGCTAAATACTTAAATTGGATCCAACTTTATCTAATTCCAATGATGATGATTAATGAGCCAATATTAGTAAGTATAAAGCTAGAGAGGAAGTGGTGCTTTTCAGTTGTCTTACCCTACTCTCAGTAGCTGGCTCTGATTCCTTGTGTCACTGCTTCCTATACTCATTCTTTTGGTATTGGCTGCATAAATACTCTCTGGATCACTAAGAGAAACATGCTTTTTTCCCCATTGGCTTTTTACCTTTGTGGCATAGGAGAGGATTGGAAAAGAGCAGGAGGAACTGAAGGCAGGAATGAGAAGGCATGCTTTGGAGATGGTAGCTGTAGGGAGCAGGGGGAAGAAGGAAAGAAGTGAAGGAAGGAAGATGTATAGAAGCTAAATCTGAAAAAAGACAGAATCAAAAAGCAGATAAACACTACAAGCCACCAGCTATGATGGATTACATTACAGAAGAAAAACACATTTTTAAAGAGGCAACAATCAGGTGTTTGTGCATCTAATATATTTTACTGTGTTACTGCTGTTACTGATTCAATAAGTAAGATTAATACTGTGTCAACAATTTGCCTCTCCTTGTGTTTAACGTAGGAAATGGCTGGAAATAAGAACCTCTGGAAAAGGAAGGTCATTAGTAAATATCAATGTTTAAATACAAACTATTTAGGGAGAAAGCACCAGGACAAGACAACTGTCTGTAGTAGCTATAGCGAGCTAGCTACTATTGCTGAGAAGTGAAGTTGGCTGTAGTAGCTCTCTAGGCAACAAATCACCTTTAGCTGCAATACAAATCATTTTACCTTTAAATACTTTGTTGCACTGTTTTTCCATATGCTTGACGATTTAAACGTGCAAAGGTTTCACCTTGCTTGGAGTAGATCAGTGTGCCAGTGAATTATTTTCTACTATGCAATTTGAGTCTGCTATTGAGTAATGGGCTTATCACACTTGGAGAGGATAAGAGTGTGCTCGTGGCTACTTGTATTCCAATCAGTTGCTCTTGCAATAGGGCTCTCAGAATGTGTGACTTTGGAGGAGCATTGTCAGGCTGAGGGAGATTGCACGTAATTATATATTCAAAATATTGTGTTAAGTAGTATTTTGGGGAAAAACTTTTACTTTAGGGTAATCTCACACACACACAATGTTTTTTTCACCCATGCTGAATCCCCTCCAGTGTGGGTGACAATACAACAATATGCTTTTGTATTGGAGTGAATCTGAAATGCTTGTGATAAACTAGTTTACTCACCTCTTTGTTTTTTCACAAGAGTAAATTGTTTTATCACCAGTGATTTAGATTCCCTTGAATAAGTTATATTAGGACCGTTTTTCACCCGCACTGGAGTTGCTGGTGCCCACTCAGTATACCAGTTTGTTATAAAAATTCCAGAAAAGTGTAAATAAATTTCAAAATATCAAATTGATGTGAATGCATATGGATATCCCAGTCTGATAGCCTTTAAATCTAGCCATAAAAATGATTGTTATCAGTTTAAATGGTGCTAACATGTTATGCAGCACTTTACAGAGATTGCTTGTCATTCACAAGAATTCCTTCACTGTGGGGTTAATAGTCTAAAGGTTCTACCATATACACACTAAGGTCAATTTTATCAGGAGTACCTAGAGTAAACCCATGTAGACACAAGGTCAACATTAAAACTCCTTGTGAATAGTGTGCAGGTTGGAATAGAAGTCAAGACCCCAGTGATGCAAGGCAGCAGCTTACTCAGTGCTGGCCCCAAAAAGCAATATATATATATTTTTTTTTTTTGCATTGACAGTTCCTTATTGTTTATCAACATGGGCATTTTACTGTACTTCACCAATAAAATGGAAAAAATGCTGATGTTGATTGGCACAATCCCTATTTACAGGATACTGTTATGTGTTGCAATGTAACTATTGTGCATATTAGAAAAAATGAAGTGCTAATCATAAAATCAACAAACTCATTGATAAAGCAACAGTGGTGTCAGGACTAAGTATGTTGTACATTGGAATGATATATGTCTGTAGTGTTGCAGCCGACGCTGTGATATAGGTAATGGGTAGGGTGGTTACTATTGTGGATGGGATCTCTCATTCCACATGTACTAATGAAGTGATGAATGATATGCTTACACATGGAAATGACTGGGCATTCATTGACTAAATGGCAACATTTTGCTCATTCAAGGCAATTAAATGAGGACATTTTGTTCTATAGAAAGTGTAATAAATAACCGTATTGTCTCTCTCTCCCCCTATTTGTATGTGATATTGTGCAATCCATGTAATCCAGGCCTGTTGTCAGAGCTGCCAATAATGGACTGCACTATGACATTGTTCCAAAGGGTGAGGCACCAAGTGTAGGCAACCCAAGGAAGGAAAAGGTCCTAGTCAGTAATTGAAGTGTCTGCCATACACACTGTTATGAGGATCCAGGCTAGACACCGAGGTATGAAATATACCAGGGTTTCATATGTTGCTATCGTGTGACTCTTCATTTTCAGCACTGACAGGAGGGAGACCACCATTTTCATTTAGACGCTTGGCTCTGTAAGTTTCATAGTGAATGTTGTGGGTCACTTCTTTGAGATCCTGGAGATGAGTCCTGAGAAAGACAAACATATAGACACAATAAAGTATAATGTATATTCTTAAAATGAGAAAATGATCAACTGTTTGCCAATGGAGAAGCAGCAGGGATAACCTAAGCCTTGATTCATCTCATAAATGCAACATAACATGCAGTACATTTTTTAACCTGTCTGATCGACAGAACAACAGATTACTATGGTAAAATGTCTGGTCCTTCACACATGGTCCGTAAATCCTATGAAACTTAATTTCAAACAAGAGTACTGTGGAGATGTGAATGGCACTGCTTCATTCTGTTTGTGATGTGTAGTAACATTTGTCACACTGGTTTTAATGCAAGGGTGAATGGTATAATTCCTTTCTGTGACTTTTTCTTTTCTCCATTAGCTAGCCACCTAATGTACTTTACACTTAATCTGTCAGCACATGTGAACCATGAATGTAATTAACTCGCTTGTGTTAAAAACCTTACTTATTTTGTGTTACTTTTAAATGTGTAAGGTAAGTGCTGCATTGTACACTTATGTATAGGAAATGTAATGCATTTGTGTTAGCTATATTGTTTAGGGCCCTTACACACGGGCGTTTGTGACCTGCGCTCCCCTGCGTTCCGTTTGGCTGCGTTCAGCTGCAGGGGAGCGCAGGTCTAGACACACTTCATTCTTTTCAATGAGGCTGTACCCACGAGACACGTGTAAGTGCTGAACGCAAGTTCAGGCACTGAACCTGCGTTCATCGCTTACACGTGTTGGAAGGAGAAATTAAGCGCCGCGCAATGGATCGTTGCCCTGCTGCCTTTTCTGAAGAGGAGCGCAAGCTGAGTTTCAGTAAGTTATTTCTTAATAAAGATGTTGTGATTTTAAAGTTTAATTTGTCTTTGTGTTTTTTATTTATTTATTTTCAATAACAAATTTATTTTAAAAGAAATTTTACGTTACTGGTCCTTTAACAAAGTCAGCAACTTAACGAAGCAAGAGAGATAAAATGCCTTAGGAATGGGCTTTGGGTAGGGGGACTACAGAAACAGGAGAAATTAATATATTTTGTTAAAATAAAGCAGAAAAAACAAGATATTAAAAGGAATACTAAGTAATGGATAAAATACACTCAGCTGACAATGATAAGGTTACAGAGTAACTCACCTAATAACAAAGTCCCGTAGCAAAGAGAATTCACAGTGAGCCAGGTTTTCAACTGTAGATCATAGGAAAAGCATTTACTATACACAGAGGTTTAGGGTAATGATACACGGGCAGATTTGGGGAGATTTTGTCACCTGGCGACAAATCCCCGAATTCCCATCAGCTATAATGAAAAGTCACCTGCACTAAGCGCACGCGGCAATTAATTTTCCAGTGTCGCCCAAAGTTGCCTCATGAGACAACTTCAGGCGACTTCAGAAAAGGAAGCGCCACGTGTGCTTAGTGAGGCGACTTTTCATTGTAGCTGACGGGGAGACAACTAAATCTCCCCGAATCAACCAGTGTGTCACTACCCTTAGTTACAATGTGACAATATTATTTTCATTTACATCTTGAAATATGTCATATACTAAACATAAACATGTCCACACACGGATACACACAGAGCTACTAGCATCAGCTACTTTTTGTGGCTACAAAATACCCTGCAATTCCAATGCCGTCCCGCCGGTGATTCATATTCTTGCAGACGGGAAGGCATTTTGGGGTGATTAGTCGCCTGACGTAGTGAAGATTTGTCACTAATCTCCCTCTCTGCCACCACCCTTAGGCTTAATTAGTCTATAAAGGTTAAAGGGTTAAAGTTTACCAGAAATAAAGACTTTTTTTCAATTACTTGCTATTTTCTATTTGTGACTTTTCTTTACATTAAAGTTTGAAGTTTAATTCTCACTTTCTTGTGTCTTTCTAAAGTAGCTCTGGGATGGGGGGGTCACTGGATGTGTAACTAATTTTTTCTAAATTGATACAGTTAGTTGATATATTTTTTATCTTTCTCCCTGCTGAGCACAATACATGAGTTTCATTAAATTCAGCTGTTAGAATTGATACAATAGTTGCCGCAGATACTGCTGAGAAATGTAATCAATGTATCAACTACAAATATCAAATTGTAGCAGTTCAGAATCTGCACCTGGATTACTGAACTGCCAGACTGAAACACAGGAGACACGAACATTAAACTTTAAACTTCTGTTTTGGAAATACTGTTTGAAAAAGTGTCGTTTAGATTCAGCCATTCTATAACATACTAACAGTTAACCAAGGGTAGAACTACACTGAAGTTTTCAGCTTGATCCGACGCACTGCAACAAAACTCAGCATTAAATAAGGTGCAACCAAAATAAGGTAAGAGATAGAAATGTCAGATGCAGACGCAGCTTTTCAGATGAATGCTGCAACTTCATCCAACATTTGTATTTCTTACCTTATTTCCATCGCATTTTGTCGAAAACGCCCGTGTAGGTCTACCCTTAAAGGTAAACCATCTTCTTAATTCATACTTGCTGTTATTTAAGTGGCCAAAATAAGTTATCTCTAACACTTTTGTACCAGAATGTTCACCCGGTTTAATGCAGTATTAAAGGCAATTTGTCTATAGATTTTCATTATGGAGGAGTACAGATTTATATTAATCACTGGTTTCCTTTAGTTATATTCTCCCTTCAGTTTCAGTTTAGGAAAATGGTTTCTTAGAGTTTTGAATAGAAGGTCTGAAAACTGATTATTCACTCAAAAGGGACAATTATATACTATATAAAAATAGGTATACTCTTTGATAGATTTTCCATTTAAATAAACTAGACTATCTCCCTTTTCATATAATGTAGCTTGGGTTAAGGGCTCTTACCTTCAACAATGCCCCAGGGAGTTTTACGACCCAAGACACGCTTTCCATTTACTTGGTATTCTTTGTCACTGCCAACTACAGCAAAGGGCATGCTTTCCTGCTACAGACAGAAAGACAAATAGTACACTGTAGAAGGTTTTAACAGTAACATTTTAACATATAACATTATTTTATCGATTATTTCAAAGTATCTGCCCCAGTATAGATTACAATCCCTGTATAAAAAAGGCACTAAATCTGCCCCTATGTAGTAATCCAGAGCAACCAGTAAAATGTTTGTTTTTAAAGGAGAAGTCTACCCTCCCGGCGCAAAACCCGTCCCCACTTTTAGGCTTCTCCCCCCAGCCTAGCTCCCCCCTGGGCAAATGCCCCTAAGTTGCTACTTACCCCTTGGCACAGGTCCTGTCCATGGAGTTTTCAGGTACATCTTCTCCCCAGCCGTCTTCTTCCTGGATTCTTTGGCACTTGGTGGTGCATGCACACTAGGAGCATCTACCGGTTCAGCTCTACTGCACATGCACTGAAAGTCACAAAGTTTCAATTGGAAAACTTTGTGACTTTCAGTGCATGTGCAGTAGAGCTGAACCCGTAAATGCTCCTACTGTGCATGTGCCACCAAATGCTGATGGATCCAGGAAGAAGACGGCTGGGGAGAAGATGGCGCCTGCAAACTCCATGGACAGGACATGCGTTGAGGGGTAATTAGCAACTTAGGGGCATTTGCTCAGGGGGGGGGCAGGTAAGCCGGGGGAGGGGTTTTGCGCCGGGAGGGTAGACTTCTCCTTTAAACAGGTGACCAGTAAATGCTGCCTGCTGACTGGATGCCAATGGTTACTAAACCAACTTAGATCTTTTTATTACTTTTCTTTTTAATTACATAACCTCTTTCATTAGGAGCCAATAAACCTGTGTGTATGTTTTTGGAGAGCCACAGATAACAAATAAAAAACAAACAAATACAAAACAATTTTTGTTTTGTGGAGTGTCAAAGAAAACACCTACAGACTACAACCAAACTCTTTGCAAGTAGTGCCCAGTTGCACTCAAATTCAGGACCCCAACACTGCAAGCGAGAGTGACCTAGATTCTTTACCGGCCTTCCTATATATTTATCTTTTTACTATTAATAACATTGGGATCAATCATAATTTTTAGCACCCAGGCCGGTAAAATACCAGCCAGGTGGCAACCCTATCTCCATCCTACAGTATATCCCAACAGTACCAATTTGTAACCAAAAACTGTAATTTTTAACCAATAATTGTTGATTATTTCCAAGTTTCCAAGTAATAATCACATGCTAGTGTCAGTGCACTTGCAGGTGATTATTACTTTGTAACAAGGCAATAATGGTTTCTGAACATCCCCTATCCATTTCTGAACTTTAATTGCCTGACCCACTAGTGCAGCGGCACAGTTAAAGCAATTACAATTCAAGTCAATGGAGGGGCAATTTTGAGCATTTGCCACCTAAACACTAAGATGAAAATTAAACAGGAGGCAAAACACTTGGTCCCATGTGCCTTTGGCCTTAGCTTTTATTGCCATACATCTGTTATATGCTACAGAAAAGGGTAAAAACATCCTAACGCCAAAATAAAAATCAAACCAGTTTCTGGATCAACACACACATATATACATGCTCAACTAGTATAATAAATCCCCTATCCATATCTGTGCAGTTAGAGTTTCTGGTCTCTAATAGCTTCTAGAACCCCACCTTCTACTTACCCGTATTTTATCATTCTCTGTTTTATCTTCCAAGTCATCATCAAACTCTTTTTGAGGGTAGAATTCAATGCCATTCACTTCTAGCTCCTTCCGAACCTGTGGCCAACAAAACATTAATAAAAGCTGGGTGGGCCCCGGATCCCCCAGTCTGACCCTGGAGGCTTTGCACCTATGACAGTGAGGCTCAGAATGATTACAATATTACATCAATCTTAGATGGAGAGGTGCACTTAGTTCTGTGGTTATTATAGCATCTGGGCTGCGCTGATATTTGGGTAGTACAGGACTCAAAATAGGCCCTGGCATTTTAGGTAAACAGAGGCCCAATAAGCCCACACAGAGGCCCAAACAGCTCCCACAAGCCCACTAAATACTGACTTTCTATGGCACCTTATAGCAGCCCCTCTGGCATTTGCAAAAAGCAACAGATTTCCAGTCCGGGCCTGGGTCGTACTCACCCTTTGCTTGAACTCTGTTTTCTCTTCCAGGGTCATGGTGTCTGCTTTGGCAATGACAGGAATAATGTTGACAACTTTACTGAGGTGCTTCATAAATTCTAAATCAAGAGGTCTTAAGCTGCAGGAAAAGTTTGAAAAATGTTCAGTTACACCTAGACCTTTGAAAACAATTGAATGTCAAGCTATATCAATAGGACACAGGGCTGTTAATGACTATCCGACAGGAGGAACCATCGAAAATACATAAAAAGTACAATAACAGTTATTTTAAGAAATTATCTCACCCAATATAATGTTTTCCACCTCAGTGACCTTTGCTTTCATAAAACTCAAAACAGAGCAAAAGAGGAAAGATTACTAAGATTTGAAGATGTTCATTTTAGGGAGATTTAGGTAAGACACTCAGTGCTGGTTAAATCACTTTTTTTCACCACTGTGAATTTTTATTTTTATTTTTTTAGCAGTGGGCTAATGTCAGACCAGCAAATAGTACAGACTGTTTCCTAATTTTCAATGAGGAGCAGTACTGGAGGTTTTGGGTGTTGCAAACACTTTGCATCCCACCCCACTGTCTGTAAATGAGCCCTAATGACGCATTATGCAACTTTTTAAGGTGTAATTTATTAAAAACCTGTATTGTATTGTATGTGTATTGTATGCCTTTTTTTTTTAAAAGAGATTTCTAAGTTTGTAACTTACGAGTGTCCTGTAGGAGAGATGAAGTAGAGGCAGCAGTGCACACGTGTGTCTGGAATACGTTTCTTCCTGGCTATATTCACCTCCTCCTTAAGGAACTTCTCATACTGCTCATTAATAAATTTTTCAATAGGCTCCCAGCTGCAAAATGAAAGAGGATGAAGACATACATAGTACAATGGATCAGTAATGAGCAGCCTGCATCGCTCTAGATGCCAATGGACTCCAACTCAAACAACCCTCAACAACCTTGTTCAGAGGTGCCCACAGACAACATGTAAAGGGCTGCAGGTTGTTCATGCTTTATCAAAATGCTTTCCATGCTTTTGTCAAATATATATATATATATATATATATATATATATATATCATGTGCCAGAGATAACAAACTGTTTTTAATCTGTTACAGGAATTCAACTCCCAGTATTTTCTTACAGCTATCAGTGTGCAAAAAAAAGTAATATAATGGCTTGGTATGTATGTTTCATACTAATGGAACTTAGGTTATAAATATGTGCTGTGGAGGGCTATTTATTGCAATGTCATTTGCATCACAATCCCTCTGTCCCAAGGCAAAGTATAGTAGAAACCTTATGAGAATCGCACACACCGACTGTATTGCAGGTGGGGAGCATCCCCTATTTTTTATTGTGACCACCTGTGCATCAACGTTTCAGGGGGATTAACCCTCCCTTCATCAGGAGGGCAAAGTATGACAGCTTTTATATGCCTTACCTCACAACAATACTTGACTCCCATTACATCTATTCAAATACAAAGTCATTCTATCTACTTTGTCTGATACATTTTATAGTTCCCCTGTCTCTATATTCAAAATAGTGACCTCCTAGGTAGATCACAGGCCCCTGCCAGGAAATTGTTACTTTAAATTTTGTCAGTAAAGGTTCCTTTAACTTGTCGTTGTTTGTGGTTGAAATTATTTGGCTATTTATAACATACAAATGTATATAACCCAAGGGACTGAATTTGCTGGTGTTGTAAAGTCTCATGGGTACATGTTGTAGGGCTATTTAGACAAATGCTTCATTAGCTCAGTGATAAACTGGTTCATTCCAATGAGACTCAGTCCCATAGGTGTGAACCTACAAACCTGTCTGTAAGTTGGGCACGTTCTTTCCTTGACCTGTGCTATCACATAGCCTGTCGGTTTTCAGAAATGCATTTAGTTGGTTTATTTTAAACAGTGAGGAATAGGTTAATGCAATCCTAATGTAGTGCAGTGCAAAAAATTATCAGACCCCCATTCACTACACCCTACAGCCAATGGCCTGGACATGCAAAGACTAGGGGCATTTTTACCTCAGGTGGGCCCAACTAAAATGCAAATGTGTTCATTAGATAAGCCATATAAGTGGTATCATTAAGATTATATTTTGGCTGACTTTCACACCTCTGTCTTCGTACGATAATAAAACAAATGAATTCTGTAAGAATGAAAAATGAGAAAAAAACTGTCATCGTGGCTTTCATGCAACTCAGTTGTTGCAGCACAATATCCAGTGTGAATTCACCTGTACACAAGTACAAGCAACCAGTGTTTAGATTGGGACAGTTGTAGGTAATCTTATCACATAAACATTAATAACAGCGCACGCTTACCAGTTTTCATTATTAATCTGGTCCCCAAATCCTGGGGTGTCAACTACGGTGAGCTTCATTTTTACTCCTCCTTCTTCAATAACTGGCAAAAATTAGAGCAGAAAATTTTAATTTTCAGTATTATTAGAAAGTCATTTGTTGGTCAAACGAAGCATCACATGCTGTGGGACATTACTGCATCTGCTGCAAAGAGCACAATGCATCATTATAGTCACCTACCCCTGCTTGTATTATTAAGGGAAGGCAAATTACCAAGTCCTACAGCAAACTTTTTTAAGGACCCCCATAACCCCAGCCAGAAGTTGCACAAACAGAAAATGTATTTTATGTATGCCAGAATTAGGTCTTATACACTTCTGGGCCCCCAGGCAGTCAAAGGATTTAACTCTAAATCCTTTTATTGTGCCCCTGCAAATCTGTGATGCTTAAGGTGAATCACCACATTTTTACCCATAATGCAGTGTTTGTTCCAGAATTCCATCATAATTGCAGTTGCATGCTAAGTTGGGACCATTGCAACTTGCATAGGATGCCAATATAGATGCAAAGTAGCTTTTTGTAAGGAAGATTGCTTGCAAATATCAGTGGACTCAATTACACAACTCCCTAGCTCAACCCTAGAACTGCTGTCTGAAACTTCCAGAGTTCCCTCTTCCATCATCCCAGTCATTTCCTTAATACTTCAGTAAGGCCCATGTATTTATGAATTACACAAGCTCATTCCAGACAGAGGACCTACCATGGCTGATTGATTTAATCTCCACTGTTTTAGGTATTTTGTCATCCCGACTCCAACCTGCAGATTTTCGACTGACTTGGGATTTAAAGAGTGTGTTCACCAGTGTAGATTTTCCCAAGCCACTCTGTCCTGGAGAAATACACAGGAAACATTAGACATTTATCTGTGGCCTTTACCTATGTCACATGATGCCATTTCTCATCATTCTCACCTAGGTATATTGGGACACAACCTGCACAGACAAGATCTGATGCACACTGTACACTGTCCTGTACCATCCTGTACCATCAAGGTAGCAAACTTCTCTAGCTGTTTAAGTTATTTGTAGAATAGAAGCATTGTCCTGGGAAAGGTCCTTAAAGGAAAACTATACCCCGAAAATGAATTTTTGAGCAACAGATAGTTTATATCAAATCAAGTGACATTTTAAAGAATCTTACCTACCTGGTATATATATTTAAGTAAATATTTCCCTTTTACATCTCTTGCCTTGAACCACCATTTCATGATGGTCTGTGTGCTGCCTCGGAGATCACCTGACCAGAAATATTTAAACTCTAACTGTAAAGGGAAGAAGTGTTGAAGCAAAAGACAGAACTCTGTCTGTTAATTGGCTGGTGTGACCTAACTTTATAGTTTGTTTGGTATGTTTGTGTGCACCGTTGAATCCTAGGATCCCAGGAGGCTGTCCTTATTTTTTAAAATGGCAATTTTCTATTTATGATTACCCAATGGCACATGCTACTAAAAAAGTGTATTATTATGAAAATGGTTTATTTACATGAAGCAGGGTTTTACATATGAATTGTTTTATGCAATATCTGTTTATATAGACCTACATTGTTCGGGGGGTATAGTTTTCCTTTAAGGAATCAGGGAGACTAAAATCTCAAATGTGAGAGACTTTTAAATACTTTTGCTGTCTTGTGAAGAAAAGAACCCTGGTCAAGTGCATTTTGTGTGTTGTTGTCTTTTCTCTGCATATGGGACCTGCTGGCCTCCCATTCCAAAAACTAATCTTCTCACGTAGCCCAAAGTCCTATCGAGGATTCTTTGATTTATTTTTAGTCTAATATGATATTAGAATCTAGCATCTCAACATGCCGTGTACTAGATAACTGATGCAAACACTTGGCTTAAGCTATGCACTTGGTTGTACAAGACTGTGAATGCCATAAAAGTTTAGCATGCACCCACATAACAAAACAAATATATAAATATATATTTCTTCACATTTCTTTAAGTCAGTTCTTGTACTGTGTAATAAGTAACAAGAAAAATAATGCACCAGTATTATAAAGCAGTTTGCATCACACAGTTTTATTTTTCTTCATTTGTGGCTAAAGGACACTTACCAACAACCATAATATTAAAATCAAAGCCGGTTTTCATAGTTTTCTTACGCATCTGCTCAATAATAGTGTCTATGCCAATGTAACCCAAAAGGTTGGGGTTCATGCCCACTGGCTTCATGGGCACTGCTGGTTTGGGTCGAGTTTCTGGGACAAGTTCCGACATGGCTGTTTCTGCTTTATTGTCTGCTGGTCCTGGCAAAGAAAATATATGGTTTTATTCAGTGGAATCTTAAACTGTGAATCTTATAGAATTTTTAGTTTTCCAATTCTTAAATATTAAGTATAGTACTGTCTATATTATTTTATCAAGGTTATTGTTAACTCCCCAGCTATTTATATAAAGTTAATGAAATAGATTGCTGCTCAAAATCGTTTTATTTTTTACATATGCATGCATTTTGAAGTTGAGATACAAGGCAAATAGCCATAAAGTTGTACAAAAAAAAAATGATCTGAACTGCATAAGGTATTAAAAGTGGCAGGATTTTCCCCTGATCAACATGAGTTTAATGAATAGTACTTGCACTGAACATCTCTTAGATTGCAAGCTCTAATGAGTAGAGCCCCCACCATACTATCTCCTACCAATATACAATTGTAGCATTGTGCATCTGTTCTGGTGAAATGTTTATCTGTATATGTAAACTTAATTCTTGCATTTATGTCCCCGACTCTGTAAAGTTTTGGGGGAGATAATGGAGCTCAGGCCCGTAATGGCAATCTGTGGGTTCTGCCAAATGCCAGAGGGGCTGCAATAAGATGCCATAGAAAGTCGTCCGCCCCTGCCCTCTAATGCGGCGCTCACGCTGGTGCGGACATCACAGCCCCAGCGTGTATGCGAGGACTGCACGGCCACCAGGTTCTTTCCCAGTTTCCAACTGTTTTTTTTTTCCCGGTGTCTCGCAGGGTAAGTCAGACCCTGTGGTGGGGGTTGTTTGGGCCTCTGTATACCTAAAATGCCAGGGCCTGTTTTGATTCATAGTCCAGACCTGATGGAGCTTTCTATTTCTTGAACTAAACAAGGAAATATGCAGGAATTCATTATTCAGAGGGATTATCTGAGCACTGGTAATTTAGATATCTGCCTTTCAAGGACCAAACATGGAATATCTTCATTTTCAGTTTCCCTATTTAGCTCAACAAAAACCATAGATATTCCAACAGGCAAAAAATGCCACCAATGGCAAAACAGATGTTTGTATTCATTTCTGAAACCTGTCAAATATATAAGTTTTATTGGAAACAGGGTGGATTAAGTCTCCATTAAATACATTCTTGTAAATCCTCAATCCAAAGTATGATTTGTGTAAAATTGAAACAACAAACTAGGACATTGCCATCAAACCCAATGTTGTGCATTGAATGTTTACTTGACATTTTCTTGAAAAAATAAGTGTATTATACAGCCAGAAACAGGCCCCAGAGCAAGGGCTTTTGTCCTTTTGTCCTCTTGCTCCAGTTTCTGCATTTTCAGACATAAATTGTACTATGTGAAAGAAAATTTCTGTCATCTTGGCTGGGGGGGGTACTGCCAAAACATAACTGTGCAAGATAATAAAATGTTTTGCTTATATATGGATGGACAGACGGAATCACAGAAATATTTTTAACATCTCAGCTAACATGCATTAGACAATTTAAATCAAATGTGCAAACTTTGATGTGGTAATATAATAATGTTACAATCAGTGTGACCCCATGTGATAGAACAAACTAGGCAGCATCAACATGTACCTAAATATCTGTGCAACCACAGGCATGAAGCAAACTCCCCTTTATCAGACATTAATATACAAGAAGGAGCCATGTGAAAGGTACCTAAACCAAAATAGAAGTATTTGAAACCAGCACAGTCCTGAATTCAATACAAATACAGGCTGTTTCCTGCTGCCCACTCTTTTGTTCAATATTTCCATCTGTTTGTATGGAGTGCACAATTATACAAATCCATGTCGACATGGATGCTGTTCAAACTAAATAAAATATTATCACATTTAATAAACTCTTCTGTAGAGAAAAAAACTACCACAAAAGCAATACTTAATAAAGTAGATAGTCAATGGGCTAATAGTGGAAGAGGAAGTAACATATGTTTATGACATTACAGCAGAACATTTGAAAATCTTTTCTGAGCACACAAGTTGAACCACATATAAAGTTGGTGGGATTTGCTTGTAAAGGCTTCCAGCTACATGTTAATACATTTATTCTGGACTAACATCAGTGGGCATTTGTTACACTGTTAAAGCAATAACATATGCTAATGGAGTTTAAGCAATGGACATTACAAAGACTTGAGACATCCAGACAAAATGATTCCCCATGGAACTATAAATCCACTAGTTCCTTTGACCTCTGTCTGTCGTCCTTCCTCTGTTAGACTGAATTGCTGTGACTCTTCCGTGTGCCCCTGCAGATGACTTTCCCAGTGTTCTGTTGAGTGGTATAAGGTAGTTGCTTGCTGTCTGATTACCTCTGTCACATTGTATCTAAAAGGCTCCTCTCTGTATTATGGAGATACCCTTCACTGTTCCTTGACTCTGTCTAACCCTGTCACATCAGACAGTTTTTGAAAACCAGTAGCAGGAGGCACTATTTCAGTTTAATTTCCTCTGTCACATATGGTATCTACAATGCTTTTCCTGGAAGGTGGTGCTGATGTGGATCTGGCCCACAGTGTCACATCACATCACAGCATCATATTAGAATCAGTCTATCACATATATTGCCTATTTTTATCATATCTTCAGGGGTTCTGTCTACAGACTTAGGCCCTTCACATCTCTTTCAATCACATTCTATCCAACATATCCTCTAAGCAGTGTGAGGATCTTGGGGTCTGTCTACCTCTGTCACATTGCATCCAAATAACTGCTTTGTCTAGTTTTAGGATATTCTTTTTTTCTTTCTGTCATCTTATAGCATGTCAAATCCTTAGGACTCCCTGCTGCTCAACACCATGTTCATTATGCTTCATATTCTAATTTTCATAAAACATTATGTGCATATATAGAGTATCTGTCATCTAGCTGTTATCAATATGTCATCTATCTATCTATCTATCTATCTATCT
>CM044437.1:111564692-111592094 GCA_024363595.1 Xenopus borealis
AGGGGTGAGGAGGGAGTTAGTGAGAGCTGAAATGTGAGCATTGTGATATTGCCAATATCCTAGGAAAGGTACACCTACACAGAATTTAAAATATTTTGGCAAAGAACATTATGTACTGTACAATTCAACTTTACTGATTTACATATTTTAATATCCGCTATCCAGCCACCATCCAGCCTTCCCAAGGCCTCATGTTTTATTCCCTGGTTTCATATGGTCTTTTATGTATAGTACTCATTAGCAAATAGTTTGAATTTTGTGTATGATATCATTATCAGTATGATGATCATACACAAATAACAGTAAGGCCTTTATAATACAACCATCAAGATCTAATTTTTTTTGGGGGGGGGTGAAAGGAAACCCCCTTCAGCTTTACAGTGATTAGGTTTGTTGGACATGTAAACCTAACAAATCTGCTCCATCTGTTAAAAGGGTTGCTCACATTAGACTTAATTTTGGTATGATGCAGGCCGTGATATTCTAAGACAATTTGCAATTGGTTTGCATGTTTTTATTATTTGTGGTTTTCAGTTATTTAGCTTTTTATTCAATAGCTCTGCAGATTGCTATTTAAGCAATTTGGTCCATAGGATCCACATTATCCTAGCAACCATGCACCTTTTGGAATAAGAGATTAGAATATGAATAGGAGAGGACCCAATTAGAAAGAGGAGTAAAAAAAAGTAGAAAAAGCTTTACAGAGCATTTGTTTTTAGATGGGGTCAGTGACCCCCATTAAAAAGCTGGAAAAAGTCTGAAGAAAAAGGCAAATAATTAAAAAGTATTTTGAAAAGTAAATAATGAAGACTGAAAAATTGTTAAGAATTGGCCATTCTATTACATACTAAAAGTTAACTGAAAGGTGAAAAACCACCCTTTAATAGTTAATATCACTGATTTGTTTTTCATATTTCGTTATAGTTTAGGCATAGTACACTGTGCAGTATAAATAGCACTTAAGCAAATGTATTTATCATATATCTTGATGCATATTTGCTTATGCATTCGTTACTTATTCTTTCCAGGAAGAATATGATTTTGATGCTTACAATGCCCATAAAGTACTTAATTTTGCAATTGGTCATCTTCATTGTGCTGGTAGGATTCTTTTATTGCAAACAAGCAGACCAATAACAATATAATACCATATTTTCACCCTGTTACAGTTTTTAGAGCTTTTTACCTGCTTTTCCACCCCATGGAATGGGAGAGGATTTATAGAGACTGACCAGTGATGCATACTGCTGCCTTGGGGGCACTTTTTATATGGCATGCAGTAGCCCCATCTCTGGGCACCTTCTGGCGATGATAAAAGCTTTCCAAACTTAATTGATGTATTCTCAAAGTGCAAAAATCACAGGCGTGTATGTAACATTTCTATGTCTTAGTAGCACTGAAAGGGAACAATGCCACCAGCACTCATTTGCTGCTGCTTTTTCATAGACCCAGCAGTATGCCGAGTGAAAATGAATTGTAGCCCTGGTGGTCCTTTCTTATAAATGATGCTACAATGTTCCAGATTAAATGATAGCTTTTTGTTGGACTTGCTATCATTGATAACAAATTATAGCTTTTTAAATTTCACAGTATTTCCTATCAGTGTTGCTTCTGAAGAACGTTGTAATTTTAACAGCATAGCTGTCTAGTAAAAGGTATAATTCAACCTTTATTGTTCATTCCATCATAGCATCCTTTAATATGCATCTTCTAAAGCATTATTTGTGCTCTACTAGGTGATTAAAACAAGACAGAATGAAAGTAGTAGAGAAAAGCTCCCCCTCAGCTAAAACACAGCTCATAGTTTTAAATATCTGTTGATATAGGAACTATAATACAGGTATGGGATCTGTTATCCGAAAACCCATTATCCAGAAAGATCCAAATTACAGAATGGCCGTCTCCCATAGACTCAATTTTATCCAAATAATCTGAAATTTTAAAAATGATTTCCTTTTCCTATGTAAGAATGGAACAGTACCTTGTACACAATACAAACTAACATATAATTATTCCTAATTGGAAGCAGAACCAGAACCAGGGTTTTTTTTAATGTTCACATGATTTTCTAACAAACTTAAGGTATGAAGATTCAAATTACAAAAGATCCCCCAGGACCATACCTGTACTATAATATTACTATATTGCTAATATATGATCTTTCATATGATAGTCTGCCATACAATAATTTATCTTGTCTAGCCATCTAATTTAGCCTTCTCTTATTTGCCTACTGTAGTAACACGTTTGACATAGTCTTTGGGCTATAAATGTGTCTGTTCCCTTAGCATATCATGGGATGGATATATTCTGGTATTATGTTGTAGTGACTAGTACTTATATAAGGTTATGCTGGTATGCTACAGAAAGACAGTGTCAGACACATTTATCCTGTATCCTCACAAAAAAGGTTTTCTCACCTGGATACACTCATATCAGTTTGAGGCCTCTGTGTCTTCTCCACTGCCAGCTTAGTAAAGATCCCCACAAGAACCATGAGCGCAGCTACCCCACAAATGATATAAACAATCATGTTGGTTTTGTCTTTGCTTGGATCATCATTTGAGTCTTCTCCTCGTGCAGGAGGTTTTCCAGTGTTTGCCCAGTTTGGGGTATCATAGTTTGAGCACAAGCTCTGATCTAACCTATCATGTTTGAATTGGCAACAGTAGCGATATCCACATGTTCCACAGCAGTACAAATAACTGCTGGCAATACAATTAAATGGTGGGTCCCACTGACCCATGACATCATAATAGCCTCGGCAACGGTCTGCCACTACTTGTGGTAACTCAGTGGGCACCAAAGATTTGGCCGTTCCTTGCACCACTTCATCACCAAGACCTACTTTTGTATTTGGTGTTCTTGCTTTCACCAACCAAGGGTCCCAGAATGCAAGCCAGCAAAACCCCAGATATATAAGCCACTCCATGCGGAACGTCCTCAGTATCAGCTTTACAGGGAACAGAACTTTTTAGAAATAAAACCTGCTTAAAATATTCTTGTTCTTCTGAAAAATATGAATCTAAGAAATACAAATGTTTTTGCTTCAGAAGTATGAAATAGAATGTTCTTGGGCACACATTTGGTTCTACAGAAAATGCTTTATCCTGAAGCATCAGAAAGAAGCAGGAGTGAGGAAGACACAATCCTTTTGGATCTGTATTTCTTTTGCTCTTTATTCCTTCTGGTAAGAATCTTCTGATAATTATACTATTCGTCTTCTTCTTCAAGGTTAAGCTTTCTACTTGATATTTTAAATTAGCGGTTTTGTTCTTATTTTTTCATTTTCCATGATTTTTGCTTTCTTCTTGAAGTTAATTTCCTCTCTTGCTTGTATTCTTTGCTTTCCTACAGTTTGCAGTTGTGTGACTCTTTACTCAATCTTCTTGGATCAACACATTTGATCCTATTGTTGCTGCCTTCCTGGGGAGGGATGTCCTCTCTCAACAAACTCTGTGTGCAAGTGTGAGCTCTGTTCATGGGAGGATGATTGGAAGGGAGGGAGATGGTTTGGGGAGGTGGTTGTGGAGGGATGGAGCTTGATCCATCTGCAGGGAGAAACCTGCATATGCAGCTCGCTGGGTCTTGGCTGCTCCTTTACACTGCTGCGATCTGACAGACACCAACCAGACACTGGCATTGGGGCATGGGCATAGTGAGGAGTAAAGGCAGCACATGGGTGGCAAACATGATTCATTCTTATTTGGTGCAAACCAGTGTATCAATATCCATGGATTATAGAGAAAGAGAAATAGCTGTGTGGGAGGGAGATCTTTTGATTAGCCTGTATCAGATTGTGTTTCTAGGATTGCAATTGCTCCTGTGAAAATCACATAGTGTAAAATGTAGCAATGTATTATAACCTTTTGCTCAATGACTGGAAACTTTTACCCATACTTAACTACATGTCCCAGGTATGAACATGCTGTGACTCATATTGCCTTATAGTACAGTATATGCTTATTTTTCCCCCCTCTCTTATACAGTATACAGTAGGTGGTCCTAAATATATATGTGTCTACTGGAGGCAAGGATTGGCTGCACAGGTCAGCAGATGTAAGCAGGAAGAGCACCAGGGCATTTTTAACCATATAGTTAAGGGCCCATGCCTATAGTAGCATTTGGCTGAAATACAGCCCCATCAAGTTTCACAAATATAAAGGCAGCACAGATATGTCTGTAGCAGTGCATAATGACCTCTCCTAAGGGACTTTATCTGTTGGGTAGGAAGTACGGTAAAGTGAGATGGTTACACTAACTATAACTCCCAGCATGCACCAGCAGCCATAGGCTTATAAGAACATATCCTAAAGAGGCTAATAACAACAACCCTACATAGGTTGTTTTATTTAGTAGCTTTGGCTGTATGTTTAGCATATTAAAGGAGAACTAAAACTCAACAAAGAACTAGGTTATGCACCTTAGTTTTGGGGGGTTCTGTACCAGCTCAATGCCACCACGGCCCTTTAGCAGTGAGAATTTTTGCCTCAAAGATGCCCCAGTAGCTTCCCATCTTCTTTCTACTGATTCACAACATACTGTATGCCCTTTATTGCTGTCACCAAACTGAATCAGAATGTAATATTCAGCCCTGTAGCATCAGCTTATATAACCTCATTTTCTGCTTGATGATTTGTGATGACCCCTAAGCTTAGCACCTCAACAGCTGCCCAGACCACACTGAGCATGTGGGGTGTCATTGACACTCCTGCAAAAACTAAGATGGTGAGTTCCTGTGCACAACTATGATATCCTGAATCATTACTTCCATAGAGATGCTGATCATTTAGGCTGGTTAAGTCAGTTCAGTATCTAAAATATGACATTTTTTAGCTATATGCACTTCTAGGGTTAAGATCTCCTTTAACCATCCTCAATATATTGTTGATATAGTAGACTTGTGTTTTACATTGCCTGATTCACAGCTGAAGTTACCCATATTTGTACTGTGATGCTGATTGCAAATCAGTAGCTTTTCTCTTACATTTTTGCTGGCATTTTAATGTAAGGTCTAGGTCACACATATTTATTGTTACACAAGCATATTAAGCTTTTACACTGCTAACTAAATTTCGGTACAGGTATGGTATCTGTTTTCTGGAAACTTGTAACACAGAAATCTTTAAATTACAGGTCATCTCCCACATACTCCATTTTAATCAATGAAACATTTAAAAAAGTAATACTTTTTTTCTCTGTAATGAAAAAAAAACCAGAACCATTTACTTAATTACAACTATGATATAATTAATACGTATTGGAGGCAAAACAACCCCAATTGGTGTATTGAATGTCTAAATGATTTTCTAGCAGATTTCAGCTATCTAGGACCGAGCATTTTGAATAACTGGTCCTATACCTGTATATATATATATATAGATATATATACATATATTATAACTTAGTTTATATGTGTATATCATTTTTATTGAAATCAATAAGGTTCACTGACCAAGTTACCATGAAATATAATTAAATTTGTTTAGTAGTGAAGTGTTATGTGCTAATGAAAATAAAAGACCAACTGTTTGGACATGATGAAAAGGGATCCTGTATTACTGCAGAAAACAAGATGAACACATCCTGCTCTATTTAATTTCTGAATTCTGTTACTAGTGATTAAAAGTTACAGAAATATCATTCAACACAGGACACTTGAATAGCCACAAAATGAAAATGTGTCTCCCCTTGGCTGTATGAAAGGCCAATGACTGCAAGCTCCTGTTTTTTCTGCTTGCCATACCTCCCCCTCCCTCCTGCAGGCTTTGTTCGTCCTTGACTTCTTCACTACACATATCTCCATAGCTTAATGTTAGTGTGCCACCAAACCATGTCTTATGTACTTTGCTTTATTTTCCTGCTCATACGATCATCTTCTTCCTTGTCCTGAGGGCGTTTCCGGCCCATGCGCAGTAGGACACATTTGGCGATTGGTACTACTGCGCATGCGCCTGCAGTTCACGAAGTTTAATCGGAATACTTCGTGGACTTTGGGCGCATGTGCAGTGCAAATGCATCCTACAGCACATGCCCCGCAAACGCTGTCAGGACAACGAAGAAGACGGCGCCCGTAAACCTTTCAGAAGGGGACCTGCGCTTTGGGGTAATTTACACGTTAGGGGCAATAGCCCAGGGAGGGAGGTAGGCCGGGGGAGGGGTTTTAGCGACACAGGGTTGATTTCTCCTTTAAATGGGCTGGGGGGGGGGGCTTTGGGCCTCTATGTATGTGGAATGCCAGGGCCTATTTTGAATCCCAGTCCAGACCTGTCTGCAATCAAATTACCATGGGTTTACTGTTTCTAATGATACCGTTATATTCATATAATACACAAAAGCCGTAAATATCTTGTAAATTATATCCTTATAAACGGTGAGTTCTGATGTCATTTCTGTCACATGACTCACTGAAACTTGTGTATTATAATAAATAAAGTACCCCCGTTTGCAAAATATGAGGATATTAGAAGTTACCTCAGAGTTCCATGACCTGTATAAAAACACTCGGCCTCGTGTTTTTATATGGTCATGAAACTCCTCGGTAACTTATAATATCCTTATATTTTACAAGAGGGGGTACTTTATTCACTATATATTATTGCCAGCTGGTGTCAGGTATTGTGATACCATGATCTTCAGACTACAACTACAGGTACCAGCATCCCTAGAGAGCAGTTAATGGTGGATAGAGGGAGTTACACCTTAAAAATTGCCAGAAAGCATCAAGTTGAAATGTAGAAATATAACAGAACAAGACGGTCTGGCAGTGCAGTCCTCTATTCCAGAAAATACTTGGGTAGCGTATTACCTAAAGAGATCTCATGCAGCAAATGCACACAATTCCCTTGCTTCAGGCTCAGGGAATGTGGACAAAGGAGATACAATTATAAAAGGACAACTTAAGATGAAGTGCATACATTGATTCTAGGTCAAAGACTATTTTGCGATTCTCTAATCAAATACAAAGGAAATTGTGGGAGCACTCCAAGACTAAGTAAACTTAAAAGTATAATGGAAGTGTGACTGGCCAAATTTACTTTAAATATACAAAAAACGGGGTTGCCCCATATTTTATTGGTAGTCTCACAACTCAATTAGACAGTTCATTAAAGCAGGGACATAAAAATTTCTGTTTCTTATTGCCTGGGACATGTTTACATATTAAAAATAATCTATATGTACAGGCTGCATATGAGGTATCTACCTAGCACACACCAAGCTTTGCACCCTAGGCATGTGACTCTTCTGCCTACCCTTAGTTCCAGCCATAGAGGCTCATACAGCGGGAAAGGGAGGTTCAGATTTCAGATAAATACTGTACCTTTGGTTTGGGAATGAGGTATTGGACAGGTAGGTGCTAGGGTTGCCACCTTTTCTGCAAAAAAGTACCGGCTTTCCTATATTCTCACAATTTTTTCCTATTAATAACATTGGCATTTATCCTGTGAAATACAATCCCCTATAAACAATGGGTATTGAAAAGTAGACATTGCACACGTGGTGTCAAGTTGTAGTTCCACAAGAGCCCACAACTCAATTTCCTAGTGAGTTTGGCAGGTGATCATACTTACAAGAAGTAAGTTAATCTTCTTTTATCCTTAGTGGATAAAATGAAGCAACATGTGTAGAAGCGTTGAAATAGTTTTAATAAATAGTTAAATTTACACTCACAAACATTTCTTCTTTAAAAATGCTTTAAGAACATTGCAGCGCACCCGTCATGTGATAAGAGTTTACTAGCGTCTCTCATAGTCCAACGCTCGTGTCTTGGGTCTCCGGCTGCTGCTTCCACACTCCGATTTCCCTGCTGTGTGGGCGCTCCTACTTTACAGAAGAGTCAGACTGATACCAGCAACCTAACTCCAGATTCCGGCGTAACTAGTACGTTACGCCAAAAAGTTCTGACGTTATCCATGGGTAACTGTCACTACTATTTCTGGGACATACATTTCATACTATTGTTGTCTGTCAATTAAATGGCCATAACATTGTCTGATTTGTTGTTTTTCCTACTTTAATCTTGCATGTTAGTAATGTTAGTTTTAGATTGTTGCATTAAAATATAGGATCGTTATCTGCATGATGAATAAAATCTGAATGTGTTTGGCCAACTTTAGACTGTAAGCTCTACAGGGCTTTGCAGAGCAGGGATGTCCTTCCTGTTTTGTCTATAAAAATGTAATATTTCATTGTGAACGTAATTTAATATATTGTATATATTAATGTTCTATTGTTGTATTGTTCCCAGTCTGTTCTATTATTTTAGTGGTTTAATGTACAGAACTCTGCATACAAGCAGCACAGTGTCAATAACAATATAGACACATGCACTCATACATTTGATTCATCCCTTAGGCATGGATTCATGTAAGTGTTTTGCCTGAATTCAGCAAACGATGCATTTACTTTATGGGCAATCAGATGTTTCCAGTGCATTGCAGTATTTGTTTATAAAGTCTCATTGAATATGTGGTGTCCAGCTTATTTCATTGCATCCAGTGGTTCATCTGTTTATTTGTGGCAGATTACTTGTACCTAAAGTCACTTTATTGTAGCCTTTAGCAATTTAGCTTTTATTGGGATGCATAATTTCTTCTCTATATATTTGCATTAAAAATGTAACTGCATCTCTTCCTCAACAACCTCTGGATTCATTTATATGTTTAGCCATTAGCTGGTTCTGATCTAATGAGGCAAGATATAGGTGCCAGTTGTTAATTCTCCAGATACAATTGCAAGGGAACTAAGGCCCTCAAAATGATATGAGGTGTAGAGTCCAGTGCCATGGGGCTATAAGTACAGGGCCCATGATCGGAGGCAGTTGGATCAAGAACCACATCAAATGGCAGATGCAATCTTTGATCCCATGGGAAAGTCAAACAATCTACATGTAGATCATTTTCAGCCAGATATCTGTCAGGTAGGCCTGCAGCAGGGCCACACAAGCAGATAAGCTTCTACCTCAGTCAGTCTGCATCTTTTATCAGCTCGTGTATGCCCACCTTAAGTTGGATGTCTAAATGATGGACAAGTTAGGGCATGGTTAGGGGTGGGAGAGAGTACACATAAGTGCCCCTGTCCATCCCTTATGCAAACATTCAATAGCGTGTACCTTTGGGAACAGGGTACAAAGTATGAAAAGTTATGGAAGTCTGCACCTGTTTTGTGCACTTTGTTAGTAAATGAGTACCAATGTTTGAATGGCTACAGTCACATATGCATATAAATGAATAAACTATATTTTGGCAGGACTTTTTTGAGCTGATTTATGATAAATGAGTTGAATTTGTATATGGGAGTTTTGTCAACTTTGTTTTAATAAAAATTAGATAAATTAGTTTTAGTTTTAGTGAAAACTCCCCTTAAAGGAACAGTTCAGAGTAAAATAAAAAACTGGTGTTTCTATTATAGTTAGTCAGGGAAAAATGCAAACTATTAAAGTTGGAGTGACTGGATGTCTAATATAATAGCCAGAATCCAACTTCCTGCTTTTCAGCTCTCTAAATCTGAGTTAGTCAGTGACTTGAAGGGGGGCCACATGGGACATAACTGTTCAGTGAGTTTACAATTGATCCTCAGCATTCAGCTCAGATTCAAAAGCAACAGTTATGACCAATGTGGCCCTCCCTCAATTCACTGATTGGTTACAGTCAGAGTAAACAAAAGAGAGCTGAAAAGCAAGAAGTAGTGTTCTGTTCTGTTATATTAGACTTACAATCACTCCAGCCTTTATACATTATATTGAAAACATTTTTTATTTTGCACAGCCTATCTATTTACCCAGTTTTTACTTTTATACTGAACAATTCCCGGTTGAAAATCATTTGGCCAAGTAGCTTTGTTGGGTGTTTATATCCTCTCAGTAGCATTACACATCACTGTCAGTATTGCAGTGGGTTTTTATTCTATTTCCTCAAATCTTTAGCTTGCAGTGATCTAAGCAGTATGGCAAAGGTTTGGGTCAGCACATGCATCACTTGTATTGGCAGGTACAGCAGAACATGTCCTATGAAATTACTGATGATGTCAACAATATGAGAATAACAGGAGAAAACTGAAAATGCCTGGGCAAAAGCACAAATGATTATCTTAGTGACCTTGATAATGTCTCTGCCAGAGTGAATAAGATATGAATATTCAACCTTCAGGATCTTTCGTCATGATAAATGACCTACATAGATGACTTACGTTTGTCACTACCTATTGTATGTTTCATGGATTATGTGGCCATTTTAAAGCAAGTAGATATATCTGTTGCCTGTGTGGGATATGATTTGCAAGAAGTAAGGATATAAGAAGGACTCTGCTGTTATTTAAAACACTGTTTGATTCCTAAGCCAGAGCAGTAGAGTCCGTTGCCCAGTTATAGAGCTCTGCCCTATTACCCCAGGGTAGAGTCCCAAATCTCCAAGTACGCTGCTTGCATTGGTTGTCATTTATGGTATCCAGGCAACCTTAATTATCAGTGTCCAGCTGTCGAAGCGCATTAATGTGAGCGGACAGGGAGCACTCACTGACACATGTGTGTGTGAAAAGCACGGGAGAGTAGCAGCTGGAATAGGCCAGCCTGGGTGGCAGAGAGGCAAGTAGCCCCGGGCGGGTGAGACTTCAATGATTTGCACTATCATAGAAGATTACATGTACAATACAGAGGAAAGTGCTGCAAAGGCCAAAGCTGCTGCAGAACCTCTGTAAAGGAAAAACATCTGAAACACAGCAAAAACTGGTATATCCTCTTCCCAAATGCCTTTGTAGTTATTAAAACATATAATTTCCATATAGGAACAGGTGCTAAGCTGCTGCAAAATACATATACACATATATGAAGTGAAAAGGTTAATCAGATGTTGACAGTGCCCTGTTAACATTAGCTCAAGAAAATAAAAAAACACTGCATACAGGAAACATACTATATAGACAGGCAATTTATTAATAAATATTTCATTTTGAAAGTCAGAAAAAAATTGACTGACCTCAAGACTGAATCTAAAAACCCTTAGCAGACAATAAAAGATTTAATCAAAAAATAAAAATGTTTCTTCCGTCCATTTTGGTGGAACATTGTACATCCAAATGAATCTGGTACAAACAGCATTATTGGTGCAACATGCTCTGACATGCCCACAATATCAGATTTACCACATAGGTGCAAAAGGAGTGGGACTTTGTATTACTTTAGTTCTTGGGCCCTGCAGATTAATTACTGAAAGATGTCAACCTGGCATAGTTGTCTTCTGTGAGGGGCTTCAAGCGGGGGTTGCAGGTAGGTAGGAAGGAGATTTTCCCCTGCAAAAATCTGCAGTGTAAGTAGGGTTGCCACCTTTTCTGGTAAAAAAAAAAAACGGCTTTCCTATCTATGTTTTTTTGCCTATTAACATTGGGATCATCCATTAATTTTATCGGTCAGGCTGGTAAAATACCGGCCAGGTGGCAACCTAGTGTAAGTAATGCCATTGCATTTTATTCAGACTTGCTTAAAAAAAGGAGTTTTATGCTACACGATACAGAAAGTAAACACCCACACCCAATCTGTGTGCATTCAAAATCTTGCAACTACAAAATAAAAATATCTGGATACTAAATGAACTAAATGCATCAACGTTGCATGTACCAAAATATGTAATGATACATTCAATAAAATATACAGTTGCAGCGAGTATCATTGTGTCTGCCATCCGTCTTCTGATGAATAATGTGCAAGTTCACCTATTGAGGCTTGGGAACCCTTGAGCTAACACCACCATGGATGCAGTGATACACAGAGTTGACTTCACTGCTCTCAGCCTGTGTTTTTTTCTGCAGGTGGAGAAAAGCGACAGGGAGTAGCTGTTGGCCAATGCACGTTGCCAGTCTCAATATGGCTGACTTGTGATGTCTCCAGTCTGAGTTCTTTGCATGAAGGTAAAGCCTGGAAAGAGATGGCGCCCCTTCTAAAATATTGGCAACTTAAGAGGAGAGAAAGACTAGGAGACTGAAACACAGAGAGGGGGAGTAAGGAGCAATCCTAGCCAAGTGAAAAGCATGAGAGATAACTATAAGTGTATACCACCATCCATTGCATAAAACTGTTGTTTGACTGAGAGAAGGAAAAAAATATAAATTTCTGTGCAATCTTTGCCACAGAGGCAGAGGACAGTGACTGCTAAAAATTCAAACACAATTTAAAGGAAATATAATTTGTCACATAATTCCTGTCTACAGCTACTCCAAAAAGAGGGTTTATGAGCATCAAAGGAATAAGATGGAATTAACTGACGAATACATTCACATACGTTTTACTAACATTCACTCAATAGTAACAAAAGCAAAGATGTTGTAGAACGATAATTCTGCCAACAACCTGGCTTATTAAGTATTTGAAGACAAAGACTTAACTGTAGTAATTTCTAGTTACTATTTAGTTTGCATCAGTGCTAATTTGTTAAAGACTGTTGCTATAAATGTATTCTTGTGAATCAGAAGAGACCCTTTGTTGGTTATTGTTTAATTACCATCTTCATTTAATTGACATTTATTTTCTATGGAAGTATTTGTTTGATTCCATTGTTCAGGAACTTGTGTTTCATCTAGGGATACACTGAATCCACTTTTTGGTATTCGACCGAATCCATGAATCCTTCTTGGAAGATTTGGCCGAATACCAAATGGAATCCGAATCCTAATTTGCATATACCGTCCCGTCCCAAATTTGCATATGCAAATTAGGATTTGGTTCGGCCAGGCATGCGGATTCAGCTGAAACCAGAACTGATCCCTGGATTCGGTGCATCCCTAGTTTCATCTAACATAAAAACCAATACACCGTTGCCACTACACATGCATAGTGTCTTCGACCACCTTACAATCCTAGAAATAACAAGTAACTAGAGAGCTGGGAAGGAGAACTAAAGCTTAGTAAATATGTTGGGTCGAAATTCCGTACATTATGTTTTGGGGTTCTGGACCAGCCACTACAGCATTGAAGATCTTTACCTCCAAATATTCCCCTAGTAGCACATGCGCTAGGCTACAGAACACATGAGGAGAACTAAATCTTAACTAAAGGAGTAGCTACAAATGTTGTACATGATGTTTTGTGCTTCTGTACCAGCCCAAGGTAACCCCAGCCCTTTAGCAGTAAAGATCTGTGTCTCCCCAGTAGATGCCCCAGTAGCCCCCCATCTTCTTTTCTGCTAATTCACTGATTCACATGCTCTGTGCTGCTGTCACTTACTGAGCTTAGGGACCCACTCACAATATACAGTACACATAGAAAAGAAATGTCACAATATATTAGAAATGAATATAGATAATTACTACAGTACAGCACATAAACTTTGCTAGAGAGCAGCTTTCTGTGGTCATTCTGGGATGAGGACGGTATGGTGGAAGGTGCCACCTCTAGTACAGCATGAATGACCAGGGCCACGCAAAATTACCTTGATCAAATGGTTGGGATGGGGTATATGCAGCTGGGTTGGGGGCATCCATTTGTATGAAAGGAACACACATTTCTGCATTCATATTTTGCTACAATCTAGTTATGAATTATAATGGAGTATGCAACTTCAGTGTGGTCAAAACACCTTGGTTTGAAAAATGCTGCAGAAAAAATGTAAAAAACAACTGGTAGTAGAAGGATCAAAACTAATTGCTGATTGTTTGCTATAGAGATGTGTCCAGCAGATGGAGCCATTATACCATTATAACCTACATCAGCAAATTCCCTATGGCCAGATAACGTTCAACCAGGTGGTAACTATCTATCATTTTATAGAAATTCAATGTTTTAAGCTTCTGTTTTTAATCCTGTCCCTCATAGACTACTGTAGATATAGAGGGGCTGCACATGGGCGTTGAAGGTAAAGGTGGATCATTAGGGATGGGTTTGCTTAGATTGCACATACTATGTCTTATGCACAATAAATACACTTTATTATTGGTTGAGGGAGGTAACAGATATGCACTTTAAGGCAAAACATAGTGATGGAAATATGGAAATAAAGGAAATAAAAAGGAGATAAAGTGAATTATGGTTAGGCACAAATATAGTACTTTATATTAGGAACAATAAGGCACAATTACTGCACTTTATAGTAAGGTTAGTAGTACATTTTAGATAAGGTGTGATTGCACAAATAAATAGCACAACAAATAAAAAAACACTCAGATTAAAAACGAAGGAGTGGGAGTTATAAAAATGGGTTTTCTTCTTCTTTTGTATTTTATCTATATATTATTGGCTTGAAGGTGTATACTGAAATATGTTTTGGATTTTTTAACGCAGTTTATGTTTGTTTGGGAGTATGTGTAATATGTATGTGGTCTAGGGCTGGATAGGGACATTGTAATTTCATTCATTATGTATGCATTTCTTTTTTGTATGCAGAAGAGATGACAATAAATATGACTATAACTATGACACACTCACTCTGTCCCTCTTAGGTCTTGCAGCAACCTCAGAGTCTCTTTCCCTCTTCCTCTGCAAAACAAAGGGCCCTCCTGGCAGTCCCTTAGGGCCCCCTCCCAAACGCCAAAGCCAACCCCCACAGCGTGTATTCAAAATCGTGGCACGTAGCTCGCATGCGCAAAAGTAGAGCCACCAGAACACGCCTGCAATTGCAGCCCAACAGCAGTTCTCTATGGGGCAGATGGTTTGGGCCAGCGGGGCCCCTTGAGGATTTTCTCCCAATGTCCTGCCGGCCCAGTCTGACCCTGGGTACAGAGGGACTACAGTGAGACATAAGAATAAAATTGAAAAGTACAGGGGGAACTTAAAGGGGTTGTTCAACTTAAAAAAACTAGTTGTTTTCCGATAGATCACGAGAAATAACGACTTTTTCCAATTACTGTCTATTTTCTATTTGTAACCGTTTTTCTAATATTGAAGTGTAAAGTGCAATTTTTCACCTTCTAAAGCAGCTCTGGGAGGTGGGGTCGCCGACCCCCCCAACTGTTCTAAACTGATACATTTAATGGATACATTTCTTATCTTTGTCCCTGCTGAGCAGAATCCCTGGGGTTCATTACAGGCAGCTGTTAGAATTGATACAATAGTTGCTAATGCTCCAGAGATGTTGCTGTGAAATGTATCAATTAAATGTTGAAAAATTGTAACAGTTTAGAGTCTGCACCTGAATTATGGAGCTGTCAAACTCAAATACTAGACACACCAACATTCAACTTTAAAGTTAAATTTTGGAAAAACAGTAAAAGATAAATAATGGAAAGTAATTGAAAAAAAAGTCTTTATTTCTGGTGAACAATTTGAAAACAACTGAACAGAAAAATGTGTTTGGAAGGTGAACAACCCCTTTTAAGGGGAATAAACGGAAGTGTGGCATTATGCAGATTAAAATAGAGCAGAGGCAGAAAGCTCCTTGAAGACATAGCACATAGAAACACTGTAGATTACTGTAATTTATATAGATATTGGAGTTACCTCAGAGCTACATGATCTGTACAAAAGCACTTGGCCTGCAGCCTCATGCGTTTATCTATAAAACCCCCAAGATCCTTCTCACTTAAGGAAACTTCCTACACACTGCCATTTAGTGCATAACCTTGCATTTATCAACATTAAACCTCATTTTCCAGTTTGCTCCCCAGTTTCCCAACTTAGACAAATCACTCTGCAGAGTGGCAGCATCCTGCATGGAACCTATAGTTCTGCACAATTTAGTATCATCTGCAAAAATAGAAACCGGACTTTCAATGCCCACATCCAGGTCATTAATAAACAAGTTGAAAAGCAAGGGACCCAGTACAGAGCCCTGCGGTACACCACTAACAACACTGGTCCATTTAGAAAATGTTCCATTTACCACCTCTTTGTAGTCTATCTTTTAGCCAGTTCTCTATCCAGGTACAAATACTATGTTCCAGGCCAACATTCCTTAATTTAATCAGTAACCTTCTGTGTGGTACTGTATTGAATGCTTTAGCAAAGTCTAAGTAAATCCCATCCACTGCCATACCAGAATTGAGGTGCCTGCTCATCTTATGATAAAAATAAATCAATTTAGTCTGGCCAGATCTATTATGCATAAAACCATGCTGGCAAACTCAATGAGTGGTGAAAAATTTTCAAGTAAGCTCTGTTACGATAGTAACCAATAAGCAATTAGTTTTGGCCAATCTACTTATTTGTTTTAGACATTTTTATACTGCTTATATAATGAATTTGAAACAGCAGCTGCCCCCTACTGTTCAGTTATGTTATGGAGCAGAGAAACATCTCTAGTCTAGATGATTCTTTCTCAGCTCTATTGCTCAGATGACAATGGCCAGGCAACAGTGATAGATAATGAGCAGTGGAACGTCAGTAGACACTCAGTAACTACATTTTATGATGTCTGGGTGGCGGGCCAAACATATTAGCAGTGTAAAATTTGCCAACATTTAGCGAACAAAAAAAGTAATGCTAACTGCAAAACGTCCTCAGAAGAGTACTGTGAGCAAATTGCATGAATTTGTTTCAAGGAGGTGAAATGGAGGGTGAATTGGAAATGTTCAGGTATTTTAATGGGGTGCTGGTAAAATATTGAATCACAAATGGGGCTTGGAGTAGATGCAAGCCATTTTATCCTTTATAAACTCTTCCTCAGAATTTGGGATTATAAATATCAGGCTGCAGTTACTTTCATTATGCTCCCTAAGGTATCAGACAAAATAAATCACAATACGGGAGAATATTTGTTTGGGGAAGCAAATGAGTAACTGTATCAAATGCATTCACCTTGATATTAACTTTTTGTATTATGTAGACAAAGGTATTTTGTGACAATCCACATTTTTAAGTTTTTTAAAATTCTTTTGAAATGTTGGAAATTAAGTCTCCATTTTGGAATTTGATCTGGTTGCTATAGGCCATTTTATTCCAGAAATCACAAAGTGGTCTGAATAACAGACGTTGTAGCGTTGTAACTTTTTTTTTGTTGCTCTGGAGAGTAGCAGAAGTGCAAGGGGAAATATCAATAAATTAAAAACATTTGAAAAGTTGTTAATACAGTCTATTTTATAATATATTAAAAGTTAATCCAAAATTCACATGTTCATTACACATTTCATTGCCTTGTAATACTTCTAAAACCAGTATCTCTTAGAAAGGAGCATGTAAGAATCATAACCATGTATATAATTGCAGCCTCCAGATTCCCACTAGAGGTCACTCTGAACCTTACTGATGAAGCCAGGATGTGGCTGCAGCCAGACTGTCAATAAGAAGTCTTAGTGGGACATTCACTAAGATCCGAAAAATCGTCAACGCAAGCTTCGCATTTCGCCAGGCGAATTTACGCTCAGGTCGGCAAACGGTAGCGTAGTTGCGCTAGTGTTACTTCTCTAGACATAGCGCAATTACGCAATTTGCATACGGCGCAAATTTCAAAATATAATAGAAGTGTATGTTACAGCCACTACGTTGCACTACACAAGCCCAGGAAACCTTTAATAAAAAATAAATAAAGTTGTCCTATTGCCCTACATGTGCCCCCTACATAGTTGTGTTGCCATAGGTTAGGAAATGAAGGGGTGAAGGAGGGTAACCCCCCCCCAAAAAAAACAATCTTTTTCAGACTATCACCCAAATGGTAAAACACGCCACAGCGTTTTTTTTGGGACTTTTTTTTCCAACTCCTATCTTTTCTATTGAACTTCGCCAAGTCTGAGTAGGAGAAGTGAAGTCTAGCGTAAGTATTAACGTTCAGCAAAAAGTTGATCTTAGTGAATTTGCGTAATTATGATCCTTCGTCAGTGCGCAAAGGGTAAGGGTGCGAAGTTGCGCAAGTCTATCTACTTTGCTTGCGTAAATTCGCCAGAGCCGGTGTTAGTGAATTTGCGAAGTTACGATTTGACGTCACGCTGGCGAATTTGCGCTAGCGTTAGACGCTTCGCGCTTTGGTGAATTTGCCCCTTAAGGTGGCCATACACAGACAAATTTAAGTTGCAGATTCTGGTCATTTAGCTCTCCAATGGGCCCCACCAGACTGATGCCTAGTCGAAAATCAGGCAGTTGCCAATTAAATAGGTTTGGTTTTCCTGACGGATAGAGGACCACATTGGCTAGTTCATTTAGTCTTCACTCTGGTGGCTCCTATTCCCAACATTGTAATCTGATTGTTTAGCCCTAGGGCCAATGATCAGATTAAAGGAGAAGAAAACCCCGTCGGCGCAAAATGCCTCCCCCCCAGTAGGCACCCTCCCTCTTCCCCCCAGGGCAAATGCCACTAACTTGTTACTTACCCTTCTAGGTCCTCTCCAGTGGAGTTCACGGCGCCAGTCTTCTTCCTGGATCCATTGGCGTCTTCTGGTGCATGCGCAGTATGAGGCATTTGCTGGTACCTGATCTACTAAGCATGCCCCTGAATGCATTCTGTAGTCTTAGAGTAGATCCCGTAGAAAGCATTGCTTCTGCTGTCAAAAATTGCATTAGCGTGTAAGTTTGCTGCAGCTATTGTCACAACCCACTCTGGCCTGTGACACCTTCTGGCTTTCCTCACTTTTGACTCACCTGGTCATGACTCCCTCTGATCCTTGCAGTTGCAGGCAGCTGCCCCAGCCAGAGTTCATAACAAAAACAGGTAACCTTTCTGTTCTGTGCCCTGCTCAGAGAGACCTTCCTAATACTCTCAATACAATTAAATACCTTTCCACAGCCTTATTGTGGAAAGTGAGCTCCAACATTCAAACTGGACCACTGGAATGGATTGCCTGTTCCTTCCAGAACACTTTAGCATCCATGTCCAGACAGCAATATCCTTTAAACAGAGAAACCATACTCTGTTTAGTAATATCTTCCTTGCAGCTTTCATCTCCTATTTGGGAGAAATTAAATACAAAACTCACCTTTTTACACATTTCTTTTGACATTCTACCCTGATGCCGACTCATGCGCAGTTTTCGTCCTCCCACTGCTCTGTGCATAGGGTTGCCACCTGGTCGGTATTTTACCGGCCTGGCCGGTATTTTTGATGGTTGATCCCAATGTTATTAATAGGAAAAAAAGATAAATATATAGGAAGGCCGGTATTTTTTTCAAGAAAAGGTGGCAATCCTAACTGTGCACACTGATTTGAAGAAGGAAGAAGCAAGAAAAGGATCACTCTGTGGTGTTCACTGAAAAGGAATTCAGGCTGGTGCTGTTTTCTGCTAATAGGAGCACTGGCCGGGGTTATTAGGTAAGTGACTACAATAACTGGGGGTGCCTAACTTTTGCCACCACCCATTGATTTCACCTTTCCTTCTACTTTAAAACAAATATACCCTTTAGACCATTTCAAAAGCATTCCCTGGACAAGGGGACATGCATATCTGCTGCACATTTGACCTTTATAGTTTCCTTAAAGGAAAACAATACCCCGAAAATGAATTTTTGAGCAACAGTTTATAACAAATCAAGTGACATATTAAAGAATCTTACCTACCTGGTATATATATTTAAGTAAATATTGCCCTTTTACATCTCTTGCCTTGAACCACCATTTCATGATGGTCTGTGTGCTGCCTCAGAGATCACCTGACAAGAAATATTTCAACTCTAACTGTAAAGGGAAGAAGTGTTGAAGCAAAAGACACAACTCTGTCTGTTAATTGGCTTATATGACCTAACCTTATAGTTTGTTTGGTATGTTTGTGTGCACCGTATGATCCTAGGATCCCAGGAGGCTGTACTTATTTTTTTAAATTGCTATTTTCTATTTATGATTACCCAATGGCACATGCTACTAAAAAAGTGTATTATTATGAAAATGGTTTATTTACATGAAGCAAGGGTTTTACATATGAGTTGTTTTAGGTAA
This sequence comes from Xenopus borealis, assembly GCA_024363595.1. Classification (NCBI taxonomy): domain Eukaryota; kingdom Metazoa; phylum Chordata; class Amphibia; order Anura; family Pipidae; genus Xenopus; species Xenopus borealis. The sequence continues at coordinate 111,584,471 of CM044437.1, forward strand.
TATCTGTTTATAGAGAGTTCAAATAAATTGTTGGCAAAAAACTTCTTCCGGTTATCCAAGTTGGTTGACCTCCAATAGAGTGGGAAGTCGCCAGGCTCCCAAATATTTTGCAAATCAAGATCAGTAAGTACTCCAGGGGGTCAAATGCTATAAAACAAGTTTTCTTTTATTTATGTGCACAACATGTTTCAGACCATATAGGTCCTTCCTCAGGTGATGATTTTCACAGCACCTGAGGAAGGACCTATATGGTCTGAAACATGTTGTGCACATAAATAAAAGAAAACTTGTTTTATAGCATTTGACCCCCTGGAGTACTTACTGATCTTGATCTGTTTATAGAGACCTACATTGTTCGGAGGGTATAGTTTTCCTTTAATAAAACTTTATAGCACACATATAAATATAGCTATCATATCGATTTAGGCACATTGCTGGATTCTGTGCCCCTGACTACATTGCATAAGTACCATACAATTATCCATGCACATATGAAAAGTAACTGGCGATACATTTTTCTTAAGTAAACATGTATTTTCTCAGCTCACAAATTTTTTATGTGACAGAATTATTCTACTTTTCAGTTCACCTTAATATTTACTTTAATATGATGTTAACAGCAGTATTCTAAGACCATTTGCTATTGGTCTTTTTTGTAGTGGTTTTTAAAGGGATTCTGTCATGATTTTTATGATGTACTTTTTATTTCTAAATAACACTGATTATACAAATAATTAACTATACCGTATGGCATTTAGGGGCAGATTTACTAAGGGTCGAATTCTTGAGGGCTTTCAGCCCTCAAATTCGACCCTAGTACGATTTTCTAAGTAAAATATGACAAAATTGAACATTGAATTTGAAAGATTTTACTAGTTTCGATTTCTCGATAAAATCATAAGATCTTACGATTTTACGAAAAAAAAATCATAAAATTTCCTTCGATTTCTAAAAAAAATTGTATGAATCGAACACTTCGAGGTGTTTGATCGTAGGATTTCTATTCGATCACAAAACTTAGAAAAAAAGCCTATGGGGGCTTCCCATAGGGATATATAGCAATTTGGTAGGTTTAATCTGGCGAATTGAGCCATCCAATAAAAATTTAAAGGGCAAGTACTTCGATCATCAAATGGTCGAATTATTGAATAGATTTTATTCGATCTATTCAAATCATTCGATAATTGGTATATATTGGTGTGTAGGCAGCCATCTCAGGTATGATCATATGCTTTCATAAAGAGACAGCACTTTAGAATGGAACTTCTTTCTGGCAGGCTGTTGTTTCTCCTACTCAATGTAACTGAATGTGTCTCAGTGGGACATGGATGCTACTGAGTGCTGTTAGATCTACCAGGCAGCTGTTATCTTGTGTTAGGGAGCTGCTATCTGGTTAACTTCCCATTGTTCTGTTGTCCCCCTGGGCGGGGGAAGGAAGGGGGTAATATTATTCCAATTTGCAGTACAGCAGTAAAGAGTGACTGAATTTTATCACAGAACAAGTCACATGACTGGGGCAGCTAGGAAACTTACAATATGTGTAGCCCCAAGCTAGATTTCAAAATTAAATATTAAAAAATCTGTTTGCTCTTTTGAGAAATGGATTCAGTGCAGAATTCTGCTGGAGCAGCACTATTAACTGATGTGTTTGAAAGAAACATTTTTCCCATGACAGTATCCCTTTCAATAGACTTTTTGTTCAGCAACTTTTAAGTCTTAGTATTTGAAGTGCTATCTGGTTGCTAGGACTTATTAAAAATAATGTGCATTATGGAAGTAAATAGTAGAAGGACAGAAAATAAAGCTAAGCTATGAACAATAACCCTCACTGTTAGTCTATGCTGGGGTTCAAGTTGCATGTTGGAAACAAACAAGAATACAATAAAGACTAACTGAAAAGTCCATCAAAACAGGTCATATAACTTGGCAAATAAACATGCCCTTTAGTACTACCAACAATAAAACTCCAACTGCAGATGAAACTTATAAAAAAAAAAACTTACATGTGTTGCGCATGCTCACAGCATGTAACTCTTCAGCGTTCCCATTGGCTGGCTCTGACAGTGTGATAACAAAAGTGCCAATGTGAGTGGACAGGAGGGAGAGGGCGGGGCTAGAAAGAAGCTGGGAATGCCATGTTGCTGCACCCTGAGGTTGGGGCTGTCTCACTGTACGGTTTGGGATTGCTGCTGTGCCGGTTCTTAGCGAGACACAAAGAGTATCTTCTTCGGTGGTGACGTCCCTAGTACCTTTGCAGGTTGGTAACTAAAGAAACACTAATATTACGGGTGTCTCGCTTACGATTTTAATGTGTCAGTAGCGCCTACACAATCTCTTTAACACTTCTCGCAGTGAGCACACCGCGAGTGCACCAATATGGCGGCTGGAATGCTATCATAACATTGAGAAGAGTGTGTGGTTATTCGCGCATTTCCTGCTTCCTAGTAAAGGTGTAGCAACATGGACCTCTCCCGCTGATTGGCTCTTTTGGGTTTTTTTGGCTGCTGGGTGCATCAAGATGTCTTGTTTCCGGTGTTGTCTACTCAGCAGGTTCAGAAGAGGCCTGTGAAGAGGGTTCGAGCGGGAGCGGCTCAATGGGATTCAGGGTGTGTATTTGTATATGAGCGGCCATTGTGGCGGGCATAGTCCTGAACTTGACATTTTCTCCCCCTGCTGTTTCTTGTTGATAACAGTGAAAGCGCTTTAAGGAAGCGAATTTGTGTCTTTTAACCTGCGACCCCCAACTGTTTGAATAACCTTATTCCTCTGCGCACTGTGACAGAGTTGACTGGTGGGAATGTGCGGTAGATAAGTTGTTCCTGTATATAGACGGGGATTGGATGAGGTAACTGGAGGTTGGCAAGAACAGGCCAAACATTGTTTAGCCTTGGCATCATGGGGAGGGATAGTGTAACCAGCTCAAGTTCTAGTTCATTCTAGTACATATATTGAGCAGCCACGAGCTCTTTAATGGTAATTGACTTGTAATTATATAGTGTAGTATAGAATAGCCATCTGTTGGGGACCTCAGCTCTGCAACTGCTAGGAAACCTGTCGTTTGTAAGGCTTGTAGTATTGTCACCAATGGTGCAAATGGTATAAAATACCAGCCAAGTGACAACCCTGATGTTGGGTCAGACACATGAAAGATGATGGCAAATTATAATACATTATCAGGTTATGAAACTCTGTCCATTTGATGTGCCATGTTGCCCTTTGCAGACTTGGGTACTATTTTTTTGGAAAGGAGGAGGGGTTGATGAGGTATATGGATTGTTCATCTTCAAAATACATTTTTCAATTTATTTAGTTATTTTAGGCTTGTTATCTATAAATAATTACTTTTTAAGTTGCTTTTACTCTATTTTCCCCAAAACTAGTTTAAAATTTAGGGGCCTAGTTATCGTTTTGTGTAAAATATGGAGTGAAACATTACCGGTGATTTTGCCCAGAGCAATCAATCAGCAATTGGATTATAACAGTTAAAAAAGTCAAATATATGATTGATTGCCATGAGCATCACTGGTAATGTTTCACTCCACTTTTCTACACAGGCCGATTAAATAGACCCTTTAAAGCAGCAGTACGCAATCTTTTTTTGGCCCAGGGACATTTTGCAGTGTCTCACATAGCACTTAAGATCTTTGTCCTATAATTCAGAGTATATTTATTATGTCATTTGTCTCCACTGTGTGTGTGTGTGTGTATATATGTTTATATATATATATATATATATATATATATATATATATAATTGTACTTTTATGCTCTGTACAGTGCTGCGGCTCCTTAACAGCTTTACAAATAAAGTTATACAATTAGTTTGGCCTTATAACAGGCTGTTTGTTCGGAAAGTCCCTCTGTTATGACAGGGGTAAAATTCTGTTTTGCTTGAAGGCGAGGGTGTGTGGAGTGTAATAGCAAGACGCTGCGAGTGTGAATTGAAAGTGTCTAATGCAGTCAAAGTCTTGAGAGAGAGGAGGTATTTGCCGCTTCAGGTGCAAAGGAAGTTTCCCTCCAGGGGGCACGACCATGGCATTTAAAAGCATTGGATTGTATGTGTGTGTTTTGTGCAGAATGCTAAATAAAATGTTTATTTTACTAGTATATGTGATGTCTTAACTACATTATCATTGTTACCTTTAAATTACTGCTTCCCAGTATGTATCCTTTCATGAATACAGTTCTAATTATTTGGGACAATGCTTCCTAATATTGTCTCCCTCTGTTTTCCAGTCCGTTATTGTACTACTTTTTGTGTAAGGATGTTCTGCCAGCCTCGCCTCTCTTCCCATTGTTCAATATGCTGGTAAATTCTGCCCCTGCTACAATAATTGCAAAAATATTTAAAATTATTCTACTATCCTTCCTTCTGTTCTGTAGCTACTGACCCACCCACATTGCCTTAAAATGCCAACTGAAGTTGATAAAGTGACTTATAATCATGAGCTTGTGGCTATTGATAGCCTTTCCCAGTTGTCGGTGGAAAGTGATTATTTTAACTTCTCAAAAGCTCTGTGGACTGCTTTGGTTTGAAGAGAGGAATGCAGGCATGTGCATTTTCACCAGGGACCATCTTTGTTGAGTTTGCTGAGTTTGCCGATACCCTTACGTTTTTATTACCCTTAATCATATCTAGTTGATCAGAATGCAGAACTGCCCTTCACTCAATTTCATATATGAAACAACAGTGTTTTAGCCATTCCTACAGATAGTAGCCACAGATGACTCTAAAAAAATGTGAATATTTAGTAGTTTTCATGTAGGAATTGCAGATATTTTTACAAAGTCTTTTGGATCTTAAAGTAGGCTTCTCTGCCTGATTTATCACCCAAGGACATCCTATAAAATCATTTCAACGTTTATAGCAGCTAATCTACCAGTGTATGGCCACCTTTACTTTTGTGTACATGACTGTATGCTAACAATTGTTAACCAGTATTTTACATTTTGTAAAGCTGACAATACAAAGGCCAATATTTTCCTGGGGTTTAGCCTTATTTGGCCCATAATCTGAGTGGCCAAATTGTCTCCAGACTTGTAATTTTGCAGTAGTAGCCTTAGTATATTTTCCTCCATTCCTTTCCTATTGTAGTTATATAAAATTATACGTTATTGGCCAATATGTACTCACGAATGCGTCAAGCAGTCGGTAATGTGCACCTCATGGCCAGATAATGAACAGAAGTTTTATTTCAAATCGAAACTTTCACCCTCAGTTGTTTTGGGATCTCCTCAAATGGAACCTAGGTGAGCTATGATAATCTTAATCTAAATCTTTAGACTTGTTATGTATTCTGGGGTAGTGTACCTAGGATTCTGATCCTTACTAAATCTTGGTGGAGATCAGGCTGCTTACTAGCTAGCCCTACTCCTATTTACGACTGAGTATATTCTAAGACTTACTAGGCCCTAATTAACAAAGGCTCTGTTCTAGTTCCCCTACCTGCTCACAAGTAATGTCTCAGAAATATGCATGCTCCAGCTTTATATTCTTAAGAACAGTGACACCCTCTGTCCAGTTTCTCAATTGCTAGGAAATGGAACCCTGGAAATGGAAACCATTTCCCATCCATGCTAAGGATTCCTCTTGGCTGTCCAGACTTTAGGCTAGGGCCTGCTGACTAAACCTTAGGGGACGGTCTGAATAAATGGCACCTATTTTTTCTGTTTTCTACACACAAGTAAAGCAGGTTGGGCAATAAGGTTTAGCTGCATGAATTCAATGATTCCATGACTTCAAACTAAAGCTTCTTGGTGTTCTTTCTACAGTGACTTTGAATGGTGGTATGGAAGAGAGATGCCAATTCTCTGTGGGGAAATAAACCAGGTGAGTTTTCACACTGTTCACAAAACTATTGATGCCTGATCTATGAAACCATCTACTGGAAATGAGAGATTTGTATTGTTTGGACACTTTGATAATTTACCTCCATGGACCATAACATTTGCAAGCCTCATTATTTGCACATTAACCGGCACTGTGCCAAAGTGAATAACACTTCAGGTGTACATGTTTACAAAGCTCAATTAGCCATTAAAAAGTATGCATCATTAAAGATATAGGAATAGTACAGTGCGGAAGAGCACCCACACACTACTGAGGACCAATCATCCGCACTCCCAACCTAGAGAAATTGAATAATACATATTGTAGGTTGCTCGGCAAGTTATTAAAATCACGATATTACAAATAAATATATTGCATTTAATATTATGATTTTAATACATTACTGCGAACCTAAAACATTGTATTGCTTCCCATTCTTGCAAAGCTGTGAGTTGTTAAGTCTGTTGAAACACACTTGAAGCTGTGGGGTTCATGACTAATAAATAAACTGCAAGGGTTGTATGAGGTTGTTGCTTTCATTTCTTACACTTTGCTGGACCACTACTTTATCTGTACCATTAGGACACAAACCATTAAAAGGAAACCAAACCGTTTGCACACTATTGGTTCACATATTCATGATTCAGGATCCTGGAGTCTCACTGTGCCACTGATGGAAACCCACTTTTACATGGCTAAGCTGATGCCTGGAGCAGTAGCACAATTTGACACTTATTGTGACTAAATTCACTGCTGTTTTTATCTGTCTGGTGGCATGTCGGCTGTAAGTTTTTCTCCCCAGGAGCAATAGCAATGTATGCAAATGTATCTACCCTACCATGGGCAGGTGCACACTGATGTATTGGCAACTGCCAGTATTTTAGGCTTTCTCCATTGGCAATGCTCCATACTCAGACCACTGGTGGGTCCTTAGTGGGAACACCTGTTCAAATTGTTGATCTCTTTGGGAATGCAGGAAAGAATATCTAATGGATACCCAAGCTGGAGCCCCACTTTAGTACAGCATATATTTTACAGTTAGACACCAGCAACAGGAACTTGCCTGCAGTTGTATACAACCAAACTTTGAAAGCACCATACCAGAAATAAGCACAGTTTACATTGCAAGGCCAAAAAATGCCCCTAACAGCTGACCCCAGAAAACCATGCATTTTGGCAATCTAAACCTTCTGAGAAATGTCAAGAGTAAATACAAAGCTTTAAAAGTTAACTGTATTCAACAAGAATCTAAAATTCACATCAAAGCTTTTCTTTCCTTAGATGTAAATATAAAACATGAATATCAAGGACAGCAATGCACTTTTGAGCAGTTTGATAACTAATATGTAGAGATCCCAAAATAGAAACATGAAAAAAAAAGATGCATAGAAAAAATAAAGAATCCAATAAATCAAATGAAAATTGAAAAAAATGTTACATTCATGGTGGAAAATCCCAGTTCTACTAGTTCTTTCTGTAGAGTGAATATTTGTGGCAGTAAAACATTCAGTCAGCAATGTCTGCATGTGGAACTGAAAATGCAACAATATAATTATGCATATTGGACAAAAACGCTCAATACAGTAGTCTCCATGTCTGCTTTTTTCCCACCCAGACCAATTGCTCCCCATGGGCCATTTGTTCCCCCTATTCTCTTTGTTTGCTAGGATTGCAGTACAAACCCCAAGTGTCTCCGCTTCTATCCCCCCCTCCCCCGGGCTATTGCCCCTAAGTTCGCTACTTACCCCTCTGTGTAGGTCCCCTCCAGTGAAGTTCACAGGGGCCATCTTCTCT
>CM044437.1:111622901-111636091 GCA_024363595.1 Xenopus borealis
TCATGGCTATAAACATACTATTGTGTTTGAAGAGGTAGTTATACGTTAGTGAGCAAATGCTGGGGGCTGATTTTCTATCCAGATCACAGAATATTCTTTTTTTACAGAGGTTCCATTTTATAAACTAGCCAATATATTATGTGGGTACTCCTGTACCTTCCCCGTACAGCCTTTGCTTCTGTATACTGTCTGTGCCACAGTTTTCTAGTGGTCTTGATTGGAAAAAGTAGATGAAGTTACTTGACTTGGAGCTTTGTACAGTGACCAAGTCTTCAGTTTTTTTTTTTTGTGCCTACTTCTCATCTGGAGTTAGATGGAATCTAGAAATCTGTTTTTTTTTTTTGTTTTTTTTAAATGAACTATGGAAGGCTTACTTGCGTTAACTGTAAACTCTTCCCCTTGTACTTTTGCTTCCACTTTTATTTTTTAAAGTTATCTTCAGTATTGCTGGTCTACATGGCAGTTTTGCTAACTTAATTTTACAGTAACAATGGAGGTACTCTGTATCCATAGCTAGATGTATAGCGGAGCTCAGGTTGACTGGAAAAACAACCTGCTGACCAAAGGTGAGTCACAAAAATGAAGTGCGCATGCCATTTTGTGTAGTATCAGATCAGGGCTACTTATGGAAGTTGGTACAACTAAGGGGATTTGTGATCTACAGAATCAGATCTTTAGCACTGAAAAGAAAGGCAGCGATAAATCATGCTGTGAGCCAGGGATCTCCAGAGTTATTTGGTACAAGCTCCCAAAATTCAAATTACTTTATTAGCCACTCGGCCATAATCACAAGAATATCTGGACCATCAAATCCCAAAATCATGCTTTTACGATGGACTTCTGAGAGCATATATGAAGTTTGGGAAGCTGTAACTTGAACTGTGTGGGTGACTATTAAGAGATTGATGGGGGAAAAAAGGGCAAGTTTGTTTATTATGGTGGGGTTGGACCCGGCTTTAAATGTGATCCATGGACCACTAGTTTACGCCACTATTCATAAACTGTATAATTAAAGCAGTCAACTTGTGAATGGAGTACAAATTTGCAAGTTTTTGAACTGTGTTGTGTTCTGTTTTTTTTTTTTTGTGTTTTTTATCTTTACACTGTGGATTTTACCTTTGAGTAACTTGTCCCAACAAGCGAAGGGTTTATTGGAGCAAATCCACCACAGAACGTGCTGCTAGTAAAGCTCTGCCTGAACTCCTTTAGGGTAAGGACACACTAGGCGATTTGGGGAGATTGAGTCGCCAGGCGACTAATTGCCTCGACTTTGCAGCGACCAATCTCCCGAATGCCTTCCTTCACGCTGCGCCTGGCTAAAATAAAAATTGTTGGCGCTAATCACAAGGAAACTTCGGGCGACTTCAGAAAACAAATCTCCGTGTGTGGTTTAAATGATCACTGCAGCACATGAATAGATACAATTATCATAGCTATGCTTTCTAAATGTACAAGAATGGTTTTAAGGTGTACAAATCAAAGTTCTAGCACTATCAAATACTGTCCTGCAAAAGAAAAAAAAGCTTATGTGTTTACACTAGAGATGTACAGTGCCTTCCAAAAGTATTCACCTCCTAAGAACATGCCTATAATTTTGAAGATTTTTTTTCTTGTGAAGCAAACAACAAATAGGCCAGATTAACAGAAATCTTCAGCGTACATAACTGTTAACCCCCCTAAAGTAGAGCCACCTTTTGGTGCAATTACAGCTGCAAGTCACTTTGGATAAGTCTCTATGAGCTTTCCACATTTTGCCCCTGGGATTTTTGTCCATTTTGTATATAACTGTTAGCTGAAATTTCTACGCCTGACTCTCTGACTTTGCCAACCTAACAGTCCCATCTCAGCCTGTTCGTTACAGTTTCTTATGATAACAGATGCCGGGTGCACAAATATGGCAGCCCCCTCATACAGGAACATGGGGGATCAGACAGGTAATGTAAAAGCATCATGCAAATACTGTATGGCAAAGTTAGAAGTAGCTTTCAAAGCCAATATTATAATGCATGTAAAAAAAAGTTTTAATTTCAGGTATCCGTATCTCTTCAAGGCAAAACTCCTCCAGCTACTTAATGTTGGATGGTTTTCATTGTGAACCGCAATCATCAAGTCTTGCCCACATGCCTTTTGGCAAACTCAAAACGTGCCTTCTTATTTTCAATTTTAAGTTATGTTTTTTTTCTGGCCACTCTTCCATAAAGTCCAGCTCTGTTGAGTGTATGTCTTATTGTGGTCCTATGGACAGATACTTCAGTCTCTGCTGTGAACTCTGCAACTCCTTCAGGGTTTCCTTTTGGTTTCTGTGCTGCCTCTCCTTGCCTCATCTTTGAGTTTTAGTGGGCGGGCCAGGGCGGCCCTCTCTTGGCAGATTTGTTTTGGTACCATGTTCTTTCCATTTGAAGATGATGGCTTTGATGGTGCTCTGGGGATTATCAAAGATATGGATATTTTTTTTGTAACCCAACCCTGACTTTTACTTCTCAACAACTATGTCCTTGATTTGTTTGGAGAGCTTCTTGGTCTTCATGGTGTGATGCCTATTGGTGTTGCAGCTTCTGGGGCCTTTTAGAAAAGGTGTGTTTATACTGAAAGATCATGCGACACTTAGACTTTACTAATTATTTGACTTTTAAAGATAATTGGTTGCACCAGGATTTTAGGGGCATGGCAAAGGGGGTGAATACATGTGCACATGCCAACTTTTATTTTTTTTATTTATTCTTTTTTTTATATATACTTCAACCTGTAATATCTATGTTTCTGAATCCTAATTTATGTGATGGATCTGCAAAAAATTCTTTGAGTGTAACAAACTAGGTATTCTAAACCTTTTCTGCAGGATTTGGCAAATTGACTTTAGACCACTAGACAACCTAAGATGTCTCATTTTGTTGTTCTTATTAGTGGTCCCTTAATAGTTGAACTTCGTGATAGGAATAGGCAGGCCTGAACTGGCAATAGTTTCTGGCAAATGCCAGAGGGGCTGCTGTAAGTTGCCACAGGCATTAAATATTTATTGGGCTGGTGGGGGGGCTGTTTGGGCCTCTGTATACCAGCAATGCCAGGGCCTATTTTGAATCGGTGAACCTGGAAATAAGGATGTTTTACTTTAAGATGAACTTTCCCTTTAAGGTGCAGCATAGACTGTTCAGTAAGTGACTCATATTGCAAATAAATTTCCCCATATTCTTCTTTACAGATTTCCCTTTCAACTAGTTAAAATTTAACCTGTGTAAATGGATAGAGACATGCATACATACAAACTGATATGCTTCTTCTCTAATAATAATGATTGTAGCTGATGTTTGCTATGGTTTAGTAGCCCTGGGAAATGGTACCCCCATTGTACAGAAAATCCACTTGTCTAGAAATTCTCAGGCCCCATATTTTCTGGGCATTAGTTTCTGTTCTTTACATGTATGTTTTTACATCTGTCAATATATAGATTAATGATTTCATAAGTGATCATCACTGCTCATTAATCTGCTTACAATGAAATTCTGGCAAATAAATGCAGTTTCTCTCTCTCTCTCTCTCTCTCTCTCTCTCTCTCTCTCTCTCTCTCTCTCTCTCTCTCTTCCCCCCCCCCATGGATTATGTGACTAGCAAAAGGTATAACCTGCTTGTTGCTTCCTTCTAACATTGTGGCTTATTAATAGGTACATGCTGCTTTTCTGGAAAAGAAATAAAGAAATGTATAAATGAAGTTCTTGTTTATTTTATTATCTCGCACTAAAAGCTACTTCCTCTAGCACCCACAGAGACGGAAACTGCAATAGAACTGGGGATCCACTTCTGCTATCTCACTGAGGGTGGGGAAGTCACTACACTTAAAACATGTAGATGGAAACCCAGTAGCGGGTTGAGGCAGCTTCAACAGAAATATGGTACTATATTGAACCTTCTCTCTTTCTTGCTTCAGTCCTGCAGCTCAAGCTCCAGCAGAGGAGGACGAGAGAGGAGCTGGTGAATCAAGGAATAATGCCACGTGAGTTTCTATTTGAAATTTATTATTGTGTTGCTTGGTGGGCTGTCTCAAAAGCTCCCACTCGCTCAGCAGGCAATAGGGTACTTTGTTGGTGAATGAGCCACTTATGTTGTTTTATTGATTGCATAGGAAGTGTAGGGCTTTGCATGAATCTGAAAAGCTCCAATTATTTTTATGTAAGACTTGTGCTGAGAATACTTTTTGCCTATTGTTTTAATTATGAAAAATCATTTTTTTATTTATTTTTTAGATAAACAGGGCACACAGGGAAACTGCAGCAACTCCATGTTTGGTTCTTGCATAGTCGTTTATAGATGGTTGTCTTCCCAGTGTACACCCCCCTCGCTTCACCCTTGTGTTGTGATTGTTTTGTTTGCAGGAATGAATCATGTAGGGAGGCTTTCTATGCACTGGTATTCCAATTATCTATCTAGTATAGACCAAACATACAGAATAGCTTCAATTGCATGTTTTTATTGTTCTCTCATTGGTCAATAGAATATATTGCTCCTTTAAATTGTGCTGCTTTTTGGGTTTTATCAAAGGAGATATTAAAAGCGGAACACCTGTAGAACCAGCAAACAACAAATGTAGAAATGTGCAGTTGATCCACTTGTGCAGTATTTAAATTGGAAGAGTTACTCCTGTGTGCTTTATATTCGAGACATGCACCGCAAGCCTTTTTAAAGCGGAAGGTATTCAGATGCCTCGTGCTACATATGTAGTACTGCCTTAAAACCAAATAATAGAGGCTTTAAAGGGGTTGTTCACATTTGAGTTCACTTTCAGTATGATGTAGAGTGTGATATTCTGAGACCATTTGCAATTGGTTCTCATTTTCTATTTGTGGTTTTTGAGTTTAGTTTTTTATTCTGCCTCTCTCCAGTTTACAGTTTCAGCAATCTGATTGCTAGGGTCCAATTTACCCTAGGAACTGTGCATTGATTATAATAAGAGACTGGAATATGAATAGGAGTGGGCCTGAATAGAAAAATTAATAACAATACATGTGTAACCTTACAAAGCATTTGTTTTTTTTGGATGAGGGTCAGTGGCCCCCAGTTGAAGGCTGAAAAGAGTCAGCAGAAGTAGGCAAATAATTAAAATAAAATTATAAAAAATAAATACTAATTAAAAATAAAGACCAATTTAAAAGGTCCTTAGAATAGGCCATTCTGTGACATACTAAAAGTTTACCTAAAGTTGACCACTCCTTTAACTGTCGGCTAAGAAATTCTAGGTGGAGACATGCAAATGACTTAATTACCCATTGGCCAACGATGTTTCAAGAACTGCTTTTTTTAATAGCCTATAATATCCAAACTGGCAAACTGGCAGTTTCAGTCTCCTTACATCACCTCACTACACAATATTGGAACATGAGGGTAGGACGTGGAAAGAGGTGAAGAAAAAAACAAACAAACAATGGTTATTGTAAAAAGACTCTATGTGCCTGTATTAAATATAAGAAGGGTTCTTTAGCTTGCTTTTTCTGTTTCCTTTTCAGCAGTTTTGTATAGAAGGGGAACTAGAGATCTCGCTGCATAGTATGAAAATAAACCTTTTTCCAGTAAACCACAAAAAGCATCAGAGTAGAAATAAATTACACATGTTAATTATCCAGGTTTTCAATGAGAGGTAAGCCATACAGCATTAACGGAATGAAGACCATCCTAGGAATTGGCTCAGGTGTATGCTTCCATTGATGACTGGAGGAAGACGTGCAAAATGTAGGCTATTTCTCGAGCCTGCCTTTGCCATCACTGGATATCAAACTGTGCTGATGTGTGGTGAACATTCAATTAGCCATAATGATTTCAATGGCAAGTAGTTGTGCTGTGTAGCCTAGCGCTTGCTATGATGTCAATTGAAGTCCATAAGGGTGGTAATCTATAATGCACATTAGCTTCTTATCGTTTCAAAATGCCTTTACAAGCCTGCGAAACCTAAGGAAGCAGCAAATATGTGGCCTTGCATGTATGTCTATATAAAGAAGCAATCCCATAAGTAGTTTCACTGACTGAATTGATTTCACAGTGTCACTAGATTACTAAGCAAGAAAGTTTGAGCATTCTCATGCCCGGTCTTAAAGGGTTTGTTCACCTTCCAACACTTTATTTTTAGTTGGTTTCATAAAGTTCACCAGAAATAGACTTTTTTGTGTGTGACTGTTTCTGTCATTAGTCGCCTTCTAAAGCAGCTTGGGGGGGGGGGTCATGTCATCAACCCCATAAACTTATGATACATTTAGCCGATACATTTTTTATCTTTATCCCTGAGCAGAATCCCTGGGTTTCATTAACGAAAAACTATACCCCCCCAAACAACATAGGTCTCTCTAAAAAGATGTTTCATAAAACCGCTCAAATGTAAAAACCCTGTTTCATAAAAATAAACAATTTTCATAATATACATTTTAGTAGTTTGTGCAATTGGGTAATCTTAAATATAAAACTGACATTTTCAAAAATATAAGGGACACCCCCTGGGATCCTAGAATTCACAGTGCACACAAACAAACCATACATAAGTCACATGAGCCACTTGTTCCTGTTACAGATAAAGCTGTTATTTCTGATCAGGTGATCTGAGGCAATACAGAAACCATCATGAAATGGTGGTTCAAGGCAAGAGTTGTAAAAGGTTAATATTTACTTGGATATTGCTAATAATCCAGAGATGCTGCAAAAAAAAAAAATGTTAGAAAATTGTAACCGTTTAGAGCTTGTGCCTGAATTACTGAGCTGCCAGACTTAAACACCAGAAACAGGGACAATAAACTTTAAACTTAAATTTTGGAGAAAAAAAAACTGTAAAAAAGCAATTGAAGAAAGTCTTTTTCTGGGGAACTATCTGAAACCAACTGAATTGAAAAAAGTGTTGGAAGGTGAACAATCCCTTTAAGCTGGCCATACATTCAACTATATGTGCAGCGGAAAGCTGGAAAAAACACAGGTCTGTGTCTCCTTTTAGGTGGTACACATTGTGGCGCAGACAATGCTGAACGCCGTTAGAATGCAACTTGATGCATTCTGTCTGTCACAATCCATACAACCTCGTGAAAAAGTACAGTCCATGTTTCTGCCTGTATTCTCCAGCAGTGGAACTCCATAGCAGGGGTAATGCAGAAAGAACGCTCATGTGCAAGGCCTACTCCTTAGGTACTGATTGTAAAGGGGAAGTAACCCCCTTTTCAACATTGGTTCAATCATTCAGGCTTGTGCCGCACACTGTTTTTCCCTATTTTAGTTAGCAGATATGTGTATTTTTTTATTACTAAACAGAGCAAAATATGAAGCGGTCAGGGCAGATTTGGGGAGATTTAGTCACCTGGCAACTAATCGCCTCTTCTGAGGGGTGACAATCTCCCCGAACTGCCTTCCATCTGCTTCGATGAAGAATAGCCTGCGATAATGCACTCGTGGCGCTTTTATTTCCGAAGTTGCCTTACAAGGAAACTTTGGGCGACTAAGGCAGTCAAAGTACCGTGAGTGGAAGTTCTGGGAGATTGCCGCCCCGAATCTGCCCGTCTGCCCCAACCCTAATGAGCTGCTTCTTACCTCACAACCCAACAGGCTGTAGCTGGGTGAAATGAGGGCTTTATTTGTACAGAGGACTTCTTATCTTATTGAAAGAATAGACAAAAAGTATGTTCAGCCCCAAAACAAATAATTAATGTTTATAAAGCATGTGTACTGTCTCTTTAAAGCTCCTTTGCTGGAATGCAGATTGGTAATGGGGAAGAAGGTTTACCGCGTACAAGACATGTGTGTATATTCTTTGCAAAAGCTGTTTGTTAACCTAAATTCCACACCCCATATGTTTCTTATTATTTGATTGTTATATGCCTTTAGACCTTTTCCTGGGGCTGGGCATCTGTATACAAGCTCCTAATGCATTTTCCATTCTAGTGCAATATATCATTTTTAACAGTTTCTTGGGCCAGGGTGGGCATAACATTAATACATTTTTACATGCATTTTAGTGTTGTCATTCTTGTTGCCAGTGCTATTATTATGGCTTTGTTTACACATTACTTTGAATTGATGATTAAAGGAGTGGTTCACCTTTAAAGGAAAACTATACCCTCCAGACAATGTAGGTCTCTATAGAAAGATATTGCCTAAAATAACTTATATGTAAAACCCTGCTTAATGTAAATAAACCATTTTCATAATAATATACTTTTTAGTAGCATGTGCCATTGGGTAATCATAATTCGAAAATAGCCATTTTAAAAAATTAGGACAGCCTCCTGGGATCCTAGGATCCAACAGTGCACACAAACATACCAAACAAACTATAAAGTTAGGTCACATGAGCCAATTAACAGACAGAGTTGTGTCTTTTGCTTCCACACCTCTTCCTGTTACAGTTAGAGTTGAAATATTTCTGGTCAGGTGATCTCTGAGGCAGCACACAGACCATTACAAAATGGGGGATCAAGGCAAGAGATGTAAAAGGGCAATATTTACTTAAATATATATACCAGGTAGGTAAGATTCTTTAATATGTCACTTAATTTGATATAAACTATCTGTTGCTCAAGTATTCATTTGGGGGTATAGTTTAAACCATCAGTGTTCTTAGGACACTGATGGTTTTAACTAGCTGAAATAAACTATTTTTAATTCCACAAGTGGTGAACAGAGGGCTTGCTGATTTTTCACTTCAAATTTTCCCCTTAAGCTATGGGTTCAGGGCGATGCACCCAAACCAATCATCCAATTTGGGGAGTGCGTTTCCCTCTGATCTGTGGCTAATGTTATAATAATGATACGCCACTCTCGTTCCGAGATTACCAAAGAGTCGGAAGATGGCCGCCATAAACTCCGCTGGGTAGAAGCCAGCCCGAGGGTAAGTAAGGACTTTGGGGCATTTGGCCGGGGAAGCAGCTAGGCTGGGGGGGGGAGGAGAAGGGAAGGGCTTCTGTGTAGGGAAGGTTTTTTTTTTTTTAATTTACAGTTGAATTCTTCGTTAATGCCACTTTAGCATAGATTGCCATTATTATAAAAATAGCGTTTCAAAACTGTTTTAGACTAAATTCTTTTGAGCTGAGCAATACCCAATTGTTTAAATATGGACATTATGGTTCACCATTAAGTTAACTTTTAATATGTTAAAGAACTTTTCATCTGGACTTTTTTTTTCTAAATAGTTCTTGAATTATTTGCCTTCTGAGTCTTTTCAGCTTTCCAATGGGAGTCACTGACCCCATCCAAAAACACAAATGTATTCATTTTTTCTATTCAGGCTCTTTCCTATTCACTTTCCAGTCTCTCATTCAGATTGAAGCCTGGTTGCTAGGGTAATTTGGGCAAATTGCAAACTAGAGAACTGCTGAATAAATGGCTAAATAACTAAAATCCACAATTAATATAAAAAAAAATCAGAACCATCTTCAAATTGTCCCAGAATATCTCTACATCATACTAAAAGTTCATTTAAAAGAGAACAACCACTTGAACACTCGCAGTGTGCCATAGCCATTACAACTGGCTGGACTAGCTTGACTGGAGACTCGCAGCTCTATGGTATGTGGTTGAGTCATCAACAGAAGAGTGAAAGCCAAGATAGTCACCAAGGATTTTGCAAGCTGTGTTTCTCAACCATCACTTGCTCATCACTCAGGGAAAGTTATGTGCATCAGAAAGACGGACATTTCAATTTACCATTATACTATCCAATTGACATCTCTTGGGCTTTTTCCTCCCTGTCCTCTCACAGCACACAAGTAGCTAACTCCAAAAGATAAGATTCATCCTATTTCAGCAGGATTCGGCTGAATCCAAGTGCCTAGATGATCCAAATCCAAAAAGTTTCTTCACACAAACAAGGAAGTCAAAAAAAGTTTTTCTGTTTCCTCCATCCTTCCATAATTTACATATGCAAATTAGGGTTTGGGTTCAGATTTGGTTCGGTATTCAGTAGAATTTTTCATAAAGGAATCGGGATTTGGTTGACTACTAAAATAGTGGATTCAGTGCATCCCTACTTTAAATTAATTCTATTGAAAGAAAATGTAACTTATTGCTATTTTCCAATACAGGTATATGACCTGTTATCCAGAATGTGTATAAATTAATGATAGTAAGCTCTAGTCCTTTTAATTAAATGGACCGCAGGTATGGCCCCCTGTCCTTGACCTACTGTGCTCACCCTTAGTTTAAGGGGGCCCGGGTGCACATGCCCCGGACCTATCGCTTCCAAGAAATCCTCTTTTTCAAAGAAAACACAGTGTGATAGCAGGCTACTCACCGCTCCTATGGTCTGGTCCGGGTGCTCTGCCCCGAACCCGCAGCTTGAGGGAGACAATATTGGCAGAAATTCCACTTGGTGAATTTCCACTTGGTGCGTGCCAAGTGGAATTACTGTTATCCAGAATGCCCAGGACCTGGGGATTTCCAGTTAACGGATCTTTCTGTAATTTGGCTCTATATATACCTTATAACTCCAATAGGATTGTTTTGCTTCCAATACGGATTAGTTATATCTTAGTTTGGATCAAGTACAAGGTACTGCTTTATTACAGAGAAAAGTGAAATCATTTTTGAAAATTTGGATTTTGTAGATAAAATGGAGTCTATGGGAGAAGGCTCTTCTGTAATTCGGATCTTTCTGCATAACAGGTTTCCACATAATGGATCTTGTATGAGAAAGGGCGTTGGCCCGAAACATTGCCTAGTTTGTTGGCACAATAAATAACTTTCACAGGATTTGGAGTGCGTGTGTATCTTGGAGTTGTATATATCTATTTATTGCAATTTTTCAATGGCAACTTTTTTCTTTCTGCTGCATGGATGCTGGCTCTTGAAAAGAATGTAGCAGAAACTAGCTTTTCCCCACTCAACACATGTCCAACAATGTCTTGCATGTCCGCAAGGGGCCTATAGATAGATTTAGGTGCTTGGTCTCCAACTTGTTGGGTTTATTTCATGTTTAAATGTGTTTTAGTAGCCTTAAGCTTTGGTGATCCTAATTCCTGAACCCATTATCCAAAAAAAAAAAAAAAACCCAGGTCCAAAGCATTCCAGATAATGAATACCATCCTGTTTGCAAATTACTTAAAAAAAAAAAATAGAAAATAAATAATTTGCATATGTTTTGGACCGAAGTGTATTTTCTTTTTGAAGAAAAACTTTTATTATTTTGTGCACTGCAGGCTGCTTTTAGCCAGGGCCATAAGATTTTGGATTCTCTCTGCAGGCTGAGAATCTGCTGCTCTTGCGCTCCTACACTTTTAATGCAGCAGATTTAATGCAACAGATTTAATGCCAAAATGCAACATTTAGCATTTTGTGACGAAATCTGCCCAAATTTAAAAAAGGCAAGGGGAACCACAGGGCAGCGGATCCATCTCCCTGCAGGGAATCCACAGTGTTACTTTGTCTGGCAAAGAAACTTTGGACAAAATAAGAAAGTTGCTTCTCCATGTATATTTCCCCAGCGGTGATTCGCATGTTGACAGTGGAAAATCACAGGAGATTAGGTGCCTACGCTAGAGCATATTAATTGAGGGATGACTAATCTCCTCCTGTGTCATTGCCCTAAATGCAGGCAATGGAATAGTTCATCTGCAAGGAAACGTAAAAATGCACAGTATCACGCCTTTCCGTGGACTTGCGCTTTGGATTGGCTTTTCCTTCACCTTTGTTAATATACTGATTGAGAAACCACTGTTTTAGGCATGAGCTTCACATGGTGGTTAGTATGCCATTGCTGAAGGTTGAAACCATTCTCGTAATTTTTTATTTATTTTTTTAAAAGCAAAGAACAAGCCGAAAATGCTGCAATTATCTGCATGTGTGTCTGGGCCTAAGTGATGGAAGGCTTGGCTGAGGCAAAGTAAACAAAGACATTGATCCTCGTTCTGTTAAGGCTACTAAATGCCCGAAAATACCTTGTCGTAATAAATACTGAAAGTCACCTAAAACACTGTGTAATTGTTCAAAAATGCTTTCAAAGACCTTTGATTACACAGTTTGAGTGCTAACAAACCATTCTCAGTATCCCCCATGGCAATGTTTTTTTCTGGCATTTTGTAGCTACAACAAAACAGACTGGTGGGGCTCATTTATAAACACTGGGCAGTAACCCATAGCAACCAATCAGTGATTTAATTTTCTTCAGTTAGCTGCAGATATGAACCAATTGAAAGCATCTCTAAAAAAATTTAAATGGTATTAAATATATGGGTTCTGTTGAGCTGGTGCTGCATGATTTGAGTAATGTTTTATAAAATGTGCCTACTGCTCTAATTAAGCAAAGCTCTCATAAAAAAAAACACTTGAGTCCAATTACATCATATCTGAAATACGTTATTCCCTCCCAGCCCTCACTGAATGTATTGCAAAACTGACTTGAACATTTCTAACGGACTTTTCTTGGCTGCCATTGTGTGCAACACAATGTTTTTTTCCTCTTCTGAATGGACAGCCAATCAGAGAACTGCTTTTTATTGCAAGAGCGAAATGCTGTTTGTTACAAAAGAACAGTGAAAACAAAATGTGAGGTCTTCTTTTAACTCTGCTCCCCCCACCCCCCTAATTTATCCGGTCATGATCTTTGGTCTCCTTTCTAAAATATGATGTTCCTGTGCTGAAGCTTCCTTCTTGTGGGTATCTTATTTGGTATCTCAAGCAGGAACAGGTGTGGCCCCTGTTTCCTACTCTGGCAATCGGAACCTGTTGGAACCATTTGTAGACTGTAGACCACCAACATGGACAGAAAGCTGCTAGTTTGGTCATGTGGACAAGCAAATCTCCACATGGATGACCAGCTTAACTCAATAATAACCCACGGGCAGATCAATTTTGTTGTCAAGGTTTTTTTTGTCCTTCATCCCTGACCCCTAAGGGGTCCCCAACATCTTTTACTTGTGAGCCACATTCAAATGTAAAAAAAAGATGGAGAGCAACATAAGTATGCAACTTTTCTTGGGGTAGCAAATATGGGCTGCTATTGATTATTTGTTAATGATAATTTGATATGTAACGCAACAATCACTTGTGTTGTGTGTCTTTGCTTCCGAAATGGAGGCATTCTCATGACTCGTACTATGGATGTTGGTTGGTTCATCAATCCTTAAAGGAAAACTATACCCCCAAAATGAATACATGAGCAACAGAGTTTATATGATATTAAGTGGCATATTAAATAATCTTCTCAAACTGGAATATATAATTAAGTAAATACTGCCCTT
>CM044437.1:111640558-111662964 GCA_024363595.1 Xenopus borealis
CATGGTGAGAATAACGTAAAGGTTGCCATACACACATCAATTGAAATTTTCATATGATTGATTATCTGTGCATTTAAGGGGACGCAGCTGCTCCTGACTCCTATCAATGAACCATATGTTGGTATCTATTGGCTTGGCTATTGGGCAGGGTTTATAAAAATTTGCTGTTGCACAATGTCAGCAAGTGATTTTCTTCACATTCTGCTGTACTAATCGTCAATGCTCTTTACATGAACAATCTAAATAATAAAATGTTGGCCATGGTGTGTGTGTGTGCTGCTGGTACACAGCGGCCCAAACAGCCCCCCACCAGCCCACTAGATTGTGATGCCATCTTACAGCAGGCATTTGCCAGAATGTACTGATTGCCAGCCTGATCTGATCTGATCTATCATATCTGTTTGGCTCATGTTTTACCTTTACAGCAAATGTGCCAGTGCAGGCCTGGTTTTAGTTGCAGTGGTAACTGCTGAAATTCACGTAGGTTCACCAAAAGCTGCTTTTCTGTTTCTTCAGTGAGATGATCAACATATCATGGACCATAGAACTGTTTGAGACAAACATTTAATGGGATATGTACAACCAGGGCTTTTATGTATTGCTTGACAGTGCAGTTTGTTGTGATTTATTTATTTTAGCACATTTCCATCCTTTGCAAATGAAATCTGTTCAGCGTTTTCAATCTCATTGCTTACATTTCTTTTCTTTCTCATATGCGTTTTCAGACGGAAGACTACCTAAAGCGCAAGATCCAATCTCGACCTGAGCGTGCAGAGCTGGTTAGGATGCACATATTAGAAGGTATAGCTGTTGCTCATGTCATTTAAATTTTGCCTTGCTTTGTTCTGTAGCCAGATCCTGACAAAAAACAGCAGCCCTCCTTATTTAATGCCCCTTTTTACTGGTAAACAGAAACAAGCTATTAAAGGGATGCTGTGTAAAGAAATAATGGCACATGTCTGAAAGCCCCATGTAATATTGTGCAGAGTACTGTAGTTATGGGGAAATTTCTTTTAATCCAGTCACTTTTGCAATTGCATGGGGAATATATTTTCTAGTATTAATGTGATTGTATCTTGTATTCAAAAATGGCTCTTGGAGCTTAGCCTGAAAGCCAGTTACATTTTGTATTTTGGCCTTCTAGATTCACCTACAAAGTCAGATAGGGTGGGATTTGGGGTGAAAACTTATTTGGAGTCTTAATTGTTCTTGTAACTATGGCTTATCCTGTTTTCATACTTCTGTAACAATGTTATGAGCTAAGTGATGCCCTGAAGGTTGGAACTCCAAAGGGAGCTTGATAACCACTGTAATACAATTAGGAGGTGCCAGTAGAATATTTTTATATTTCAATTACCAATATGAATATTTACAGAGACTTCTAATTGTTGGGGCTCTCCTAAAATCCTGCCAGGACACTACAAAATGCTTGGCCAGACTGGGGCTAACAAGTGTTGCAAAAAGATCCTGATCAACAGTTACATGATATGATGCTCTATTTCAAGTTGATTTCCAAGTTATCCTGCTCTAGCAGGCAGCAAACTTTGTTTTCATGAGGGACAAACACAGCTATAAAATATTGTCAATAGAAATTCAAATGAATGTACAGTTTAAAGTCCATTTTATTTTGCATGCTAAAGAATTGATATGTGTATGACTTGTGACCTGAGACGTAGGTATTCTGTATAAAGCAATGACTGACTGCCCAACACAAACATGCAAGGGTGCTTTTTATAGTAAATTTGCTTACTGTTTTTCCCCTCTCAAAAAAGATTAGGCAGTGTTTCTCATTTGGTTCTTGAGCTGTTGCTAAACACAACTACCTTTTTTCTTTCCATAAGTGCAAGCCCAGTTCAATATGCTACACATTGCACTCTACCTGGGTAGGCAGAGAAGAGCTAATGCAAGGTACCCTAGGAGAAAAAAATTAGGTGCCTCTTCGATGAATTCTAACAATATGCAGCAAACTTCTTTTGTGCTAGAACAAATACAGTTCTGAATACACCAAATATCCTAGTGTAAATACCTAAGGTAAAGATAGAGCTACACACTCGCTCACCCTGTTTGTGATTCAGTAATGTTGCCTTCTGTCAGATGTGAATGTATGCATTGAGCTTTGGATTCCCTACTAAAGAGCTCTGCATGCACAGCTGCTTCTCCTACTATATTTGCACTTTTTATTTGTGGCATATCCTTAAATACTTGCTGTACAGGGATGGCTGGGGATTA
The DNA here is from genome assembly GCA_024363595.1 of Xenopus borealis. NCBI lineage: Eukaryota > Metazoa > Chordata > Amphibia > Anura > Pipidae > Xenopus > Xenopus borealis. The sequence goes on from CM044437.1 coordinate 111,642,788, forward strand.
ACAAGGCAGCAGCTGAATGTAATTTTACACATATAATTCCCCATGATCCCTAAAAGTATCTCTTCACCTTATGGATTTGGCAGCATTCTTGAAACCATAGTATCCACTCCAAGCCAACAATTCTGCCCTCTAAAATGGATGGGGATTTTTTCTTCTTCATATAATGGCATTATGGTATCTTTGGGGCTTCTTTCTTGTTTACTCTTTATATGCAACTGAAGTCTTCATAAGCTTACAAATAAAATATCATGGCAGTGCTTGCAGGGGCATACAGAACTCTCATCCATAGGCTTCTATTAAAGTTTTGCTTGCATCATTGTACCAGATTTGCAACATAGCACAGGCTTATTGCAGTGGGGAGTGGGAACTTTAGAGGCAGGGTATTAATGGGAGTCTTGTGCACCCCTGCAAGCACCCACTTTTATATGTGAACAGCTGGAAGCACTCCAAATGTGCAAGAGGCCTAGACTTAAGATGTATATTACTCTGGCCTAGGAGAATTGAAGTCTCTTCCTCACTCCGCTGTATTATTATGTATAGAGTTGTATGAAACCCTGACCATTGTGGTGCTCTCTGCAGAAACCTCCGCTGAGCCCTCTTTACAAGCCAAACAGATGAAGCTGAAACGGGCACGGTTGGCTGACGACCTCAATGAAAAGATCTCTCAGCGCCCTGGTCCCATTGAATTAGTGGTGAAAAATATTCTTCCAGTGGATACTAGTTTAAAGGAGGTCATTATAGGTGAGCACAGGGCAACACATGTTAGGCTGCACAGAAGAATGTATATGAGCCAGCTTTTTTGCTTGTATTTGAATTTATTTTCAGTTTTAAAAGGATACGGTCATTGGAAAAAACATTTTATCAAAAGGAATCCGTTAATAGTGCTGCTCCAGCAGAATACTGCACTGAAATCAGTTTCTCAAGAGTAAACAGTTTTTGTTTATATTTTCATTTTGAAATTTGACACGGGGCTAGGCATATTGTCAGTTTTCCAGCTGTCCCCAGTCATGTGACTTGTGCTCTGATAAACTAAAGTCACTCTTTACTGCTGTATTGCAAGGTGTAGTGATATTACCCCCTCCCTTCCCCCTAACAAAAGATCAGGGTGAAGGTAATTGGATAACAGCTGCCTGGTAGATTTAAGAACAGCACTCAATAGTAAAATCTAGGTCCCACTGTGACAGTAGGAGAAACAGCCTGCCAGAAAGCAGTTCCATCCTAAAGTGCTGGCTCTTTCTGAAAGCGCATGACCAAGCAAAATGACCTGAGATGGCTGCCTACACCCCAATATTAAAACTTTTAAAAAAAAATACACTTGCTCGTTCAGGAATGGAATTTTATATTGTTGAGTGAATTATTTGCAGTGTAAACCCTGTAATTTAGAATTAAAAACATCATAAAATCATGACTGAATCCCTTTAACCACAAACATCAGTAATTCTCTTAGTGATGTTTGTCCAGTTTGGCCAAAAAAAATGGATAGGATTTATCTATTTTGTTTTTAATAATTTTTATTGCACAACGACTAACTCTGTCTTGTTAACCAGAGACTTCTGGCATCGGTTTTTTATGTGCTTTGCTTGATGCATTAAAAACAAGTAAAGAAGAGAATTGTGTGTAGTGAATAAGTAAATACATGAATGTGCTATGAATGTTTATTTAGGGAAGCAATTTGAAAATCTTCTCAAAGCACTTCTGTCTGGGCGTTGTCTTGGAGGCCATACTCATGAACTAAATTCTGTGGCTAGATGCACAGTCTTTACTTGGTGCCTTGTACCATAGGAAATGCCCAAACAGATACTGATTTCATGTAAATTGTTTGGTGTTCAGTGCAAAAGAAAAAGCTTAACGCTATGAACGGGATATATTATTCCACTGTTCTGTTCAATACCTTTAGTCTTTTGGACACAAAACGTCCACTAAGTTTGCTTCTGTTAATAAATGTGTGACTTGGCCATGCCATTAAGTAAAATCTGCCATATGTCCTTCTGCTTAGCAGATGTGGATTATCCTAAGGTGGTAGACAACTCTTCTTTCGACGAGGACAGCAGTGATGCTCTTTCCCCTGAACAACCAGCAAGCCAGGAGTCCCAGGGATCCATACCATCACCTGTAGAAAACCGGCCTATTGAAACAACCCAAATACCAGTGCTGTCTCCAAGTCCGGTAAGATGGGTGTGTAGAAGCTTCCTATCCTGTATTCTGTATAGACCCTATAAAAAAAAAATGTATACACGTATATATTATGCTATATCATATAAACACAAACACAGAACATACAGAAAAATTTGTAACTGTTTAATATTAAGGTTTCTTTATGTTCTGGGTTTTAAGTCCAGATCTCTTATAGGGATAGTTTACCTTTTAGCTAGCTAACTTTTAGTATGTTCTAGAATGACCAGTTCTAAGCAACTTTTCAATTCATTATGTATTTCTTATAGTGTTTTCATAATTCGTCCTTTCTTCTGACTCTTTTCAGCTTTCAAATAAACAAATGCTCTGTTGGGGACTGCATGAGTGTTTTTCATCAGATCGACGCCCGGCGATGCATGCTACAAATCGGATGGCGAAACAGGCGTCCAGATTCTTATTGGACTGAAGGAAAAGTCGGTGGTAACTACATTACATCCGCCACAACACTCAGAAAGCCGTCGGACTGTGTAGTTGTTACCTCCAACTTTTCATTCAGTCAATTTCTATCTTGATGCGCTGACTCCATCCGATTTGTTGCGTGAATTTTGTCACCGGGCGTTGATCCGATGAAAAAAGCTTGCACAGTTCAAGCTTTAGGCTATAAATGTATTGTTGTTGCTACTTTTTATTAAAATTTAAGGAGACACTGCTGCCATGACCAGTCTTTAAGTGGTCACGGGCTCTTCAGAGCACAAGCCCCCAGTCCACAAGGGCACATCCACAAATTTCAAAAAGATTAAGCTCCAAGCCTATGATTAAGTACCAGGGGGTACGAAACGCGTAAGGCGAAGGATCAAGTGGGTCTGTATATGAATTTTTTTACTGATTTGTATAATGAATAAATATTGAGATTTTTTAAACTTTCTAAAATGGGACTCTTTGGAGCTTAATCTTTTTGAAATTTGCTACTTTTTATTACTCTTCTTTCTTTTCTATTGCATGGTTTCTAGAGTATTTTGGACCCTAGCAACCTAATTGCTGACACTGCAAACCGGAGAGCTGCTGAATAAACGGCTAGATAACTCAAAACTAAAAAAATTAAAACCAATTTAAATTGTATCTGAGGTCAACAACACCTTTAACTATGTTGGTGTTTTTACCCAACAGTACTGAGAGAATTATTTACAATACTTTAATAGCATTGTCTAACCGTCTGCTTCCTGTGGAAACACCCACAGTGTAACTGGACTGTTATCTGCAGGTGAAAGCTCACTACTGCTCTACCTCACCCATAGCAAACAGTCTCCACTGCTACCTCCCATATTCATGTTGGATAGTTTTACTAGTACAGTGCATGCAAGGTATGCTATTCAGGCTACACCTTTTGGGAACTTGGGAATATCTACACCCTTTATAAAGGTTCACTCTTCAGTTTCTTCCCTGCACCCGCCATCTATGTTTGACCTATGACAACACAATGCCTGGCACAGATATGCACAGATACTCTCTTTAGCAATTATTAAACATTTTAGACTGGTACTTGCCTTAGGCAAACAGTCTTTCTAAGCAACAGGGTTCTGACTAATTGTGTTTATGTATTATCACACGGTTTTCCTGGATCTGTCTGGTGACACTCCTTACAAACTTTCAGACTGAGTTTTCTGGTCTGGTTAGCCATGTCGTGTCTGTGATTTGCAGCGGTGCATATATTTACTTCAAGCCTAGTGTGCTGGCCTGTTCTTTGAGCATAGTTGGCTAACATTCACACAGTAATCTTGCATTTCAACTGCTTGAAACCTTGTAGACACAACATAGGGCTACAAGTGCTCCAAAATGCAAAACAAAGCCTTTTTCATTTATTTCATGACCTCCCTGGGTTTTGTAATGTTGTACAAGTAATTGCCAAACTCTCTGCAGACAGTTTTGGGCCCCAATACTGATTACTACATTACAAGTAGAATATTTCTGCTCCTTGTAAGTGTTTTAACTCCTTAAGGGTAGTGATACATGTCGCCTGGCGACACTCCCCGAACTGCCTTCCTGTGCCAAACCACTGGCTTGAATGAAAATCGCCAGCGGTATGGCACTCGCGCCTCTTCGTTTTCTGAAGTCGTCCGAAGTTTCCTTGTGTTTCCTTCAGGCGACACTAAAACAAAGTGCCAGGAGTGCCATACTGCTAGCGATTTTACATTCTAGCATTCAGGCAGTTCGGGGAGATTGTCGCCCAGACGAAGAGGCGATTAGTTGCCAGGCGACTAAATCTACCCAAATCTTGCCCTTACCCTAAAAGATTTTCTCAGGAAGGACTGGGCCCAATCTAATTGTACCTTTATTCAGTGCCTGTCTACAGATATCATAGCTATGGCCTTGTATTGCTCATTCTCACATTTTGGTGTTCGCTCTCACACGAAAAGGACTAACTTACAATTGTAAATTGTTCCATGTTTTTGAACGTTATGTCCAGCATGCCTTATAAGCAATATCTCACTCAAATGTCTTTCCATTTCAGACTTTTCCGTGTGTACAGTTTGGCACTGACATGTTTAACCAAGATTCCTTGCAAAGCACCACAATAACCATCAAAAATGGTCTAACTGCCTCTATCTGCAAATCTTTGCCAGCACTAGTAAAGGTAATGTGACCGCCAAAAAAAAAAAAAAAAAAGAGCATAAAAAAGGAAATACTTTGCTTTGTTGAGGGTGTTTTTTTTTTTTTTATCTCCGTTAAATGTTTTATTGTCTTTGTGTAATATTTATTTTTGTTCTTTATATATGTTACTGTGACTATTTCATTCTTAAAGTTTAATTTGGGTATTCACTTTTACAGTTTTGACTTCAGTAGCTTTCCTCAAAGCTAAATGGGACTAGCATTCTTTAGTTCACCGTTTTTTCCCCAGCTGTTTTAATGCAACTTCAAAACATGTTTTTGCTTTATTCTATCCTAGGTAGTAGGATTTTACATTTTAAATTTTACAAAATACTTTCCCTTGTGCCAGTAGCAAAGCCAACCAAAACTATCTGTTGAGAAGTCCCAGCGCACCAAGAAACCAAAAGATCCCAAGCCCAAGGTGAAGAAGCTGAAGTATCACCAGTATATCCCACCTGATCAGAAGCAGAAGGGGGTTCTACCCATGGACTCTTCCTATGCCAAAATCTTGCAACAGCAGCAACTATTCCTTCAGCTACAGATCATAAACCAACAGCAACATCAGCATTACAACTACCAGACAATACTCCCTGCCCCTCCAAAGTGAGTCTTCTATACATAGTCTATTGCCAAATTGACAATTTGGAAACTGTCCTCTGTGTTATGCAGTGCTACCTATATTATTAGTTGCATTACATTGCACTTCTGCTTCAACAGGGGATCACCCTGCTTGTGACTCCTCTGTGCTGGTGATTTTTTTGCTACTTGGTTGGGTAGGGGGTTGATCATACTTCCACTTAGCACCAGGCCTTGCTGTCCCTGGAAAGGGAAGTATGAGCAGGAGCTTTGCTTTCGACTAGTTCTAAACTGACATTGTTATTGAAAAGCCAAACCTCAAAAAGTAACAAACTAGGAATATGGAGAATACTTGCAGAAGAAAAGGAAGGAGTAATTGGTTTAGAGAGTTAGTGATTATGTAGTTCCCAGAGTCTTGCAGGACTGATTATTTCTGTTCCATGTAATGTATTTCATAAGCTGAGTGAAGTTATTCACTAATTTACCATCAGTCACACCTGCTTTTGCAGATGGATGAGCATGAATTAATACCTGAAGTATAATTTAGCAACCTCCACCCTAGGTGTCTCCATACCTTCTGATCTTCTACATCAATTTAAGTGACATGTAAAAGGCAGTGCCTGGGTTTTCTGGGATTTAAAAGCTTTGGTCTTTTACAATAACTCTCTTAAGCCTTGATTTTTTTTCCTCTATAAAACAAATAAACCATCTTACTTTTTTTTTTATTCTTAAAGTACATCTTGCAAAGTGGAGTAAATATATGGGTACATACTCAAGCTTTCTGTGTGCTTTTATTTCAGGCCTCTGCCAGAGCAGCAGAACACAAACACAAATAGCTCCAGCACTACGACAATGCGCTCCGTGCCTGCAGTCGGCCCTGCCATCTTGGCCACACCAACAATAACAAGGCAAAACAGCAATGTTGCAGTTGGGGGAAGAACTGGGCCACTGCCACACAACTTAGATGAGCTGAAGGTAGGCATCTTAAGATTTTTTTTGTTACCGCTAAGAACTGATTTTATTTTTCTGCATTTTTACTGTTTTTGTGGTTCTGTATAATTAAACTCTGCAGATGAGTTGACAATTCCAGGGGGTTGAGTTGGGGAGTCCAACATTCATTCATTCCTACCACAAAATACCATTTAGTTTGTAGCTTTAAGGCATTCATTCATTTTGCATCTAAATCAGATATAAATTCCAATTTGTATATGGAAGGTAGCGAAACCATGAACAAAAATCAATGGGGTGGGGGGGCCACAATTTCCAGTCTAAAGGGTTTTGATTGGGTTTTTTTTAGGCACTCAGATTTAATTTTTTCAGTTTGGTTTGGTCAAATCCTTAACTAAAACAATCCAAGCTCCTGCACTGACTTACCACTCTGCAACGGCATGTTGGCCTTTCTGTATCAAGCAGCTCTTCAGCTCTAGTTCCACAGCTCTTCTAATGCCTAGAAAATGTGATTTGTAAAATGATTGAGTGGGACAGGATGTGATTCTGAAACCATAGCTACTCCACTTATAACTTGATCTTTATTTATATTGTAGCTGTGCCACCGAACCATGGTATTCTACTCCAGCAAAGAAGCTGTTTCTCTGGTGATGCTGTAATTTCTTGCACCTATTGGCAATGTACAGCAGCATCATATAATTTAGCACAACCTGTGTTTTTTATGATTAATGTTACGATTTACCTCCTCACCAAGTCTTAATAGGTAGCGCAGGGCTACCTTCTGTTTTCACTGGAAATACACTTTAATTAGCCCCTATACATATCCACTACTAGCCAAAGTATAAAGCAGGAGGATTGGTGTATTAAGTATAAAGCTGGATGCACTTCCCATGATTTCTGTACAGTTGGTTGGATATATGGGAACAAATGTTTTAGCCTAGTATATGCAGACAATTGATTTATGGACATTCCCTGTATACTGTCAAGAATAACATTTATGGAAACAATATTTTAAATCATTGTTGATATTCACACTGTATGAAGCATGAGGAAGTCAATAACTTTCTTCTAAAGAGCTTTACCACACTAAAATGTAAAATATTTAGGTTTCACTGAGCGTAAAGATCAGTCACAAGTTAGAATGCATATTTCAAATACTTCCTGACTGTGATCTGTTCTACTGGAAAGCCCCAATCATTTTGCTCCCCCTATTTCTTCCTATGTGGAGTAGCCCTCAATTATACTACCATGAATGCATAAATAACTTTCCCTTCATGAAAATGTTTTTTTGAATCGTTCTAATTATATGTGTAGGAGATGCCATAGGTAAAGGGATTTTGTCACAGCAAAGCTTACTTTTTCTTCAAAGTGCATCAGTTAATGCTGCTCCTCTAGAAGAATCCTGCAGTGAAATCAATTTTTCAAAAGAGCAGATTTTTTTAATATTTCATTTTGACCTATGATGTGGGGCTAGCCATGTTGTTTTTGTTTCTCAAGTGCCATGTGTTCTGATAAACATTGATCAGTCTTCACTGCTGCACTGCAACTTGGAGAGATATCACTCCCACTCTTTCACCCCTATCAGCAGAACAATTGGAAGGTAACAAGACAAGGGCTGCTAAAAAAAAAATTATCCCATGCCCCACCTAGTGATGGATATGAGAATAGCACTCAGTAGTAAAACATCCAAGTCCAACAGTGACTTCTCCAGTTACACTAAGTAGAAGAAACGGTGTATATGAAAGCCGTTTCATAGTGAAGTACTGGATCTTCCGGATCAGGCATAATGTCCTAAAATGGCTGCCTATGCACCAATATTACATCTAAATTAATACATTTATTGGTTCAAGTACAACATTTTAAATGGCAGAATGAATTATTTATTTTAAATTCTGGGTTGGGTGGCATTTCATAGAAGCCAACTAAATACCACAACCAAATGCAGAACATGCAAATCTCCCCAGCATTTGGAATTATGAAGCAGTTGAAGAGCGTGTGAAAATCTAGACTTTGGATTTATCTGCACAATATTCTATATGATTGTGGGAATGAAAGAGGGCAAATTTTGGGATGATTGTGTCTGTATAAAAGATGGTTTATGGGATCACTGATCGCTATGTCAACTGGCTAATAAGTATTTGATTTCAAATTTGTATTTCTTTTGTCAAATTAATCATTTTAGTTTATGCAATTTATTCCCTAGTGTAAACCTTGTTTTTTTTTTTTTTTTTTTTTTTTTTTTTTTTTTTTTTTTTTTTACTTTGTTTTCATATTCAGGTAGCAGAGCTGAAGCTGGAGTTAAAACACCGTGGACTCCCTGTGTCAGGGACCAAGATTGACCTTATAGAGAGGCTAAAGGCATCACAAGATCCCAGCACAGTCACAGCAACACCTGCAAAGCCCACACTAATGCAGCAAGCAAAGCCACCTGAGATAATACCTACCTTCTCCAGCTCCTGTCTTACTGCAACAGAGCCCACAATGCGCTGCAGTACCAGCTCAACACCCCCTGGATCACCTTGTCCTTCAGAGGTCTCTGTGGTCAGCATGGATGAAGTCTCTATTATCAGCGATGCTTTAGGTGAGACCATTGCATTTCCCATCACTCAGCAAGTTCAGCAAAATCCTGCAGCTCTAGTAACTGAGCAGTCTCCATCAGGAGACAAAGACCTTATGCTGCGTGAGAAGGACAGGCAGATAGAGGAGTTGACTCGGAGACTGAAACAAAAGCAGGAGTTGGTGGAACGGCTCAGACAGCAGCTTGAGCAGGAAAAACGGACACCGCAACATCACAGTGCCGATGACCAGCAGGCTTTAATTCTTGCACTCAAACAGGAGCCTGTGCCCATTACCATTGACTCCATTAATAACAAGGAAAGCTCTGAGTCAAGCAGAATTGTGAAGAAGGAGCTTAACGCGCTTATTCCTTGCCAGCAAGAACCACAGATTTTAATAGGTTCTGTGTCTGGTGGCATTGGAGGGAATGTAGACAACTCTGGTGGGACAAAACTAGTCTTTACACTGACCAGCCCTAGCAGGCAGCTTCCTGAAGATAACCGGCAAATAGTTTTACAGGTGAGTAACATCGTAGGACTCTACATGCTAATGGTATCACTTTTACCTTTCCATCCAGTATAATTATCATTTATAGCCTGGAATAAACCTTTCACAGCAACCTCTGCTTGTGTTTCATATGTACAGTTGTTTACAGCTGCCCATATCGACTTCCTTTCTGATTCAGTGCTTGAGCACCTTATTCCTAACACTCCAGTCACACTGCCCATACCCACTTCTTAGTGTCCATGAGTCAAGCTTTAATGCATAGAAATCAACATCAAGCTAAAAACCTACCTTTTAAAATAGAGGCTTATATGAGAAAGTCAGAAGTGTCTACCATTGTTATGGGAAAAGTTGCATATTATATACAATTTCCATATTTCATTGAACTGTTTTGCGTCCCAGAAACTGAGATCACACTGTGGTGTGAGCTGGTGAGCACCTCCTATTGCTGACCTGGTTATAAGGCTTATACACATGTATATACGAATGTAGGCAAATTTTGGTTATAAGCAATTAAATCATACTGCCAAGCAGTGCAACTTTATCTTCTTGTGTTAACCTCTTGGTGACTAGCAGGATTATTGACACACTTCTGGTGTTTATATTCGGACTTGGCATCACATTAAATATTCAGCAGTGCAGCCCTGTACATAGTCAGGTCAGATTTATTGATAGGAGCGCGGTTGTACAGCAACCTGCTGGGGTTTCCAAGCAAGCTTAATCTGTCCTAGGGCATATTTATTAGGGATAGGCTTAAACAGTCTACAGTGTTTTCCCCCACAGAAATAAATATTTTTACATCTATTATAAAACTGTTTTAAATGTGCATTTTCAGCTATCCCATTACAGGTATTGGATCCATTATCCGAACCCCATTATTCAGAAAGCATCTTACATAGCCTCTGTTCTCAAATCAATTTAATTAAAAATTTTAAAAAGTTTTTCTCTGTAATAATAGAACAGCACCTTTTATAAAGATCTAATTAGTCCTTGTTTGAGACAAACCCAGACTTTTGGGTTTATTTAATGTTTAATGATTTTATTAAACATTAAAAGACTTATGGTGATCCAAATTGCAGAAAGATTCCTTAACCAGAAAACCCCATGTCCCAGATGCTCTGTTAATAGATCCTATACCTGCACTGCCCAGTTTCTACAAGTAAGCACATGTGGGCCCCAGGCCTCTGTTTGGACTGCCCTGATCTAATGGTAAACCTATTACAGGTGCATCATGATCGCACTCCTGACTCGTTCACTAACACTGGTCTAATTTGCACCTGGACAGTGATAATGATTTGGTGAGGGCCGGACTGGGAGTTAAAAGCAGCCCATGTATTCATCCGCATGCAAAACATGATATAAAGTTCCAACCCCAAGATCAACTAGAACTAGTGTCCCCAGCAATATTATACACCCTGTGTGCTGGAACTGGCCCTTGCAACAAATATCTCCCCCTAGTTTCTATCACAACTATTCTATCAGATGGACTAATGTCCCCATACTTACATTATATTCTATATTTTCCTTTGTGTGCCCCCAGCTAGACCATGAACTCTGGCAGATAAAAGGATTATAATTACCAAGTGTATCACAGGACCAAAGTGTGACATACTTGAAGAGACTAGTCTGTCTCATGCAATTAATCACAGTGTTCCATATACAGGCTGAAGTGACTGTTCTGAGAATGGATCCTCCTGTTGCCAACATACCTATCATAAGCATAAGGGATTGGGTATATAGCAAGCAACTCTAATATTACTAACTGAAGTTGGTCAGAATTCCTGGTTCCACCCATATGCCAGTACAGGTGTGAGTACTAACAAATACAGGCATTGACTTAGCTGTGGCTGGCAATTACTGACGGCTCGTTTACATTTCTAAAATGATTGGCTCATTTACATATTAAATACAGACCTAATTAGCATTTTTAGGCGAGCAGCCCATCAGGCATTTGCCCGAATCCACCGATTGCCAGTCTGGGCCTGATTTGGTGGTTGCCGTGGGTAACTTGCACTAGTTCAGATCTGCCCTTCATTAGCAAAGGTGTTACAGATCAAGAGTTCCAGATTTTTGTAGCTTTTGGAAGCTGCTTTGTATTAGGATTTTCCAGGGCACAGTTCCTGATAGTATCCGGTTGGTTGACCTTAAACATTGTTTGTAAGATGAATCAAGTTTTTGGGTCTATTTTGATATGGGCGTCATTATATTGTACTTGACATTTCATGGGCTTATTTGCTCTTTCATTGTTATTTAGCTTGTAATCTTTTCTTACTCACACAGAGAGTTCCTACCCCCCCATCATCTCTCCACCCTACCAACGTGCTGCCAAAGCAAGAGGTGCTGCTCAACCACTGTGCACTCCAGGTAAGCCCTCCTGCGTTTCATGTTGAATGTATTGGCATGATGTGTTTCTTCAGAAACAAAGGCATATGGGAGTTGGTAAAACAACTTGCTCCCTTCTGCTGGCAACGTGACACATCTATAGAGTATGTGTACAAAAATGATCCTGTTAAATGTATTTTGATTCTCTTCCTACAGAATCAGAAGCCTGCTCTTCAGATTGTGCCAGGAACGATGTTATCCTTGTCACCTTCTAATCTACAGCCCATTTTAAACATGAATGGATTCCAGAAACGGCCAGCGGAAGGTTCGGACTGTATACAAAAACAGGTGACCACTTCCTTCCGTCTCTGTTCTCTGCTGCTCAGTCTCCCTTATTCAACATTGTTTCTATTTCTGTTCTTAGTTTGTTTTTTTTCCCGCCTTCTCCTTTATCTCACTGCCTGTAACTTTTTCAGCCATTTGATTTCCCAAACTGTCCCCATTTTGTTTCTTCTAGTTGTCATCTCCGCCTCTTAATGATTGAGATTCTGATGTTCAACAATTCAGTCTATAAATATAAAATCTGCTTGTATATTTCACAGAAGCCGGTGCCTAATGAATCTCCATTAACCCCACCCCCACAGCCAGAGCCTGAGCCTCCACCACACAGTATCTTTTTGACCCCTTCTTCGCCCCTGTGGTCAAAAGATCCCCCTGGATATGATGAAGCAGTGAAGCAGCAGCCCAACGGCTCAGAGGTAATCATCCTGATGGAACCTCTAGGAAATCTGTCTCTGCATTTGGCTGTGCTCTAATCTCGTTCTTCTCTTTATGTTTAAGGATGGTCGTCCAGGAAGCCTCCAACCTGAAGACTTTTTTGATGTTTTGATCCAGAATTTAGGTAAGCACATAACTATACTACAGAGAGCATTGTCTGTCAACTCTAGAGCAATATCCTTGTGTCATATAATTTGTGGTTTTCCATGCCGATCTCTCTTATGCCAAACCATATCTGTACATTGTGGTCACTATTCCCATCCCCCATAATCCCACGGTACAAATAGTGGTAAATGTTCCATTCAGAGGTGAAGACCAGATTAATAAAATAGCTTTAACCAAATGGAAGTTGTCTGCGGGTCCCCTGTTCAGCATAAATATGAGGCATTAAAAAAGGATGGACAAGAGGCAAATCACTATCACAATCATTCAGTATTGTAGGTGAATCCCTTGCTTATACCATTATACCAATAAAATGCACTGTTTGCCCAGGAGCAGTAACTCATAGCAACCAATTAGCAGCTAGTATTTACTGGTCACCTGTTTAAAAGCAAACATCTCATTGGCTGCTATGAGTTACCGTTCCTGGGTAAACTTTGTGCCTTTTATTACATATGGGACAAGTGGTCTTTGCACCTGGGTGATCCTGGGTATTTAATAGCTTGAAAATTCTTGGAATTGCTGCACAATGAAAGTGTAGGTGATAGACACTAGCAGAACAAAGTGTTAGATGAAAACCACAAATATATAAAAGATACATTTGCTAAATTTTCTTAACGGTCTAGAGCATATATAATGATTTAAATTTTAAGGTGAATTTAAAAAACTGGCTTATTTCTACATTTTTGACAGACATCCCTTCAGAATTCAAGGATTATCTGGTGCCATGTCTTAAACAGACATCTCCAAGTCACGCAGCTGTACAAACAGTGTCACAGGTTGAAATGCCACCACCTCCTTCACCCATTCAGTCTGCGTTAGGAAGGCTGGAGGATTTCCTAGAGAGTTCGACTGGCACACCACTGCTACGGGGGGACCAAGATGGTCCAGCTTCTATGCCTCTAATAGACGACCTACATAGTCAGATGCTGAGCAGCTTGGCCATCCTAGATCAGCCACCCTCACCCATGGACACATCTGATCTGCACTTCTCCCCTGTAGGAGACCCCCTAGGATTAGACATTTCAGAGCCTCCTTTGGATGGTATGGACTGGCTTGAGCTGTCTGAGCCTCCAGCTATGAATCTGACTCCACTCAGCACAGTGACCCCCAGTGTCTTTTCCACTGATTTCTTGGACAGCCATGATCTGCAGTTACACTGGGATTCCTGTTTATAACCTAGCTGTTTGTTGGGCATTAAGAAACAAATGTGGATAAAGAACGAGTTCAGCACTTTTCTGACCCCTTTAGGAATTTCCTTCTTTGTCCCCTTGGGTGGTACATACGTAAATTGAATGAAATTGCTCATTTCCGGGTGCCAAATTGTAGGGAATTTTTGGTTGCTACTCTTCAGAAGGCCCCTGACTTCCTTCATTAAAGACAAATATGAGGTTGTTGGTAAGCAAGTCAATAAGAACTATGCATTGTCTAACCAGTTGTTCACCCTTGATGCACCTTTCAAATGTGCCACAACCTCCTCAGCTTCAGGTATCCTCCTGATTGACCTTTATATTGCTTTTTGCATCAAAGCCACTTAGCCCCAAGCACTTCCAACTAGCCCTCCAGTGCTGTAACCTACCCATGACCTGCCTCTCTGGAAGACGTTATCTTGCCATTAGTTGGGTAGAACTACATTGCTGGGAATTCAGAATCCCATATCCAAAGAGTGGTTAGTGCTGCTGGTTAAAAGTTTGGCCCCATTTCCCAGGTATCTGAAATGGCTGAGGAGATCAAGTTCAGTGGTGTAATCTTTCCCTTTACAGCTGCTCATATCATGTTCAATCTATGGCACTTCTGTTCACCCAACTTGACCCCTTGCAAACTCATGATCATTATATCCTTGGTATGTTCTGCAAAAGGCTTTGGGGGTCTTTCACTATAGATCCAACTCTGGTTTGGTGAAATATTATTTTAGTTTTTTTAACTTTTTCCCTTCATGTATGCTGGGTACCTGGAATCCTTGCTCACATCAGTGAAATGAATGTAAAATGCGGATGAATATATCTCTTCTCTGAGTAATGTTGTGAGACACAGGCAAAAAAAAAAAATAAATAAATTCATAAAAATACCAAAAAACAAATGCATAAACAACATGGAATAAAGAGCTGTTTGGAAGGTGAAACAAAGTTGTGTTATTGCTGTTTCACAAATATTTATATATATTTCTAGGTTACAGAATAGTGCAGTGTTGTAGGGACGACTCTAGAAGGCACACACACTTGCAAAGCTCTTACAGCAGCGAGTGCAGCCCCGTAGTTATATCAGAGAACTGTTTTGGTCTTCACAATCTATAAACTTAGTTTGGTATGGCGATGCAACGTGGTACATATTGTATTCTAAACAGCCGAATTCTTGCCTTTCTATTGATGGCTATTCCATCCGAGTAAAGATCATCATGATGTTGTTTCTCATAGGATCCAACTTCAATTTGGGGAAATGCCTGGAATTTTCTTGACCAGTGATCCCCCAACCATTGACTTTGTTGATGTTGTTTCCACTGGCCTCAAAGCTGCTGCTTCTTTTTGAATTCCTGGCTTGGAGGCAAGTTTTAGTTGCATAAAAACCAGGTGTACTGCCAAACAAGTCTCCTCTAGGTTGACCGACACCATATGGGCTAACAAATGGCCAATCAATTATTTGGCATCCCCAGGAATCATGTTTGTGTTGCTTCCCTAGACTTTTGACATTTGAATGTGGCTCTTGGGTTAAAAAAAACAAAACTTGTGTTTTCCTGCTCAACCCCCATTCATTAGGGGTGAAAATGTATTAATTAGAACTATTTAAATTTTGCCATGAAATACAAACGGGCACCATATAGTGCAATATCTTGTACAGCCACTCTCATAACCTCATTGAAGACGACGGGTTTAGTGAAGCTGAGCCAAGAATTGTGGAGGAACATGGTACCCAAATGGCCCTACTTGTAGAAGGGATGTTTATAATAGGGATGTGCTGCCATTTAGTTAAAACCCAATTCTGTGGATGGAATTCTAGACACAGTTATGTTGGGAGAGAAGGAACGTACACATTTCTTTAACAGTAGCTGGTGCCCCAATAATGTGATATAATGGGACCTTGAGTGTTTCTACATGCAATGGTGAAAAAAATCTTGTCTTTGCATCACTTTTGAGGTATTAATATGGCATTGTAGGACCATGTGTAAGGGAAATGTATGATGTGCAAAGGCCCCATAAGCAGCCAAAGTCTTTGTTTGCTCCATTCATTGGACAGCTATAATTCCAAGAATATTTAGTATAAAAAAAAATGGTCCCCTAGACACACCTTGACAGCAGCTGAAACAGAGCTTCCAGGAGTCTATGGAGGAGAAAATAAAGCTATTTTACTGCTTTAGCCTTACCCTAAGGGACATTAAGGTTCATATTGGAATATCGTCTTGTCTTTCTCTAGTCTTGGCCTAATAGTGCTGGGAGGTGTTTGAGGTGGAGAAGCTAATACTTTTTTTCTTTTACATTGCTAAAGACCTGCATCCCATCCATAGTCAAGAGCCATGTGCAAAGTATACTGGAAGTCTTCACTGGAACTTTACATAGTACACAGTCATATTGACATAAAAAGCCAGACCGCATTCTTTTAAATTTAATATTTTTCTAGAAATTGTGGCTTGATATTGTATTAATGTTAATCAGGCATGCTTTACTTATGGTGTTACTGGTTCCTTTCAGGACCAGTGGCCCTCATTAATAGATATTACTAGTAGGTGCTAATGCAATATTTCCACAGACTCCTGTTGCTGCTTCTGACTGTTCTTTTTCCTCCATTAGGTACTGCTTATTTATTATAATAACCAATCATAAAAAACCACTAATAGTCGCTGCTGATTTACCCAGGTACATAGGCAGCAGTGGTAACAAACTCATAGCCCTCCAGCTAGGCAATGGAAATGTGGGGGGGTTGGGGCTTTCCAGCAGTTTGAAAAGCCCTATCCTAGTGGGAATTAATATGGAACTCCTGCTTACAGCCGTTTATAGCTGGAGAACAGCTATATTATATAATTATGCATTTATATGGATTCAGTCTGAAACATACAGACACCACTTATTACCCATGGAAACAATAACTTTTCAGTGTATCAAAATGCGCCCACTCCTTAAAAAAAAAACAAATACTGCTGCATTGGACTGATTTTCAGCTTGTAGATGAACATGTGCATTCAGCCCCCTATTCTTCTGTACCTGACCTGGAGCATATTTTGGACCAGAATGCATGCTCAAGTGTTTCAGCTCCAAAACCCACTCTGTGTGCCTGGTAGGCTCTAATTCAAACAGGCTAAAAATCAGCCCAGAGTGGGTGTGGCCTTAGACTTGGGAAACTGACAATGGAGCGTGCTCAGGGGAGATCCTGGTCATTTTGCCCCTCCCCTTGGCACTCACTACTTCAGCACTGGAGTGGGTCAGGGCCGGTCCATGTTGTGCTGGAGGGGTCAAGGGTGGTCCAAGTTGCTAGTGCAGAGAGTGCAATTGCGATCTCTGTACTAGAAGAGCTGAATATCTGGGTTGAAAAGCGGAAATTCGGATCTGTTACCAGGAGCTGCCTCAACTCGCTACATTGTTGGAGCGTGCTGCTCTATGGTCCGCTTTATTGTACTTTCTAGTGCTATTGCAAAGAATTTCCGGGTTTCAGAATTCTGGTAAATGAGGTGTGGAAGGGACAGAGAAAAAAAAAGGAAAGATTAAAACTAACTATACAGCAAAATAACATTCTACTGTCTATGCAGTTAAAGATTTCTTGCAGACCTCAATGACAACCATGGGTACTTTCCATCCCATAATACCTAACTCATTTATTGTACATGGATTTAAAGGACATTGCTTGCATATATTACCATCTCCTGCACCATCTCAAGTAACCAGAGCAGAATTGCAAATACAAGAACATCACGTGCCAGAGTTCAGCTGTCATTAAATATATTTTTTTTTGGGCATTTGTTTGGGAAGACCCGAATATATCAAAAATAGATCCTTCGTTTCACAGGAGTTCAGGGAAACCAACGTATTCCATTACAAAATAGGAGCATAGTCTTTCCACCAACAGAATCTGAGTCCACAATCAGCCTTTTAAGCCCATGATCCTGAACGTGAAGCTGGTCAGTTTCTCGTACACCAGGAACATGAGTGCGGCAGTTAAGACTGTCTGTAAAAGCTTCGCTTCTAGTCCTTTGTACAGGCCAAATATTCCCCAGCGCCTGGAAAGAGAGACACTTATCAGAATAAGCAACATTAAAGCTTTACAAAACCCATAGGGATTTTTTTTATTATGAATAATACACAACTAATGGAACCTTTCAATGTTCTGACATTTCTCCACTCCACCAGGCTTGTTATCTCACGCTGCCCGTTGGTAAGATTTACCCTGTCACTGGAAATTCCTGTTTACCATATACTGTAAGTTGGTGTAATGGATTTGTGTCATGGCTACATATAATTGTGTACTTCTGTGGACAGGTCCACAACAGGCCAAACAACATGATGACACCAACCCTATGGTCTGTTAAAAGTGACCCTCCACCTGGACACAGCAAAAAACCTTTTTACACCTGTAACCTGGTTATAAGCTGTGGGGGGTATTTGGCCAACCCAAACTCAATGCATCACCCCAGTCTGGTTATAGCGATCACCACATATGGCTGCCTTGGGACAGGAACACAACTTACTTGACCCTTTGCTGAAGGAGATTGATAATACGGTGCAAACTTCCTAGAGGCCGCTTCTCTGGATTTTGTTTCTCCTGTCCAAACTACAATACAAAAATATATATATCTGTAATGAGCAGCAGTTTATACTACTAGGTGCCTCTGTATTCTGCCAGTCCATCAGAGATACTTACCCTCAGTACTGACTGAACAGTCTGCAGTGGGTATGTCAATGCTGTGGCAATGGCCTTCGCAATAGCACCAATCACAAACACTTCCATTGCTGTCAGCTTTTGGGAAATACAGACAAAAACATTACTTTAGTTCTAAACAAAGTGAGGATCAGTAACCACAGATGAATGGCACACACTGAATATTAACAACCCACCCACAGAAAGGCCAGCGAGCTCAGTATGTGCCCAGTGAATATGATCATTAGGTTTACTGGTAAATAAATGGTATTGCTGTTATGACTAAAGCAATGCATACTCACCTCTGTCTGGCCTTTCAGGAGTTGGCGCTTTAATAATTCGTAGAACATGAACTGGATGGCAGGGTTAAAGACTAACAGGAGAGAAGGGAAGGTGCCATTCCAGAGAGCCATGATGCCCTCTTCCCGCAGGATCCTTTGAAAGGCATCTAAGAGAGAGCAAAGTACAAAAAGAGGGGTATCAGTCACTCAGAAAGACTCCACAAGAGCCAAAGAGAGAGCACATGTTCATCAATTCATCATCTCTACACGAGTCAGCCATACTGCCTTAGCTGTGGTCAAACAGAGGCTTAAAGGAACAGTAACACCAAGAAATGAAAGTGTTTTTAAGTAATACAAATATATTGTAATATTGCCCTGCACTGGTAGAACCAGTGTGTTTGTTTCAGAAAATGTATATAGGTTTTTTTTTAGAAGTTTATATAAACAAGCTGGTGTGTAGCCATGGGGGCAGCCATTCAAGCACAGGATTCACAGTAGATAACAGATAAGCTCTGAAGAATCCCACTGTACACTACAGAGTTTATCAATTAATCCCACTGTACACTACAGAGCTTATCAGTTATCTGCTGCTTATCCTGTGCCTTTTCTCCTTTTTTCTAGCTTCAATGGCCTTGACTACAAAGCAGCTTGTTTATATAAACTGTAGTTGTGTTAGTCAATACACCAGTTTTTCCAGTGCAAAGCAATAGTATATTATTTTATAATTACATTAAAATACTTTTATTTTTTGGTGTCACTGTTCCTTTAAATTGACCAGACATGCAATGCATCAAACTGGTCTATCGGAAGCTTTGCGCTTACACAGATTTTTCAGCCTACATTACTTGCTAGGGAAAGGCCTCTGCAATAGTCTATTCTACAGGGAGACCCGTCTTGTAGTACAGAAAATGTCCTTCTTACCGAATATTCCTGTATACGTCGTCGGGACAATATCATCGCTGCGGAACTTGGCCCCCTGCAGCTTCAGTCTCGTATTCACCACCCAGAGCGGTGTTGTTAGCAGCACATTTACAACCCCTAATACAGACACAAATACAAACAAAATCAATAGCTAGACATATATCTATAATGCAGCACTGCAATACAGAAAACACTGGCCTATGATAACAGATCAATTGAGGAATGAATAGATAAACTGGAAAAGTACATTTTCGTGAAATGCGAAGATAAAACTCTCAGCAAAATATTTAAAGAAGAAGTCAACCCAATCGGCGCTAAAATCCCTCCCCCCTCTACCCAGGCAAATGCCCCTAAGTTGATGGCGTAGGTCCTGTCCACGGAGTTCACAGGTGCCATCTTCTCCTGTGTGGTCTTCTTTGTGAATTTCGGAACCAGCAAATGCCTCCTACTGCGCATGCGCCAGAAGACGAAGATGGATCCATGAAGAAGACTGCAAAGGAGAAGATGGCGCCT
>CM044437.1:111664922-111679191 GCA_024363595.1 Xenopus borealis
GTGTGTGTTTCATGGGAAGAACAGATTGGTCGTTACCAGCGATGAAGCCAATGGTAAGGTCCTTGCCCGTGGTTGCAACGCTTCCCTTGATCGACAGCTCTTTCAAGCTGTTAAAAGTGTAGAAATAAACAAAGTTGGAGCAGCAGAGAGTGGAGATAACAGAGACCCATCCTCTATATGGAGCCAGTCTGCAAAGAAGGATACAGAAAACATTAAATACAGGAGAGAAGCAGGAAAGTTCAATTCTATGCAAATGATGCTTTAATACGTGGGGTAGTGCAACTGACACTGAATTCTAGTATATTATATAAGAGCTCTTTTGTTCCACTCAAGCAAAGCAGCACAGGACCAGAATATCTGCTGTAGCTCCCTTCTTTCAGGAAGGAGTTGGGAAAGGGCATCTGAGATTCTGAGTAAAGGTATAAGCTTCTGAAGGGATCTCTCTGACTGTAGTTACAGGAACTGGCCAGCAGGTAGCACTGTTACAAAATTCACTATAGTGGCCATTAATAAAAACTTACATAGCTCTGAAACTGAAAAGAACAAATAATGTAATTGCTACAGTGCATAGAAATGGACCCTGAACATGTTTTTGGGGAGGGGAGGTTACATATCCTTTACAAGTGCAGTACGAGGAAATTCTCTTTTGAACGTGGTTCACATTTACATTAAATTTTAGTAGTTATATAAGTATAAAAAAAGAAATGCGCCATGAGACTACACACTTATTGTTATTGCTACTTTTTGTTACTCATTTTTCTATTCAGGGCCTCTCCTATTCATATTCCAGTCTTTTATTCAAATCAATGTAGGGCTAATAGGGTAATTTGGACCCTAGCAAACTAATTGCTGAAATTACAAACTGGAAAATTGCTGGATAAAAAGCTAAATAACTCAAAACCCACAAATAAAAAATGCAAAGAAATTGCAAATGGTCTCAGAATATCACTCTCTACATAATACTAAAAGATAATTTAAAGGTGAACAATCTCTTTATAGTAGGGGGACAAAACACAGGTTAAATCTTTACCCATTTCTTTACATTCACAAAAACAGACATATGCTGGGATGGGATATGGCAAATTCCTTCCCCCCCCTAATCACCAATTAAAAGAGAATAAAATCTCCAATCCAAGGGGACTGGAAAATGTTAGGGTACACCCTAAGGATGGTAATGACTTGTTTGGGAACAAGTGATCCTTTTCCTCCCTTTTTCTTTCTTCAAGATCCAGCAGCCAAAGCATGAGCAGTAGAGAGAAAAGGCTGGATATTTTGGGTTAAAAGTTGAGCTTTCCACTCCACAGGAGGCCAGGGGTATCAGGTAAGTCATTACAATCCTTGGAAGGTGCCCTAACATTTGGCAGACCCTGGGATTGGAGCTTTCCTTCTCCTTTAAATGAAGACAGAAACAAGGCATCTACCATAGCAGACTTACATTCCCTCCTCTCGCATAATCTCTAGCAGTACGGTGGGGGTTGAGCGGGACTTCCTCTGGTCATCCACTGGAACAAAAGAGAGAATTGAAGGACACTCGCTCACATATGAAAGAGACTGCATTTATTCAGAACACCTGATTGGCCAAGCTGGATTTGTTCTTGTTAGTATATATATTCCAAGACCAATTCCTGCTTTCTTCAATGTTTAGAGCAGTCTCTAAATTGTTCTGTTGAACAATATGAAAACCACTATATGGAAAAAAGTGCTTTTAACTGAAGATGAAGCTCACGTATTACCTTGCAGCCTGAGCCGTGCAGTGTCCAGTGGATAGAAGAGAGTCATTGCAGCCACGCTGCCCTGGGAAACAAGTAGAAATAGATCAATCACAGCTATGGGGGGTTTGTAGCCGTTTATAGAACAGCAGATACACAGTACTTAAGTTCTACTTATGGACTGGATATGGTGGTAATGTTATACTCATTTTACAGTAAGCTGCCCTCCATTCTTAATGGAAAATCGTGAAAGCTGTGCAAATATTGACAGAGTGGAACCAAACCATCTGAAGCCTCTCCATTTAGCCTGGGGGGGAGGGGGGATTAAACTGTAATCAGGCTGCGGTACAGGTTGTAATTCTATATGTGCCAGATAGGGGGCATCGTGTTTAGATCTGATCTGTTTACAACAGTGATCCCCAACCTGTGGGGTGCTCACCAAACCCATCTGATGTTGCTCCTAGTCCCAGGGGCATGAAAACGGTTGGCCATTTTTAAATCTGCAGGCATAAAGGATTGCTTTTGAGGTCACAAAGCTTCCTGCAGGCTACCAGTCCATATTGTGCTGCCAAATAGCCAATCACAGACCTTGGCAATCCAATAATCTTGATGCTTGTGTTGCTCACCAACTCACCAGTTAAAAAAAAATAAAGTGTATGGGGTTGGTTCTGGCACGGAGGTTTCTCGGTACAACACATTCAGCCCAGAACAAAACACACTGAGGTAACACAAATATGAGCAATCACCTACGTGCGACTCCAGGCAGGTCAGTAGCAAATGAGTGTGACATTTACACTTTGAGTTGGGTCACACTTCCCACAGCTTCTATCAAAGACTGGCTAAATGGAACACAAGCATGAGCGTGTAGGAAATGCACTCCCTGGGAATCACACACACAGCCCCACTCTGATTTATCCATCAGGAACAGTTCCGCCCAGAGCTGTGGAGTCAGAAGCAATTTTGTGTATCTGGAGTTGGAGTCACCAAAAATGTACCAACTCCAACTCCTAATAACTTTAAATACAAGTACTGAATATAATCAAATCATAATGAAGAGCTTCTATTAAAACACCATTGTATTGGACAGGGCACATCAGTTATGTGCTATGTAACTTGTGCCTTTTCTCCTTTTTTACAGCAGCTTATGAATAGCTACTCAGCCACTTATTTATATAAAATAAAGAAGTCTTTGTTATACAAACGCAGCTTTTACCAGTGCTAAGCAACAGCACACTATATTTGAATGACCTTATTACACTTTCAGTTTTTGGTGTTCCTGTTCCTTTAAAAACAGTCATCATCGGGGATGGCGTCAGAAGTACCATAAACGGAGGAGTTGAAAAATCTATGTGCAACTCTACTGCTCTGGTTCCTCCAACTAACACAGATGGAAAATATAGTTCTTGGTGTTCCATGTTCCTTTTTAGAACCATTGTGATAATCAAATCAAAGGACTTCCCAAAAAAGTTTGATTTCCACATCTCTTATTCAGATGGTGATGTCGGAATTTAAATGTAAGTTTCCTCCTGTGACTATCCCTCCCCTAAAGCAACTTCCCCCCAAGGCAGTGTTATGTCTCATCAGCTTGTTTATTTAGCATTTCAAACCCACAGACAAAGGCACACGCAGGGGAGGGATTTTTGCATCGAGGGGTTTAGTTCTCCTTTAAGGTATGAAGATCCAAATTACAGAAAGATCTGTTACAGAAAGATCTGTAATCCGGAAAGCCCCAGGTCCTGAGAATTCAGGATAACAGGTCCAATACCTGTGCAGACCAGTTCTCCCTTGTTAAGGCTTTACATACGCTAATAAAAAAACCCTTGCACTACACTGGTGAACCCCAATATAGTGATATTTTGCAGCCCTGGCTGTGCTACATAGTCCAACAGGTCAGCTTCAGCCTAAAGGGTATGCCACAAAAATGGATATTATAGGAGCAGAATTATTTCTCTTTGAATAAATGACAAAAGGGAATTCCTGTCTAAAATCTACTAAGGCTGTTTAGTAATTTGTCCAAAACCGGAGGAAGAGCGTAACTGTAAGGAAGCTCTAAATGAGGTGAGTCATCACTGAGAGCTCCAGGGGAGGAGGTTTTGGGGAGGCGACCAATAAAAGACTTTCTATGGGGCAGCTTAGAACTATATAAGGCAGGTCTAAACCTTAATTAATCTCCACCTTCAAATATTCATACAAAACTCCTGGAGAGACCTTCCCACCGAGACCAGTTGGTTCAGAATTCGCAGGCAGGAAGCAAAACCCCAGGGATTTCCCTGTGATGGCGACTGTGACTATTTAAAAGATAATCTGACTCAATAAACAATGGCAGTACATTTCAGTTACAACTAGCTAGAAACCACTTAGGCACAACTGGACCATCAATCACAGGAACTGATAAGACTGTCCAGCTGTGGCATCACTACTGCCTTATAGAATGTATTATATATATAAATACAAGTGTATTCATATGGTTATCATACCACATTGAATATCAGAGACACTTCAAATACAGTTTGCTGGGGCGAATATCAATTCCAACGTAAACACTGCAGCCCTTCAGGCTGAATTTTATAATCATGAATTTTCACCAATTGTTACAAATCCTGTGTGTGCTCTACACTAAAGGGAACAACTTATTCAGATAACTAAGGACAGAAAGAGAGTGTGAGAGTATTCGCAGTCTGTTAATGGGAGTAACTGAACCTCAACTCATAGTTGTATCGTGGTCAGGCCTTTGTGGGGTAAATAAAAAAAAATGCATGCAACATATTTTTGTGGGTATTCTAAAGGCGTGGTTCACCTTTAAGTTATGTTATAGGATGGCCAGTTATAAGCAACTTTACAATTGGGCTTCATTATGTATTTTGTATTGTTTTTAAATAATTTGCCTTCTTCTTCTGAGTCTTTCCTACATTCAAATGGGGGTCACTCACCCCATCTAAAAACAAATGTTCTGAAAGGCTATGCATTTATTGATATTGCTACTTTGTATTGCACATCTTTCGATTCAAGCCCTCTTCTATTAATATCCCAGTCTCTTATACAAATCAGTGCATGGTTGCTAGGACCATTTGGACCCTAGCAACCAGATGGCTGAAAGGGCAAACTGGAGAGCTGCTGAATTAAAAGCTAAATAACTTAAAACTTACATATAATAAACAATGAGAACCAATTGCAAACTGAATCAGAATATCACTCCCTTTAAGGCACAGGGTTTAAAGAGGAAAATCACTTGAAAATGATCTTTCTGTGTGACAGGGATGTATAATGATAATTGTAAAAATATAAAAAAAGAAAAGGCAAAGCTCATAGTCACAGTTACTGGTCTAGAAGTGAAATGTGAGGCTGGGTAGAAAGGAAATTAAAAGAGAAAATAGACAATTAACAAGTGTCTGAGTGTCCCAGAGTATTAGGGTTAGATAGTGATAATAGTCCATGTATTGCGGCGGGTGACATGATAGAATAAAAGAGAATGGGTGCCACGTATGATATGAGCAGCTTGTGTCTGGCAGTCTATGGGTTCTTGCCTCTCCATGGTGTACGTGCGGGGAGTCGGGGACACTCATTATATGTTTGAGTGTTTTACACATCACTACTATTACTCACACATCATTACATCAACACGCCTGATCAGCATATACTTTTTCTACTCACCACGGCTCCAGACACTGCATGGACCAAACTTTCATACGTGAACACGGACAGCACAACCGACTCCATGCCCCCCATCTCCAAACCTTTTGAGTCTCTTGTAATGTTAGCATTGTAATTACTGCCTTGATATTACCTGCTAGTCACTCCCTATCCGTGCGTCACACTTCCGCCTTTCAAGCCCTGCTATTGGGTTGCGTACCAAAGTTTACTGATTCTTAAAGTTCCATTCATTCGTGTCTAGAGTATGCGTTCCAAATACAGGAAGCTTAACTGTTTGAGTTCCATCTCTCTTTAGTAGCAGTCTCACGTTCTCATTTAGCTTCCAGAGTCCAGACAGTCACACTCGTGCTTTGTGTTTTACCAAGCCTCGCTTCTAATATTTCACCCATATTTCAAGCCTCGTTCTGCCTCTCATTGACTTCTTTGAGTTAGGTCGTAGCTAAACGTCCGTAAATATATGTTTATTCGTTTGTAAGGCACTGACACAGTTTGCGCAGCACTTTTCAGAGAATGTTCATCATAATGTCTCTGATCCAATAGAATTTACACTCTGTCCCATCATATAAATCCCCTCTATGGTTAACCTACTTTTATATGGGATGAGGAAGGTACCAGAGTCACTTAAAGAAACAGTAACATCAAATAATGGAAGCAATATAATGGTGTGCGTGCTTCAGAAACACTACTGTTGTTTATATAAATAAGCTGCTGTGTAGCAATGGGGCAGCCTTTCAAAGGAGAAAAGGCACAGCAGATAAGCTCTGTAGAACATAATGTGTTATCCACTATTTAACCTGTACCATTTTTTTCAATTTCCACCATTGCTACACAGCAGCTTGTCTATATGAACTATAGTAGTGTTTCTGAAGCAAACACACCAGTTTTACAAGTGCAGGGCAACAGTACATGATATTTTCATTACTTTAAGACACGTTCACTTTTTGGTGTTACTGCTCCTTTAATAAAGTGTAAGGAATCTGTGTGTTGCATACGTCCCAACTGTCCCTTTTTCAGAGGGACAGTCCCTCTTTTGACAGTTCAGTCTGCAGTCCCTCATTTGTACTGGAAAGTCCCTATTTTCTCTGCACTGTACAGCCAGAAAAAGAAACAAAGTTTCTAACTTAATTGGCATTTGTTGAATAAGTAATTGTATCAGTTTAGAGAAGGAGAATTATTTTCAAATTTTCATTACCTGCCAATTTTGTGAAATGAACATGGTAATTAGGGGGTGTGGCCACAAAAATTGACATGGTCAACAAATTTGCTGCACTACACGCGCCACATTTTCTGTCCCGCTTTTTACTTCCAAAATGTTGGGAGTACTGAGAATAGGCATTCTTTAACATGCTAAAAGTGAACTTGAAGCTGAACTACTCTTTTATTCGTTGGCGCTCCAGCAATTACAGAACTACATATCCCAAGCTACATTCCTGTTCAATGTAAAGTTTCCATATTGATATTTTAGATTTATGTACACCAGGAGTTTATTGGGTTGCTGCCTTTTCTGGATGAAATCACCAGCCTTCCTATATTTATTCTTTCTTCCCTGTTAAGATTGGCATCAAGCATATTTGCACCTAGCTGTATTATGGTCTGTTAATCTGACTGCAGTTCCACATGTGTCAGATGGTTTATTTTCAGTTAGGATTTGGTGTTAGATATTTTGGATTTGGTGCTAGATATTTTCGCTTATGTTAAAGGGGTTGTTCACCTTTCAATTAACTTTATTATGATGTAGAGAGTGATATTCTTCATTTAGCTTTTTATTCAGCAGCTTTGCAGTTTCAGCAGTCTGGTTGCTAGGGATTTGAAGAGACTGGAATATCAATAGGAGAAGGCCTGAATAGGAATAGAAGTAATAATAAGAAGCAACAACAACAATACATTTGCAGTCTTACAGAGTATTTGTTTTTTTTAGATGGGAGTCAGTGACCCCTAAAATGGGTCAGAAGAAGAAGAAGGCAAATTAATCAAAAACTATCAGAAAAGTAGCTTAGAATTATCCATTCTCATACTAAACATTAACTTAAAGGTGAACCACCCCTTTTTACAAGCAGACAGCACCCAGCCTGAACTAGCTGGCTATAATATTCCCATGTTGTTGGACATTTCACTTACTGTTATTGTGCAGAATGCTTGGCTATAGAGACATGAGTTGTGGTACAGTAGGAACTGGAAAATGTTACTATACTGCACAAATTCAAGTCTACTCATAACAAATACAAATAGCTGGGACGAACTTTAATTCAAATGAAAATAGTGCAGCTCTTTGTGGGGTAAACAAATAATATAAACATTTTTAATAATAAAACTGGATAGCCCTACTCACCCAGGCCAACCAGGACTGGACAGAGGGAAGTGCCAGAAGCAGCGAATAGGGAGTGTAAGAGCCCTTCCAACATCTTGTCCATAGAATCTTTGAAGGAGGCAGCATTGGGAACTCCCTGTTGTAGCTCCCACCCCTTCCCAGCTATAGTCAGGTGATCCCACTGGTGTATAATAAAAGGGCAGCCAAGTTTGGGAGTTACTTTGAAAGCAGCAAATAAGTTGCAGGTAAAACATAGTTCCTTTGTAAAATTTATAATAAAGCAATAGAATTCTTAATGAATCAGATGCAATTTGAGAGTTAAGGTGGCCATACACGGGCCGACAACCTTCATCTAATGCAACCTAATTAAGGTATTGCACCATTTTAGTAACCCAGACTGAGGAAATAAATTGCTGTTTATTAACGCTATTTTTTTGCCTTCACACCACACTTTTACATTCCTAGGACTAAATTTCAAATTTATAAATCAGATTAAATTTTGCAGGCAGTAACGCAATTTTCCACTATGGCTAAAGTGGGTTAGGGTTGAACACTTAACTGACTGTACCTGTGAAGCTGATTTGTTGCAGGGCACTGGGGGACACCAGCAGTGTTAGAGGCTAGACATACAGGAGACAGAGAGAAGGAGGACACAGAAAAGTTCAAAGTGACTCGTCCTCATGCAAGAGTTTTATTCCCTCCTCAATTTAGGCTCTGACCTGGACGCAGACACCAATCATTTTTGATAAACTAGGGAGACTGGGGGCCCATTTACGATTGCTCAAGCAATCTTAAAGGAAACTCTTGTGCGAGTTCCCGATGAAAAAACCACGGCTTTTGGAACTAAGAAAAGCTTCTCCAGCTTTTAGCGCCAACGTTTTTCTGTCCAAAACACAGGATGCAATTACAGATATTGTCAAGGTGTTTCGGGCTCAAACAACTCACACAATGTTTTCCGGTCATGCGAAAACTTTCATTTTTTAACTGCATCAGTTAATAGTGCTGCTTCATTAGAATTAAGCACTGAAATCCATTTCTCAAAAGAGCAAACAGATATTTTATTTTGAAATCTGACATGGGGCTAGACATATTGACAGTTTCCCAGCTTCCCCCAGTCATGTGACTTGTGCCCTGATAAACTTCAGTCACTCTTTACTGCTGTACTGAGAGTCGTAGTGATATTTGGTGGCACCTCCCTCACTATCTCTATCCAAGATGGTCCAGAAGCAGGACAAGAGAGAAGGAGATTTTTAAAGGAACGCTCCGATTTATGAGGAGCTGCAGGACCATGACAAAGAAGATCAGGAACGCTCCTGATAAATGGAGATCTATAGACATGGAAAGAGAGGCAGCTGCACTCTGGGAATTCTTTTAGTCACCCCATTTGGATGATTGTTGGATAGTTTCTTTCTCCAGTTGGGATGCACTGATCCTATGATTGAGCCAATAATTTAAATACTATTAGCTTCTAGCAAAAGCTCTGGAACTCAAAATAAACTGATTAAAAT
Organism: Xenopus borealis; assembly: GCA_024363595.1. Lineage (NCBI taxonomy): Eukaryota > Metazoa > Chordata > Amphibia > Anura > Pipidae > Xenopus > Xenopus borealis. The sequence continues at coordinate 111,674,099 of CM044437.1, forward strand.
TAAGATTGCAGCATTTTTCTTTTTTCCACCTGAACTTCAGGAGTTACAATATATCTTTCTTTGTATTTCCCACTACCTTCTATGGTGAGGTTACTGGATAAGATTACTAGAATTTTCTACGTGCTTGGCTCAGACTTTATTATATCATCACGTCCCATTATATTCCCTTACAAATGGAAGGTAAAGGCACTGGCAAAGGAAGTGATTCTGAACATCTTGTGATGCAGGAGGGCAGAATGCTCACACATGCAGATGTCTGTCACTTAGAAACACTGCTCCACCTGATCCTGAGATTTGTATAGGGCTGCAGAAATGACGTCTCATTGCAAGTATTAAAACGGTTGCCTGACAACATGGAGTAGGATGCCGTGAAGCAAACTGGCCTCACTTTACTCAATTTAAAGAGGCGATGGATGTTGTGCATGGCTTATTGTCTTCACTAATGATTCTGATTGTTCATCAGTTGGCTTATGCTACATTGATTCAATAGACTTGTGAAGAAACTTGCAAGGTAAACCACAGCAGACCCTCCCACCTGTCCATAGAACAAGTGTTATATGGGTAACACTAGCACTGTATGATGGAGACCGCACAATAGAGAGATTTTAGAAATTAACAGGGACTTGTCACCCAAAATAAATCTAACCAAATCCTATATTAAGATGTTAGTAAAGCAACATTACACTACATAAATTATTTGAATCTTGTTTACTTTGGTATGGGAACTCAAAATTATAGCAAGCTGGCAGGAGCCATTTTGTGGACACTTATTAAAGGAACAGTAACACTAAAAAATGAAAGTGTTTTAAAGTAAAGAAAATATTTTGTAGCTGCTAAGTAGCAATGACAAAAATTGAAAAAACGGCTATATGGCACAGGAGAAGTAATGGATAACAGATAACATTATGTTCTACAGAGCTTATCTGCTGTGTAACTTGAGCCTTTACTCCTTTGAATGGCTGCTCCCATGGCTACACAACAGACTCTGCCTTTGATAAATAACCCTCAATGTACTTCAGATTTTATCTCATTGGATGCAGACACAGCATGCAGTGTTCCCCTCCGACAAAATCATTTCATGTCACATGAAAAAACGTTCCATGTAGTTTACACATCAGATTTTTGTATCAGTCCTATTCTGACCCATGCAACTACATCCTACTTGTAGGAATACAAGACAGCACCTTCCTACAAATATCTCCCATGCAGTTTAGCCCTTAGTGCACGGGTACCCAACCTTTGATTGGCTATTTGGTAGCTCCTATCTGGACTGGCAGCCTAAAGGAGACTTTGGCAGCACACCTGGCTTTTGTGCAACCAAAACTTGCCAGGATTTCAAAAATAATCACCTGTTAAAGACCACTGGGAGCAACAAGGGGAGTTGGGGATCACTACCTTAGTGGGACCAGAACGAATGTCTGTAAACCATTGGCTAAAGAACCTGCATACAATAGCTGTGGGTAATTCGTACAACTTGCATACATTTTTACCACCAGTCCCCGCCCGGTTGCCATTCTCATGTTAAACAGGCTAAATGTTTTAAGGCAAGAAATATAACCATATGGTCAGTTGGCCAGCTGGAGGCATATTTATGTAGCAAAATGTAATGGAACAGAGACAAATGAATACAAATATAAACATATTGCAGTTTATGCACAGCTTACACGGCTTGTTAAGTCATAGTCATTAGTGAAAGGAGATTGGGTGGCTGGGAGGGGTACTGAACGCTTTATCATTCAGGCAGAGAGTTGAAAGGGACTTTAAGAAAATCCAGTGAAATCAAGCTTTGAGGGGGTGCATACAGATTCCATTTTTTGCTTTCAAGTTATTTGCTTTGGACATGGTGTGCAACTTAAGGGAAAATGGGATATCAGTCAAGTGCTTTTATTGCCCTACTGTATTACAGTACCAGTATACAGACTATATTTGGATAAAGGGAACGGCATCTCCAGAATGGGACAGAATTTGCCTATAAAACACAAACTCCTTTCAGAGAAGCTAGTAATAAAAAAAAAATATTAACCTTCATATCTCTATACTCCTTATTTGCCTTAGGAATAAATGCTGAATGCTGGCGGATTTCTGTAGTACTGCAGCAATCACATCAGAGGGTTAATAAGGGAGAAGAGGATACAGCAAGCCACACCAGGGTGATAGCAGATGTGGCCCAACCGTTGGCTTTTTTTCCTGTATTGCTTTGACTGCTCAGCAGATTATGCACTTCCCCCAAATTTACTCGACAGTTTGGTGATTAGGTTCATCACCTTGGGGTTGTTCTGATACTTTGACATGTTGGCTGGATTTTGTGCTACATCTTGAAATGCAGCCATCACCTCAGGATCCTAGGGAATAAAGGAAAGATGTTCTGGTAATTAAGATTACACAGTCACTGCACATATAAAGCCACAGATCCATTCTGTTTGCAGGAAGAAACCCTAGCTCCATGAGATACCAGAACAACCTAACCACATTACCATGAAAATTAATGAAGGCATATTATATCCTTACCTGCATGGCTGCCAGCACTTCTGGATCTGATAAAATGTCACCCATTCCTGGCATGCCACCCATTCCTGGCATGCCACCCATTCCTGGCATGCCACCCATTCCTGGCATGCCTCCAGGGAACCCACCTGTGAAATAAAATACAGAAATCATAGACAGGGAATTCATTCAATCAAACTTACTTCATTTGCCATTGCTTTTTATGAATATTCTCACATCCTAGAAGGAACAGCCAGAGTAACTGTGATTGAATTTAGGGTTATTCTGAAGTATTCTAGTTGGAATTGAATTTAATTCTTTGTTTCTTAGCGGACCTTCAGACTAATGACAAATATACCTGGGAATCCACCAAACTGTGCTCCTGCCTGAGGACGAGCCTCTTCTTCCTACCAACACAGAGGGGAATTAAATTAGTTGTGGGAAGCGTATATACAGTATAGCATTGAAAACAGTTACCTCTGAACAGATGAAAATCATCTTATTCTATGGGTTTACAATAAGAGGGACTCTCACTCACCCTCTGTGCTCTCTCATTTTCCTCTTTGGCTTTCTTCAGTCGCTCCTTTCTCTCATTTATTTCCTTTTCCTCGCGCTTACGTTCATACTTTCTTCGATGCTCTGCGATTTTATTTGCCTAAAATGAGGGAACAGCAATCTAATCACACACAAGTAGAAGACATAGTTTAGAAACAGTCAGATTTAGCTATGTATATTTAAGATCCATATATACTGCCATGGTAATCACCATAAACACTCACTGTGTTACACACTACAACTCTCCAAATTCCATCAATAGTGTAAAGGACCAGTAACATCAAAAAATTAAATTGTTTAAGTAATAAAAAAAAAGTAAAAAATTTAATCCAGTGTTGCACTGGTAAAACTGCTGTGTTTGCTTCAGAAACGTATATAAATAAGCTGTTGTATAGCCATGGGGGCAGCCATTCAAAGGAGAAAGGCTCAAGTTACAAAGCAGATAGCAGATAAGCTCTGTAGAACATAATGTTATCTGTTACCCATTGCTTATCCTGTGTAGGGTTGCCACCTTTTCTTGAAAAAAATACCAGCCTTCCTATATATTTGGATTTTTTTCCTATTAATAACATTGGGATCAACCATCAAAAATACCGGCCAGGCCGGTAAACTACCGGCCAGGTGGCAACCCTAATCCTGTGCCATATAGCCGTTTTTCAATTTTCACCATTGCTACTTAGCAGCTTGTTTATATGAACTATAGTAGTGTTTCTGAAGTAAACAGATTAGTTTTAACAGGGCAGGGCAACACTACATGATATTTTCTTTACTTTAAAACACTTTAATTGTTTGGTGTTACTGTTCCTTTAATGAAGTGAACCTTGATGTTCAACATGGAATACCTATGCCTACACTATATCATGAGCTATTTAAAGGAGAACACAAGTCTCAAATAAAATGTAGTATTTGTAAACAGCACTTTCCCCCTTACCCAATCTGTACCAGTTAGCCTCCAATATGCCCCATTTTCATTATCTCTAAAAAAAAATGAAGCAGCTGAATGTTCTTCTGTAAGAAATCAACAACACGGAGTACAAACAGTAAAACCGAAGTCCAGCAGTACTTAAGAGATGAGGAGGTGGTGCCCTTGAATGCTGCTGCACTACTCTGCAGGAAGTATTTGCGGATTGGTCACTTACCCGTGGCTGCACTTCCTTCAGCATAGAACTTGCGTCCTCATCATAATCCAGTTTACATGCCATGGCCAGGTCATGGGCTGAATCTTCCCAGTGCCCCAGAAGTCTATTCAACAAGATATAGTAAATAATTAAAATAAGTCATATGATCAATAGCCACTGAGGTACCTCAGGATTCCTTTATGGAACTTCAAGCTTCTATGTAAATTCAGTATAAAAAGAGGTGTGTTGCATTAGGTGAGAGAAATTGAATACAAAAAGTTATGAATTATCTAAATCCTGTCCATGGTTTGTTTCAAAATTTCAGAATTTATAGATAACATCTTGTGACTTTAGACATTTGTATCCTCCATCTCTTAAATAGCCTTGATGGGCCATGTGCTCCAGGAGGCCAGAAAAAACACTTGTCATCTACCTCAGGTGTACAACTGGGTTGTTATCCATTTGTGGATTTTATACTATCCGCTGTTTCATCGGCAATATATGCTGTCAGCAAGTCAATTAAATGCCTGCAGGAAAAGTTATACACAAGCATTCCCAAGCAGGGCGTAGGGTGGCTTGGCTGGAGGCAGAATGGGCCAAATCTCTGGCCAGCCGCCACGTTTAATTGCATACACAAGGTCTCAAACACACCACGACTACAGGTTAATAAAAGCATTTTAAAAATCCCACTCAATTCTGTGGTTATAAGGGATGCACCAAATCCACTATTTTGGATTCGGCAGAATCCCTGAATCCTTCCATTAGTTTTGAATCTCTTACCTGTGTGCTTTCCCCCTCCACTTGTACGGCTGTGCTGAATCAGGATTAATGGCTATTGCTCTGTCACAGTCACGGATGGCTGCATTTGGCTTCTGTAGCTGAACATACACACTAAAAATAAGGCAAAGATTAACAAGACATCAAAAAAGTATCTAA
>CM044437.1:111707713-111723821 GCA_024363595.1 Xenopus borealis
GCAGTCTGTATGTGTATGCTTGATAAAGGGGGTAACCCCGAAACGTTGCATGCTGCAATAGACACTTAGCAAGGTTTAACCTGCTTGCATTACCTGTGTGCCAGTGAATTTTTGCTGGAATTAAATTGATTGTCATTGCTGTCAGTTGGATGTAGTTCATTGATCAATGGGCTTCTGCTCAAAGGAGAACTAAACCCTAAAAATGAATATGGTTAAAATGCCAAATTTTACATACTGAACTTATTGCACCAGCCTAAAGTTTCAGCTTGTCAAAAGCAGCAATGATCCAGGACTTGAAACTTGTCACAGGGGGTCACCATGTTGGAAAGTGTCTGTGACACTCACATGCTCAGTGGGCTCTGAGCAGCTGTTGAGAAGCTAAGCTTAGGGGTCATCACAGATTATCAATCATAAAATTAGGTTTGTCTGTAATATAAGATGATGCTACAGGGCTGATTATTAAATGTTTCTGCATATGAAATACATATATTAACATTCCTTTGCTTTCTATAGATTGCCTTTCCTGTGTTAGACGAAGGTTCTCCGTAAAACCCAAACAACTGTTAAACTACCCAAAACGGTATCTGGGTCAACCAAGCCCTTTTACACACCCTCAATGCTTAAAACCAGGTAAGTGGCACAGTCTAGCATTACTTGACATGCATCAGTTTTACATGAGACTCTTCAGCTAGTTATATACTGCATTTATTTTAAGTGAAACCTTTACTTAGGGAACTTCTAAACCTGGCATATGTTATTTTGCAAACACAGTCACAGTTGTCTGCATATCTTTGTTCATTATTGAGTGGGGGCTGTCATTCTGTTCCTCACACTAGTTAGATACAGATTGTACAGGTTGTATTCCCTTGAGCAAGGTCACAGTCAGTGAAAAAAATAACGGGTTTGTAAATTACATTTTTAAAAAAATTGTTTTTGTTTGCACAAGACCTGATAAGTGTTGTACTTTGTTTAATTGTTGCATTATCTGCTGCAAGCACCCAGGCAGATAATATATTTTTATATGTTTGTGTTTAAATATCTTAGCTTTCAATTATATATTGCCTGCCCCACCTCTATTCCTCAGACATAGAGGTGGGGCAGTCAATTAGTTTCACTTTCCATTCAACACTTCCTAGATGTCACGGCAGGTCCAGACTGAGAATTAAAATAGGCCCTTGCATTTTAGGTTCATAGTGCCCCAATCAGCACACACAGAGGCCCAAACAGCCCCCACAAGCCCACTAAAACTTTCTATGGCACCTTATAGCAGCCCCTCTGGCATTTGCCAGATTGCCAGTCCGGGCCTGTTTCACGGCACTCCTCACACTCTGTAATTTTGTAGGTCATTGTGCATGGGCATTAGGTCCCCCATTCATATACAAGATTTTGGGGTGAAACACAACTTGCCTTAATATCAGTGTGATTGTGAATTCCAAGACTGAAAACAAAATTTAAAAATATATAAACAGGTAAAGTTTATTTTGCTCTTCAACACCTACTTATTGTCTTTGTGTTTATTTTTTTCTCAGGAGAGGTGACACCAGGTTTGTCACAGACAGAATATGCTCTCCGGCGTTACAAGTTGATGTCCCTTATACAGAAGGAATCTGAAGTCCTGGGTTGTGGTACAGACCATGCTCTCATCATCTTGTCCAACCCTACTCTGTATATGACCAGTGACATCCCCTTCCCTTTTCACCAGAATAATGATTTTCTCTATTTGTGTGGGTTTTTGGAGCCTGATAGCATCCTATTACTGCAGAGCCATTCCGGACAATCATCACTTTCTCACACTGCCAAACTATATGTGCCTCGCAGAGATCCGGGAAGAGAACTGTGGGACGGGCCTCGTTCTGGTACAGATGGAGCTGTTTCTCTTACTGGGGTGGATGAGGCTTTCACTACAGAGGAGTTTAAACATGTCCTTCCCAGGTTGTACGGTATGAAACACACTCAAGAAAAATATGTTTTCTGTATTAATTCTGTGGCAAAACAGACAGATTTTTCTTTCAAGGTGCATTCTGCACTCTACTGTGTCGTAGTGTTTAACATTAGGATCACTTAACTGGAGGTTAAGCAAAAATATTTAATAAATAGAAATTATTTTTTAATACAACTATAAGTGATGGGGTTGTTTTTTGTCACTATGGAGTGTTTATTCCTAAGATATTTCAGATGCTCCTTGAACACTGAACAGCCTAGCAAGTTTATAGCAATCAAGAAAAGCAAGAGATTAGTATCTACAACGTTTTAAAAATTGGCATTTAAAAAAGAATAGCATGTATGATTTCAAAAACATTTTGTCAAGGCTTGCTGCAGAGCCCTGGGACCTTAGAAGGTATCACATACTTTTGGGGGTGATCTGCGCCCCATGGCCTCTGGTTGCAACTCTTGTGTCTGATAAGGTAAAAGTAGACTAGAAATCACCAGAACTCCCCAACAGCCAAGATGATGCCCCAGTAGCTCTTCATATTATTTTTTGTTAATTCACTGCACTTGCTCTGGTTTTGCTGTGAGGTGAGCTTAAAGAACGTCTCACAAAATAAAATAAATTTACAATATAAAAATCACAAAACAAGGTGGATTCATAATTCATTTAGAGTGATATTACATGTCACCTTAAAACCAGTGTATTCTGCTTCAGAATTGATTAATAATGAGCTCTGTAGCATCAGTATTTGACAGATTCAGTATAACCTCACTTTCTGCTAATGATTTGATGACATCCAACAACCACTAAGCTTAGCTTTCTCAATAGCTTCTCAGGGTACACTGAGAATGTGCAGTACCACTGGCTCTCAAATAATGGTCTAACAAGATCCAAATGGGGAGCTGCTATGGATAACTTTGAAAGCATAGATTATTAGAGGCAAACGGCTGCCAAAACTGTGCGTTGGTAAAGTAAGTTCACTATGTAAAATACAGCATTTCTGTTTAATGCTGCAAACATACATAGGAGTTCATATTATAATTTTTTGCTGTTACTATGATCCGGTACTGAGTTGTTAGAATCTAGAGCTTACACTATGTCATTAATCTAACTGTTTCTTATTTCTGGATCTTGTTTAGATGAGGGAGTATCAGTGTGGTATGACTGCACAACACCAGTCCACCCTGTACTTCACACCAGTTCCCTGCAGCCACTGGTTGAATTCCGATCACGGAGCAAGAACCGAATCAGGCCTTTACGGCATCTAGTTCAGCAGCTGCGGCTAGTTAAGTCACAGGCTGAACTCGAGCTAATGAAGAAAGCAGGCTATATATCATCTCAGGTATGATGCTTAGTTTGTTTTGGTGTGTAATAGCAAAATTTGCAGTGTCAAAAGAATTGTGATAAAGTTTGAACTGGTCAAACTGTCTCCATTTTTTTGTGACCCATATTCATTATGCCATGTCATGCAGCACATTTCTCATGAAAATAGACACCCATATACAGTACAGTTTATTATAAGATATCTGTTTTGTTCTTCCCTTTCAAGGCCTTCATAGAAACCATGAGCTGTCGAAAGGCTCCTGTGGAAGAAGCTTTCCTCTATGCCAAGGTGTGAGGTGACTAATATTGGTAAAATGGGGCAAGCTATTAACATTTATGTCTTATTATATTGGAGGCAGTCTTATCTGTCTAAGGGTAAACTGTATGCTAGCCTACATTTGTATGGTCACCAACATTAAAAAAATTAGCTGATCATGAAGTTGGGTGTGGATCTGTAACTTGTTTTTTTGTACTCCACACAGTTTGACTTTGAATGCCGAGCTCGAGGTGCAGATATTCTCGCTTATCCTCCAGTGGTGGCTGGTGGGAACAGAGCAAATACTCTGCACTATGTTAAGAACAACCAAATAATTAAGGTTAGTTTGGATGAAATGTGTCCTTAAGTCCTAAGAGAAAGGTATTTTGCAATGTAATCTTCCTTTTGTCAGCTGCTGTTTGGTGGCAAAAACATATGGGTCATAATGTAACACAAAGTCTTTCTTATCCATATTTTTTTGGATGTTAGATGCATACACAGTATATCGGAATTCACAAGTCATCATGCAGGATTGTACATTAAATTGCTAAAAATGGACACGTCTTTTTCTTGTGCTTTCAGTCTGGAGAGATGGTTCTGCTGGACGGTGGCTGTGAAGCATCCTGCTATGTCAGTGATATCACACGTACATGGCCAGTGAATGGACGGTGAGTATGACAAAAATGATAATGGATATGTGCTTTGCATAAATTTTGTGTTTCTGTGTCTTGATCCACCTGGTTATAATCCTAAGGGAGTATACAGGCATAAAGAGTGCCACACAAGAAAGATTCTCAAAAAGCAAATTCTAAGAAGTTTGTTGACCAATATATCCAGCAAAGTAAGCTAATAATATATATCTATACAGAGATATATCATTACTGAGAAAAATTGTAACACCAAGCTTCTTTATTATGTAGGAAGAATTAATTTTTACTGCACAGCAGACATCAGACAATATATTCAATGTTTAACCCAAAGGACATTTCCCTAGACTTAACTTGACCTTTTTGCACTGCTACATTTTCTTATCACTGCATCACTGTCAGTTCTCTGCACTTCTAAATGTATTGGTGCATTTCTCAAGATCATTTGTTTATGGGATTGTTTGCTTTATCTTGTTCATGCTGAAGCAATATGTATACCTTTTGATTCTAGAAAATGTGTTTGTTTCTTGTTAGAATTATTGCCCTCAGTACCGAGCACAGACTGTATCTGTTTTTGCTTGTACTCTGTTTCATGCATGCATGCACCTTTCTATTGAGCAGCATTGTAAAATTTATAAAATTACTTGACATGCTATAATATTCTACACATTCCAATTTTAACAGGATGGTGTCACTATGCCTACAAAAACCCTAGAACTTCCATTCTTTTGTAATATATGTGCCCTCTGCCCTTGATCTCTCTTCCGCACATAATCATGGTTCACGACCAAGGAAGTCACCCCTGTATCCCCGGGCCATTCACGGCCACATAGTCTGTCTCCACTATAGTTACGGTTTACACACTATTACATATAAAATTGTGTAGCCATGCATATATTTAGTTATACAAACAAATGGATAGTTATAGGAAACTTATCAAGCATTGCTCTTTTTAAAAGCAGACATGTAAATCTGGTAAGGCTAAAGTCAAAAGTGTTACTTGTGACCTACTACTTCTTTACTGGCAGCAACTGTTCTGACCCATCAACAGTGGAGGTTTGGAGACCTCTAGGGAATGCACAATGCAGCCCCTGGTAAACAATGTTGTATAATGCCAGGGAAATATATGAGGTATGTACCTTTGCTTGCTTCATGAAGGGCTGTGGACTTTAATAAGCAAGCGAATGCAGAAAAAGCCACAGCAAAATGAAGATGGGCATATTAATAATAAAAGTGTGTACATACTGTAAGGACAAACCATTTTTTACAAACAATATCATGATTGCTCCCTCTGTCTTTGGAACTCCAGGTTCACTGCTGCACAGGAGGCACTGTATCAAGCTGTACTGGATGTACAGAAGTCTTGCCTGAGGCTTTGCTATCCTGGCACAAGCTTGGAAAACATCTACAGCCATATGCTAGCTATGATAGCAAGAAAACTTAAAGACTTGAAGATCGTCCCGAGAGGATGCAGTGATAGTCAGCTCTTCAAGGTAACCTTTGTAGCACAGAGATGCAAATATGGTGGTGTGTACCCCCTGGACACTCCCACAGTCTGATTTCTTATAAAAGCAAACTAATGTTGCAAAACAGACTAAGCAGCAGGTTACATGTGCAACAGATTTTGTAGTCTATGTGCGTTGTAGTATTTGTAGTTTTTGGTGCCTCTGCGATTTGTATTATGTGGGTTAAGCTTCAACTATATTCCAAGAAAGGATGAATAATTATAGCTTAACTGGTAAAGAACAACAGCTGTTCCCTGAACAATATGACCGCACAATATGACCCCACAGTCATCACTCATGTGCCTCCACCATTATGACCAGAGCTGAGACAAGACACTACCTCCATAACTTTTCCTTTATAGCAGAGAGCCATAGACTTGCAAAAGTAATGATGGCAATATTCTTTCATTGTAAACTATAAATGAATCTGTAGTATTATTTATTGTGGGCGTGTTATGGCTAGAAGTCCGCAACAAACCAGTTTCCTCTTTATACTGGGTGTGCGTCCCACTGTGTTCACTCCACGGTCTCTGGATTTGGACAGCACTCCAAACTGATATCTTCATCTAGTAATGCCTTTATTGATTTTATTGGCACAGACCAGTACAACAGGGTTTTTTTTTTTTTTTTCCCGTTTTTATTATGAAAGTGGCTTCTTAACCACAGTGGTGCCTGGTGTATTCTCCTTTTGAATATAAATATGCATGTTACATTCAAGCTTTATGAGGTTTTATTTATAATTTTCTGATTGCGTCTTTATATTAAGATGCTATTTACCCTATAAGATAAGTGTTTTATTTCTTGTGAAAAAATGCTTTACTGTGTATCCTTTGGATCAGGGGTCCCCAACTGCCAGTCCGCGGCCCAGAACCGGGCCATGGGCAGTCCGAGTTGGGCAGCCGAAATGAACCCAGCGTGCCCGAATTGGTTGACCCCCCCCAGTCCTTTTGCCACTGTACCGGTCCCAGGACCAAAAAATGTTGGGGACCCCTGCTTTGGGTAACACACTGCATGAGAACCAGCTCTGGAATGGTGATTAATTGTATTACATACAGATATGACATTAAAAAAAGTTTCTTTATTGATGCCTTGTCATATTTAGTCTAATTCTAGTAGGATGTAATGTTGCCTCGATGTTACAATGTCTACAGTCACCCCTGGGAGGCTACTGGTTCAGGTCATTAGCTGGGCCGTCTATTAGAAGACACTTGCCACGGATATGCATGCGTCACTTTAAGCTGGAACAGGAATCTGTAGCACATTAGGCCCTGTATTCTTGCACAGTCCGACCCTATCAAGCATGAGGGAATCACCCTGCTTGGATCATTAAGGACCGTCATTGAGCATAAATAGCTTCTCTAGTCTGATCATGGTATGCAACATTAACACTCTGGCAACTCATATTCTTGGGTTTCCATTAGACACGTAATAATACTGTGTTAGTTTGTTTTCAGTCTTAAAGGGGTTGGTCACCACTGAGTCAACTTTTAGTATGATGTAGAGCAGCGGTCCCCAACTTTTTTTGGCCCAGGGACCGGTCTGGGGGTAATTGGCAATTGCGCAACCAATTCAGGCACGGCAGCGTCCAGTTCTGTGCTTCACATTAATTGATCGCTAGGCTTGTGGCCCAATTCTGGTTCTGGGCCTGGTGGTTGGGGACCTCTGATGTAGAGAGTGATAATCTGAGATAATTTGCAATTGGTTTTCATTTTGTTATTTGTGGTTTTTGAGTTTAGTTTTATTATTCAGCAGCTCTCCAGATCGCTATTTCAAATAGAAAGATGTTATAAATTGTAGCAGTAATAATATATTTGTAGCCTTACAGAGCAGGCAGGTGAAGAAGTCAGCACTCCTCAATTGGATGAAATAAAGATCACTTGCAGGTCTCAGGCTGCCACTCACAGCCCAAGTTGAAACAGTGTTGAAGGTATAGACAGCACCAAAGCGAGGCAATTTTTCTTTAAAAAGCCTTTATTAAGAGGGCTTTATCGCAGACAATAAATACAGCGCAGCAACATTTCAGGCTTCCAATAGCCTTTCCTCAAGCCTTACAGAGCAGGGTCAGTGACCCCCATTTGAAAGATGTAAAGAGTCAAAAGAAGGCAAATAATTCAAAAACTTTACAGAAAATGAAGACCAAAGGGGTTATTTATTAAAGGGCGTGTTGGGTTTACCCAAACAATGTGAGTTTTGCAAGGGTAGATTCAGTAAAAAGTCAAATTTTTCAGGATAAAAAACCCTCATTTTTCAAGTTTTATTTATTTAAAGGAGAATTCAACCCGTACCATAAAACCCTACCCTAGCCTTCTTGAGTTTCAGTTTTTTTTTTTTTTAAGGAAGTTGTCAGGAGAAAGAAAGAGGCTGATCTGATGTTCTTCTGCTTAGGAAAGATTTGAAAAAAGATTTCTATTTTTTTTCTTCCTAAGGACATCAGAGCAGTCTCTTTCTTTCTCCTGACAACTTTTTTGACTTGGTGATCAGAATGGTCAGAAAATGACCAGCAGGTGGCGCTGTTATAACAAAATTCATTGTAACAGTAATATCTTGGAATGAAAAAAAAAATTAATGTACGTTTCAAAAGTGCTTAGAATAGCTCCCTCATCATATTTACATTCACTTTTAAAGGAGAACTAAACCCTAAAAATTAACATGGCTAAAAATGCCATGTGTTATATACTGAACTCATTGCACCAGCCAAAAGTTTCAGCTTGTCAATAGCAGCTATGATTCAGGACTTCAAACTTGTCACAGGGGGTCACCATCTTGGAAAGTGTCTGTGACACTCACATGCTCAGTGGGCTCTGAGCGGCTGTTGAGAAGCTAAGCTTAGGGGTCGTTGCAAATTATCAAGCAGAAAATGAGGTTTGTCTGTAATATAAGCTGAACTACAGCACTGATTATTCAATTCTGCTGCTAACTGCACTGGTTTCTGTGCTGCCATGTAGTAATTATCTGTATTAATGACTAATCAGCCTTATATTGTGACTATATTTCTATTCTATGTGTACTGTATATTGTGAGTGGGTCCCTAAACTCAGTAAGTGACAGCAGCACAGAGCATGTGAATCAGCAGAAAAGAAGATGGGGAGCTACTGGGGCATCTACTGGGGAGACACAGATCTTTACTGCTAAAGGGCTGGGGTTACCTTGCACTGGTACAGAAACACAACACATAATGTACAACATTTCTAACCTACTTCTTTAGTTTAACTTACCTTGCCCATTAAAGTTTACTTATCCTTTAAAGATGAACACCCCTTTCATTTTGTTCCCCATTTATATGTATATATATCATATGTATAACTTTTTGTTTGACAGCAGCGATGCTGAATATATGGAATAATTTGGGATCTTTCTGACATTATTATTAACAAAATATTTGCTTACCGGTTGCTGTTTTGGATTGGTGGATATAACTCTATACTGGATTTCATAGGCCAAGGGGTCTAATCACTCTGTAGTCCTGACCCTACCAAACTAATAGCAAGCTTGCTAACGAGTCCAGTAGAATGCCAAGTTGCTTTATTTGCTTATATTTTCTTTTTCTGCACTAAAGTATTATTACATAGCTCTCTATATCTGTGCAGTCCTATGTATTGCCTTTTTATAATTTTTTTTTATTTTTAACAGGCTGCCCGCACATATTGCCCGCATCATGTTGGCCACTATCTTGGCATGGATGTGCATGATACCCCGGGGGTGTCTCGTTCAGTGCCTCTGCAGCATGGCATGGTGATCACTGTGGAACCAGGTAATTGCTACTGGCCATATCTTTACATGATCAGATGATCTAGAACCATGAGTCCGACTTTAGTGCTCTTAAAGGACAAGTAAATCTTTAAAATAAGTGAATGTAAAATTGATGAGAATCCTCTTCTAAGACATTTTGCGATATAAATACATTATTTATTTTCTTTTTACTCCAAGATATTAAGGGGCAAATGTGCTGTTAATATGAATTTTGATATAACGGCACCATCTGCTGGTCAGTTTTCCACCATTCTGACCACTAAGTAGTCAAAGAGGTTGTCAGGAGAAAGAAAGAGGCTGCTCTGATGTTCATCTGCTTAGGAAAAATTTGAGAGAGGTTTCTAAGTTTCCTAAGGAGAAGAACACGAGAGCAGCCTCTTTCTCCTGACTATTTCTTTGACTACTCGGTGGTCAGACTGGTTGGAAACTGACACTGTTGTAACAAAACTAATTCATATTAATAGCACATTGTATACCTTAATATCATGGAGAAAAAAGAAAATAAACAATGAATGTAAATTACAAAAGTGCTTAGAATAGCACTCTCATCAATTTTACATTCACTTATTTTAAAGGTTTACTTATCCTTTAGCCCTTCCTTGCCCTTTGTGATCCAACTTTGACAAGGTTACAGATCTAGTAAAACATGAATGTACCAGCCATCTCCTATCATTTATCTTGATTCAATAAGTTCTAATCTCATACCTAATAGAGACAATGAAGCTTAATATTTTGTATCTAATATGCCAGGCAAGTGAGTAAAGTAGGATAAGTATGGAATCATTACTAAATACTAAACTGTGGCCACTGCAGTGAAGGTTAATGTGCAGTCACAGCACAACATATAGGAAGATGACTGGAAGGCTGAAGCTTTCTGCAATCAACTTTAATAACATTCTCATGTAGATTCATGAGGCTCTGGCAGCATCTTTGCAGTTTGTGTGGTTTCTAGAGGAGGATGGGAAGCTTTACCTTCTCCCAAAGAGGAATTACCTGTATTGTGTGATGTCTTACATTCATCTTAAAGGAACAGTAACACTAAAAATGAAAGTGTTTGACAATATAATGTACTGTTGCCCTGTGTACTGGTAAAACTGGTGTATTTGCTTCAGACTACTATAGTTTATACAAACAAGCTGCTGTGTAGCCATGGGGGCAGCCATTCAAGCACAGGATACACAGTAGATAACAGATAAGTTCTGAAGATTCTACAGAGTGTATCTATCTATTGTGTATCCTGTGCCTTTTCTCCTTTTTTAGTTTGAATGGCTGCTGCCATAGCCACACAACAGCTTTATTTATATAAACTATAAAAGAGTTTGTGAAGCAAACACACCAGTTGTACCAGTGCAGGGCAACAGTATATTATATTCTCATTAGAGACCTTTCTCATAATTTTAACAGGCAGGAGGGTTTAGTATTAGGGCCATCAAGGACTGCTGAAGCCCACCTAGCATCCCTCTCTTTACCTTAATGTTATTATTCATATTCTGCCTCTTACTAGTGAAATATCACTAGCGTAGGGACTATACATCCATTCTGACTAGCTGTGCAATAAAACATGGGTTACACACACTCCGGAGACATACACAGAGGTTACACACGCACTCCTGAGACATACACAGAGGTTACACACACACACACTCCAGAGACATACACAGAGGTTACACACACACTGCAGAGACATACACCGAGGTTACACGTGCACCCCAGAGACATACACAGAGGTTATACACACACTCCAGAGACATACACAGACGAGTCTGGACTGAGTATTAAATAAGGCCCTGGCATTTCAGGTACACAGAGACCCAATCAGCCCACTAAATACTGACTTTCTATGGGACCTTTTAGCAGCCCATCCGGAATTTGCCAGAACCCACAGATTGCCAGTCTGGGCCTGTACACAAGAGGTTACACACACATTTCAGAGACATACACAGAGGTTACACATGCATTCCAGAGACTGAGCCAAAGTCTCTGCACATAAATTAAGGATGTTGCTATAATATTGTAGTGCCTAGCACAAAAAAGATGTTAGGAGTACCCAAGCTAAAATTATAAAAGCAGATTAATAATAGTACACAGGCCAGCTTAACAGTGACATGTTAAGAATAAAGCTGGCCATAGATGCAAAGATCCGCCAAACGAGCCACTAACTAGCAGGGCTGTATCGGGGTAATCAGAACATTCAGCCCTATGGCCAAACGATCGGATTACAACTAGAGCAATGGACTTCCGACGGGTTCGGTGGAAGAAAATCCAACCTTCCCGATCGATATCGTGTCCAGATATTGATTGGGAAGACCCGTCGGACCCCCCATACACGGGCAGATAAGCTGTCAAATTGGTCTAAACGACTGATATCAGCAGCTTTATCTGCCCGTGTATGGCCAGCATTAGTCTGAAGGGCCAAATTGGGAGCTTAAATTTTACCTACCTTTCAATAAAGATGCCTTAAGGTGGCCATACACGAAGAGATCCGCTCGTTTGGCGATGTTGACAAACGAGCGGATCTCTCCCCGATATGCCCACCTTGAGGTGGGCGATATCGGGCTGATCCGATCGTGGGCCCTAGGGCCCAACGTTCGGATCAGTATGGGCGGTCGGATCGCGGGACCGCATCAACGAACAGATGCGGCCGCGATCCGACGGGATTTTTAAACCTGCCCGATCGACGTCTGGCCGACTTTCGGCCAGATATCGATCGGGAAAGCCCGTCGGAGGGCCCCCCACACGGGCAGATAAGCTGCCGACACAGTCTGTCGGCAGCTTTTATCTGCCCGTGTATGGCCACCTTTAGTTAGCTTTACTCCCTTATCTTAACACTGTCCTATGAATGTTTTGTTCTGTTTTTGTTTTCCAAGCCGTGTGTAAATATCAGTGAACTGTATGGTGTAATAAATGGTCTTTTTAAGGGATATATATTCCTGAGGATGACACTGAAGCACCTGAGCAATACAGAGGCATTGGGATCCGTATTGAAGATGACGTGGTCATCACAGAACAAAGCCCATTAATCCTCTCTGCCAACTGCCCTAAAGAGATCTACGAAATGCAGCAGCTGTTCAGCACAGGATCCTGATCCATTTAGGCTGGGACAGTTTCAGAAATAGCAGTACTGTGTCTGGTTTTACAAACTTTGCAAGATTCTACTGGGCAAAACAATAAAATGGATTTTTAATAAAAAAGGATAAGGGAGTGAACGGGTGTAAACTACCCCAATGTTGCATAGTCCTACCCTAAAGCATCATTTTATTCTGGCTGATGGGTAACAACATTTCCTCTTTGGAACCCTCAATTAATAGTAGTAGTAGTAGCTACAGAGAATGATCAAGTGGCTGCCGTGGAACTTACCAGGTATTTTGCCAGAAGTGATGATGCTGAGATAGTTCTGTATAACAAAATCACATGCAAAAGTCCAGAGGCACAGAAAATGGTCACAGTGTTTAATCAAACCGTGCGATTGGCTAGTTCCCCTCGCATTAGTGTTGCAGCTACGGTGTGAGGGGAAGTTTGTCCGGTTGCACTGGTAGAAAGTTTGAGAGAGTTCCTGCTCATGTTTGTCCAGTGCAAAGCCTTAGAGGTACTTGAGGTGAGGTCTGATGTTTGGTTGCCATGTAAATATATTATAGTCATTTGTACAGGCGGAATTATGTCTGCAAATAAACATGGCAAGCTGGTCTCTGTGTGTGGAACAGAGCCTCGTCCTATAGGGCTGCTGCTAATAGATATAATTATGGTGTGGAATGCACTTGCATTAATGCTGTCGGAATCACTTTCTCATGCTTCCAACAGGGAGAACACACACCAGTTCATAGGGGGGTTGGTCCCAGAAAGCTGGTCACATTTCTGTTGAATAAATCTTTTAAAGGGTAAGGAAAGGCAAAGAAATAAAATCCCATTTTTATTTTCTTTAATGAAAAAGAAATCTATCTCCAATATACTTTAATTAAAAAATTAAAACCTGACTGTATGCAGTGAAATTCTCCCTTCATTTAGTGCTGTGGATAGGAATTATCAGACGGTCCCTAACTTCTGGCAGGGAAACAATCATACTTATGAACAGCAGGGGCAGCCCCTGCCTTACTTACCAGCCATGCAGAACTCAAGCAGCTTTGTTTTTTGATCATTTATGACGATCCCTAAGAAGCCCAGACCACACTGAGCATGTGTATGTAGTCTAGTCTTGCAAAGATGTATAACAAAGTTACAAGATGACAGCCCCCTGTGGCCAACTTTGAAAGAATAAATCATTTGTTTGATTAGGCTTGTGGTGCAGTAGGTTCATGTTTATGTTTAGTATACAAAATACAGCATTTCTAGCCTTATTCTATTTTACACTTTCCTTGCCCTTTAAAGGTATTGGTGTGCATCCTCCCTGTTTGGAGCTTGAGTATGTCTGTTGGCTGGGAAGCAGGGGTTGGAGTTGAACAAGTTTTTGATTTGCTGAAGATCAATATGTTGAATCACTTTCTCACACCATTACACATGGGGATGTATCCCTTACATTGTAGGGAGTGAATAACCAATGTTGAATACATACAATAAACAAGTTGCCATAAAATAAACGCTGCAGATTATCCCTAAGATCCAGCTAGTTGTGGCAAGAAGAAACCCTGTGAATATTGAACGGTATCATTATGAAAGTTTGTAATAGATTGAGAACATCCAGCCCTATGGAAGAGAAGAAATACATCCAAGTAGTGTTTAGCACCCATTGTATTCTAGACACCGACAGTTACACAAACCCTTAATAAAAACTAGCCACCTTATGACCTAGATAATTCCAATAATTAAAAAAAAATAATCTAAATTTTACATAAGCCATTCCTACTTATGTTAACAAATGTACCGATGTGAAATTGCAGTTTTGGTCTCCAGTTGTCCAAAACAAATATGGCTGAAATAAAGAGGAGCGACAGAGCTCTATGGAATATGTCATTAGGGTTTGTACATAGTGAAACTATGAGGCTGCAGTCTTTTCCTGAGGATGAGCGAGAAGCTGGGCAAGTTTTATTGTAAGTTAAAGTGAACTGCCATATTTTTCATTGTATTAAAAGCAGCATTGCAGTGCTCTGTCTCTTTAAAAATCAGGTAACTATCCAAAATCAGCTTTGCCTTCCTACGACACGGGTTGTGTAACAGGTAAAAAAATAAAGCAAAGTTATTACTTAGGATGCATTTAGTACAATTAAAGAGACAACACTTCTTTTTGTGCAAGATAACCCCAATACACATGCTGTTAGAATTGTATTCTGTTTGTTAAAAATAAAAAAACTACAAACTTTTCATTATTGTGTAAATATCAGTTGTGCTCGTTTAGCTAATGAACAGACTGTTGTAATGGGATGGGGGGGGGGCAGTTTGTACCAGCCAGCAACCAATCAGGAGGCACCTTGTGCTGGAAATAAAATTAGGAGATCAAGCTCCTAATAAGAGAACACATTCCAATTGTTACAATTAAGGTTAAAGGGGAACTATTTCTTCCAAACCAAAATTTGATAAAGAGGCCCACATAATACAGAAACCCCTAAATATCCATCACAATTACCTGTTTCTTCAGTATGAATAAATGCTATTTTCTATGCTGAAATCCAGCTGGTAAACATTTCTTCTCTTTCTGCATCATTTAAATGGGAGGAGGGACTAAACACTGATTGTAACATGTTCTTCACAGCTTACAGACAGCATGCAGGAACTACATAACCCACAATGCATTGCACTGGGATGGTCCTTTTCTTATTGAAATTACGTGTGCAGGGAACTGTGGGGGTTGAAGGATGCAGGCTAAGGACAGCTGTGTGCTGATACAAAGTAACAGTAGTCAGCCAGCTCAGCAAAGTAGTCTGACAGATCAGCAGGTGGTTAGGAAACTGTCAGAAATCATTAAAAACAATGAAAAGTCTGCATATTTTTTAATTGATGTATATTGGAAAGTTGCTTTAAATTAGGTTTACTTTTCAAAAAGCTTAAGTCCTGTTTTTGTGGAGTTCCCCATTAATTGGTTTTAGTTAACTCTGAGCTGCTACAGGAGGCATAAGCAGGAGTATATATTCAATGCTGGATTGGTTTGATGAAGGCAGCTAGCCTCAACTATGAAGAAACACATCTAGGCCAGGACTGGGATTCAAAATGGGCTCTGGAATATTAAATACCCAAAGGCCCAAACAGTTCCTCACCAGCCCACTAAATGGTGATTTTCCATGGCATCTTACAGCAGCCCCAGTAACTACTGATTGATAGTCCAGTAAATATAGTTAAAGTGTGCCTCAAAAGCGGATCAGGCTCCTTGCAGCCCTGGGTGCAAGCCGTACCCCCTACCAGGGCAAAGTATACATGTAGCAAATAAAGCAGCAGCACTCCGGTATCTTTGAAAATTTGAAAAAGCCTATGGCATTTGAGTAAAGTTTTTCAAAGATACCGGAGTGCTGCTGCTTTCCCTAGCTGTTGTAAAATGGGATAAATGAATAAAATGGCATCAGACTCCTTAACAGTAGCACATTACTTGCCATACACTAATTGACTGCTAAAAAATGCAACTGTATATACACTGGTTTGTAAAGACACTGAATGATCTCTTTCCACCATACACAATTGTTCAGTCAAAACAGATACTGGAGAACAATCTGAAAACATGTTGATGTGGTAGAATCTGGAACTTCAAGTCTGTCTTCTTTCCATGGGGGGGGGGGGG
>CM044437.1:111731157-111741328 GCA_024363595.1 Xenopus borealis
AAAAAAAAAAAAAAATACAGAAAACATAAAAACATAGGAAGTCATGTTAAGTGTATTTTGGACATCAGGGGGTTAGGATCAAGGGAATGCACTGTGCATCTTAACAGAGGAAGAGATCAGAAGGCTGTTTTATGGGCCCAGCCACTGGAAATATATTCTTTATAATATCATCTGTCCTTCCCCCACTCTTTGCAGATCCTTATAGTTCTGAGCACAGCAGCTCTGGAGAACTCAAAAAAAAATTAGATAACATTACTTGAAAAAAACAAAACCTTGAAAAATAACCTTAAGTCCCGCACACCCTCCCACCCACACAAAAAAAAACAGCTGTTCTTTAGTATAAAAAGTCAGTCTGAGCCGAAAATAAGTTTATTTTTCAGAACTGCATGTTCTTAAGAGTCCCAGCCCCTGGGTAGCAATAGATCCATTATACCCCATACCTCTAATGGATATCTAGTGCACTCTGTGAGAGGTTGGGATTAAGGTCCGAGTTGTCTGCACCCAGGCCAAGGTCTGGGACCCCCCCTCCATGAAGACCTGCCATTTGCGAAAGCATAGCAGTAGGATCCGGGCTTCCGTAGTGTCCTTGATCCATAGGGTTCCCTTGCCCAGGCCCCACCAATCCTGGGTGAGGAGAGTTGGTCTGAGGAGAAACATGGTGAGGGGATGGCTGGGGCTGCATACGAGGAGACGGGCTAGAGTGTGGGGGCTGTGACTGGGGACGTGGAGAGGGCACAGGTTGGGGAGAACGCACTTGGTTGGTAAGTGATGGGGGGAGCTGCTGTCCCTGTAAATGAGGGGACTGGGCAGGGCCTTGCAACATGTGCTGTTGTGGGCTCATTGGATTTTGTTGTGCTGGCGATCCCATCTGCTGGTGTAAGAGGCGCTGCGGAAAGGTCTGCAGGCCACTCGATGCATCACCTGGCATTCCCTGCGACATCTGGTTTATTTGTCCCATATTCCCTTGCTGCATCTGGATGTGGTGCTGGAACCGCTGTTGCTGCTGTTGCTGCTGCTGCTGCTGTTGTGTGTAGCCTGACATGACTTGGTGCTGCTGGAACTGGTTATGATTAACCATTCCAGGGCCTTGTTGCTGCTGCTGCTGCTGTTGTTGTTGCTGCTGCTGTTGTTGCTGTTGTTGCTGCTGCTGCTGTTGTTGTTGTTGTTGTTGTTGCTGCTGCTGCATTATTTGCTGCCTTCGGATGAAAATCTCACGGAACTGAGGGGAAATACCACCATGATTAAGGTTTACTGGCTGACCCTGTGGATTTATTCCTGCCATCCCCTGCTGGGGAATAGGGTGTTGCTGCGAAGGGTGCTGTTGTGGGGCTTGAGGTTGCTGAGGCATGCCAGGGCGTGGGCCAATTGCATGCATAGGGTTCATGCCTTGCATGCCAGGATTAGAATGCACTACCTGTGGAAGGCCAGCCTGGGCAGGCATACCGGGGATGTTGCCAGCAGCCTGTGCATTCTGACTATTGGCATACTTTGCTGCTCTTTGCTTGATAAAGGCAGCCAGAAGCTGTGGGTTTGATTGCAAAATATTCAAAACCTGCTGCTGCTGCATGGGTGAGCTGGGAGAACGCAAAGTGCAAAGAAGTTTCTGCAGAGCAGCTTGTGGCAGTGAGCCTTGTTTTGTTTGACTTGCTCCAGGCACCTGTCCAATGCCAGGCTGGGGATTCATGTTCATAGGCTGTCCCTGTTGCGGTACTGACATAATAGGTAATCTTTGCATGCCAGGTTGCATTGATTGTGGCTGGGGTAGACCACCTTGTACCCATGCAGGCTGTGGTTGAGGCTGAGGTGGCTGCTGCTGTTGCTGAGGTTGCTGCATTCCAGCAGGTCCTATACCAGAATCCATATGAACTGGACCCCGAGGGCCCTGTTGAGGGTTCATTCCAATGGGCGTCATTGGGTTCATAGGTTGCATCTGATGTGGGTTCATTATGGGCCGAGGGAAAATTTGAGCTTTTGCCATTTGCCTTTGCGTCTCTGCAGCCCGTTGGATCTGCATTGCCATCTCCACAGCAGCCGGCGGGGGACCCTGAACCTGCTGCTGCATTGGTCCCGTCTGGGGAGGTGTTGGAGGAGTCATATGCCCAGCTGCTTTGCCCTGTGATATGCCCCTGGGGGGTTCAGCACGTGCCATGCTGTATGAAGGCATGCTGTTAGGGGGCGGAGGCTGCTGCTGAGCTGGAGGTTGGGGTGGTGGTTGAGGAGTTTGTGGAGTGGGGGGCTGTTGGCCTGTTGGTGTGGCAGGGCCAGCTGAATTTGGAGAAGGCAAACTCGGCGGAGGGCCAACCCCACCTGTTCTCTGCATGCTGGCCATGCGCCGTCGCAGCATCTGAGCCTGTTGCAACCTATGCTGCAGCTGCTGCTGACGCAGCTTTTGCTTGATATTGAGGCAGAAGGGCACAGGGCACTTGTTTTCTTGGCAGTGTTTAGCATGGTAGCAGCACAGGGCAATAAGCTGCTTGCAGATAGGACACCCTCCATTGGTTTTTCTCTTGCAGCCTTTGGTGTGTTGTACAACTCTCTTCATCTTCTGACATGACGGCAAAGAGCAGTTTGCATTGCGACATTGGCAGGCATGTACAAGAGACTGGATGCAGCGCTGGATGCTCAGCCGGCGGGAATCTCCAGGGCTTTGGGTTGCTGCTGCTTGTTGGTTGTTGCTCTCATCGTCCAAGCCAAGACCAAGTTTCTCCATTTTGTGCTCATGGGTATTTGTGTTGTAGCAGGTGATGCACAAATCATAATCCTAGTAAAAGAAAATTAGGAAAAATCATGTCCAATGTCAAAAACAATATATACCATACGTATAAGTAAGCTTGGTCCTCCAGTTATTCTACTCTAAAATGGACAGTAAAATTAATGTTTTCACTGCGCATTACATGCTGTATACAAATTATGTTATGGTTATGAAGAGATCTAGAGCCAATCGTATGAAATATTAAACCCCACCCCCTTGACAAATGAATGACAAAAAAAAAAAAATATGTTACAAAATAAACAAGACTATATTCGACTAATGGTTTTGCTTATACGAGGGTCTTTCTTACCTCACAAACAGTGCAGTGCCAACGAGTTTCAACATGATGCTTGCACTCATTGCAGGTATAGACAAAGCGGTCCTGGCTCTGTGTATGGAGCTCCACCAGCATGCACATTGTAGACCACTTAGCTCTGCGTAGAGATGAAAACTCCAAGTGTTTATCTCTAGCAATTGTGAGGAAGGCATCCCGTCCATCCATCAGATCACAAGGAATTAGGGGGTCTGGCTCTACAATTGGGGGAAGAGAATTGGCCGCTGGTCCAGCACTGAGGCGGATGACAAAAAATACCTGGAAAGTAAAACATTTAAAAAAATAAACAAAGACTCTAGTACTCCTTGTGCACAAAAGAAACCGCTAGTACTATACTGACATCACGTCTATATACAGGGAAAAATAGCAACTGGTTGCAGTGGACTACAGCATATTTGGAGCCACAATGGACCCCTTGCATCCCATTCCAGCAGAAGCAACCTACACATAACAAATATGCTGCTTTAAAAACTGCTGCACTGCCTACAAGATCACTGTCCATAAATGATCATTCACAGCCCCTGTGAGTGTGAAAATAGCAAATAACCCAACTGGGCCCTGCTTGGCACAGCTATAAAATAACCCTGTCCCACCTAGTGGGAGGTACATTAACAGAACCCCCTCTTTTTTCCTCAATACATTTGTATTGTAGTTTTCTATTACACAACATAATTGTCACATTAAAGAACAGAAACTTAAAGGGGGTAATTCACAAAAGTGTCGGTAAAATAAGTAACCCAGAAATGGTGGTTGACAAATTTGTAAAATGTCGTACAAACAGCAAATTCACAAAGGCAGATGTTACATCTCCGAATGTCTCGTAAGTCCGACAATTTTCTAAAATGTCCTATATCTTTTCATTGTACAGATGACATTTTAAAAGACAATTTGACCGACATTTTCATTTTGGAGAGCCTAATGTGTTGGAAAAATTGTCGGCAAAAAAAAAAAAAAAAAAACGAGTTTACGAGTAATTCATAAAAATGTCGGGGAAAGTGGCGCCGAAAAAAACACGCCCACTTTTCACTACACTATTTCAAAAGTGTCCTATATGTCGGAAAATTGGCGGGGAAATGCTCTGTGAATTTGTCGTCTGTTGCTATGACATTTTAAAGACATTTTTTACTTCCCGACACTTTTGTGAATTCCCCCCAAAGAGTTAAAGTAAAAACAATAAAAACCAAAATGTCAAATAGAAACACAACTGCTCGTTTAGTTTTGCGGAGTAACAGAACCCACCTCCTTGTGCTTTTCCATTGTAGCATAGAGCTTCTGTGACAGATCATTGGACACATTTGGCATTCCAGGCTTCTTCTTACTACCTCTGCTCAGGCTGCTGGTTTTTTTGCTGGTCTTCTTGTTGTTTTTCTTCTTTGCATTTTTACTGTCTCCTTTCCCAACCTGTTTCCAATTTTAAGGAATCACAATGAGTTAAAGCAATCACATTATATTAAAGAATCTTACCAAACTGGTATATATATTTAAGTAAATATTGCCCTTTTACATCTCTTGCCTTGAACCACCATTTCATGATGGTCTGTGTGCTGCCTCAGAGATCACCTGACCAGAAATATTTCAACTCTAACTGTAACAGGAAGAAGTGTTGAAGCAAAAGACACAACTCTGTCTGTTAATTGGCTCATGTGACCTAACTTTATAGTCTGTTTGGTATGTTTGTGTGCACCGTTGAATCATATGATCCCAGGAGGCTGTCCTTATTCTTTAAATGGTAATTTTCTATTTCTGATTACCCAATGGCACATGCCACTAAAAAAGTGTTTTATTATGAAAATGGTTTATTTACATGAAGCAGAGTTTTACATACGAGTTGTTTTATGCAATATCTCTTTATAGAGACCTACATTGTTCGGGGGGGTATAGTTTTCCTTTAAAAAAAAAATTCAAGTCACGTGACTTGTACTTTGATAAACTTTAGTCACTCTTCACTGCAAGTTGGAGTGATATCATCCCCCCCCCCCCAACACAGCCTTATGGGAGCAGGTTTACAGACAGGCAAGTTAGCTGTAGCGGGACAGGGCAACTATCTGGATAGTTAGCTCTGCTATGAAGACTCTTCTATAGTCCAGACCATGGTGGGGGTGGCAGGCATGGTATGCACCCATAAACAACTTTCGAAATATTTTGCAAGTTAGTGTATATATAACGGTATTCACATATTCACCTCAATGCTCTCATTGCTGGTATTTTCTTCTCGCTTCCTTTCTTCCTCCTCCTGCTCCAGTTCCTTAATGCTCTCCTCCAGCACATTAGGCCAGAAATCCCCTTCAAAGTATGGCAGCTCCTTGGCACTGGTCAGTCTGTCTTCTGTTGCTTGCTTAAAGATGTCCTGCAATGAGAGATGTTAAGGAGTTCTAAATGCACAACAAGAGAATCTGTGGCTACAAATAGCAGGGGATCTTTATACCCATAAAGAGGACTACCGCACCAGAGGTCACCCCTTCAGAATACAGGAAAAGAACTTTCATTTAAAGCAGCGTAAGTGGATCTTTGTAGTGAGGACAATGAGGCTGTGGAATGCACTGCCGAGTGTTTTGATGGCTGATTCAGTTAATGCTTTTAAGAGTGGCTTGGATGATTTCCTGGACAAACAATTTCCAAAGCTATTGGGATACCAAAAGCTATAGTTAGTGTATATATAGTTTGTGAGAGTGTATGGAGGGGTCAGTGTGTGTGTGTATGTATGTATGTATGGATGGGTTCTGGGTTTCATTTGGAGGGGTTGAATTGATGGACTTTGGTCTTTTTTCAACCCAGTCTAAATATGTAACTATGGGGCTAATAGGGCTTATAATGGATGGGAGAAGAGTTCAACTGTTAAGATACTTTAGAGTCATCCTGTGTAACTGAACACACATATTGGGTTAAATCAGGCAGATCGGACTTTCTCTCCATTAGGCCAATGATTAAATCACATGAAATCCAGCACACACCAGCAGCCAAAAACACATACAAAGCTGAATATGGTCCTCTGGTCATCTGTTGGGGGGGGGGGGGGGGGGGGGGGAGCACCACCCTGAAGAGTTACATGTTAGTACACTTCAAACCATTTTTGCCAATAAGAGAACATGACAAACAACTCTCTTCTGCTTACTTCTAACCAGATCTCAAACGAAGGACTCAAGTCTCTTTCTTTATATGAAGGTTAGTCCAGATATAGTTACCAGACATATAAACGTAAAAACTATATTCTTATACCTCCATTTCAATCTAACTCCCCTTGCAAATGCTCAGCATATGATAACCAAATAGAACAGTTTGCCGACGCGTGTTTCGCTTTTGGCTTTATTACCACTTTTTAAGACAGACCCTGCGGAGATGCTTTTTTCTGCTTTTTATTGCAATTTAACTTTTAAATGCCTACATACTACTACTTTCTCTGAGCAATCTGTTTTCACTATTAGGGGCTCTGAAGTCAGACAGCTCTCCGTTATAGACAGCTGAGATAGAAATTGAGACCACAGCTCCAGAAGCCCCGACTTCTCCCTCTTGTGGTGTCCCAAAGATAGCAAAATCGATAAGACAGTTTATGGGACTTTTCTACCCTCTATAATTTTCATCTTTCTACTGTTTTTGGACCTTGTCAGATGAATTCTTTTGTAAAAAAAAAAAATTTTTGAATGAATTTAAGACTAACCAATCAATGAATCTATACAAATTATTTATGAAAACCTCTATGATCTTTTATATGAACTAATTTTTAATAATGGCACTATTCACTTTGACCGTCCTTAACTTGTGTATAAATTCTCAATTTTTTTGATTTTGTATCTAAGAAATGAATTGGCTTCTCTCATATTTTTAGCTCATTTATTATTAGATAATGATCTCCTTCTCATTATCTTGTCTCTCACCTACGCACTAGCACTTTATATTATCTTTTAGCAAATACATAAATTTTGTAATTTACAAATAAGCTATCAATTGAGATCAAATTTTCGTATAAATTGGAATGTCACTGAATTGACCATTGTTAATGTTGAGAATTTCACTTATTTATCTTATTAATCAATTGTTAAGGGATTTCTATTGGGTTTCTTTCTCTATAATCATTTTTATACAGTATAACATTCTTTCCAGCTGCAAAAATATTAAGTCACCCCAAGCTCTTGCCGAGCAGTCTTGATCTTTTACAAATGACAACCAGGAGGCTTCAATTATTCTTTGAAGAAGGGATTCATTATACATTACATAACAGACACATTAGCCCATCTTGACAGGAGCTAGGCCCAAGTCAAGGTGAAGATTACACTGAAAAAGATATAGGATTTTGATGTAGTTATCAGCAGTTCTCTTTTAGAGCTTTGGAATACAAGATCTGACAGTATAAACACTACATAACACAGACATTTTGCCTGCAAAACGTGAGCGGGTGGAGAGCAGAAGTATGTGCAGTTCAAGTGTATGTTCAGCAGGTATAGGTAAGATCTTCAATGGCAGGCAGCTCCAGTTGTAAATTCAAGTAAAAACGGTTAATCTTAATGTTCAACAGAAATCAGTGATGCAATAGTAAGATAATCTGGTGGCATGTGTTTAGAAATACCTCAAATCATGAACTACCCCATATTCAAAAAGCAGTTCTCAAAAACTTACTAATGAGTAAAGTAACTTACTAAACAGTGCCAATATTTTGATGTTTTTTCCTCCAGGAACCAACTGCTGGGTATATGCATAGCTCAAAAAATTGTAAAAAATTACTATAGTGCAAAGAGAACAAGCAAGGTGACCCAAGGGATACCTGGGAGATGCGAGAAAGATAAGCATTGTGATGCTTGGTGGAACGTACCCTGGGGTGGCACGTGTTCTTGTAAAAGTGTTAATGTCTAACTATAATCATATAACCAAAATATATATATACATTTTATAAATTATACATGTTCTCAAATTGCCAAATTAGCATAATCAGCTATTTGCAGTCAAGGATATTAAAAAAATAAATAAATAAATACTGTGTGATTTTACTTATTTCAGAGAACTATAGTAGCAGTAGTATTAAAAGATTAGCAACAATTACATTACAAATAGGATTTACTGACCTTGTAGTCATGAATTACTCTCTCAGACACAGACTTATCCAGCATCTTCTTGTACCACTCCTGCAAGCGCTTGGGCTTTGGGATCTTCTGGTCCGCTGGGTGACAATGAAATATATAGTCATCTCCTTCACTCGGAGGACAGGCCCATATGTGCCCTGCTGTATACCTGTGGAGAACACAAATAGGCTGATCAAAATCTAGTTATAAACTCGATAGGCAAAGATGCAAAAATAGCAAAGGTTTTACCTTAATCCCTTTTTCCCCCCAAGATCATAACACTTACCAATAACAGCAAAAATATGGGAAACTGTACAGAGGAATTGACCTTCTTTATTTGTTTAATGACTGCTAATCACCTTCATACAGAAGTAACCAATTAGCCAGAGAAGCTATGTTTTCAATATGGTGTATTTCCACTACACTCTAAACACAAGCAAATGTGAAAGTGATCCATAATTTTTTATTTTTTTTTGCTTCTGCCCAATAGATGTTTTTTTTTCTTCTAAAGATGGCCATACACTGGATGATAATAGCAGACAACTGTGGCTTCCCATTACTGAACCTGCCCAATCAGTATCTAGTTGAAAATCAACCAGATATCAACTGGACAGTTTTGATAAGGAAACTGGACAAAGACCGAATTGTCATGCTGATTCAGTTCTATGCTGG
Organism: Xenopus borealis; assembly: GCA_024363595.1. Lineage (NCBI taxonomy): Eukaryota > Metazoa > Chordata > Amphibia > Anura > Pipidae > Xenopus > Xenopus borealis. The sequence continues at coordinate 111,739,967 of CM044437.1, forward strand.
GGCGGCTAATTTGGGCCCAAATCCACTAGTCTGGCAACCTGGCAGCAACAATCGTTCAATGGCATGCCCAAACACTACATGTATGCATGCTACCAAGCGATGTTTAAAGTGGACCTGTCACTCCAAAAAAATATTCAAAATCCTATTTTATCACATTAGTCAAGCAAAATGAACATTAATGACACTATATAAATTATTTTAATCTTGTTTTCTTCAGTCTGGGAGAAGCCATTTTGTGGACACTGTTATTAAGGCAAGCCTTGCATCATCTCAGAATCTTGTTTGTGCACCAGAATGGGGGACCCGATGTCTATCCCCATGTCCTGGCTACACAATTAAATGGTTAAGAGAACTGGGGGAATGTGGGGAGAGCAGTGGCATCTAGGAAATGCTGAATGTAAAATGAGTAATTATCTGCCCCGCCTCTATGCCTAAGGCATAGAGGAGTGGCCGACAATATTTGATTGACAGCTGAGATTTTTAAATGAGCTTAAAAAAGCTATGAATGCTTTAATAAACATTTGAAATTGGAATTCATGTTTAATTTGAAAAGGACTTTTATTATACAGATTTTTGTGTCTGGGTGACGGGTCCACTTTAATAGATTATTGCAGGATGGCCAGGAAGATAGGAGATGATGCAGAGGAGTGCTTCATGTTGTAAGCAACCAACTGAAGCCCGATTTGTCCCACCACACACATTCTATAAAAATAGGCTTACCCTAGTTTCTTGACATACTCCAGATAGCCAATAAGAATTTCATGATAGACAGTTGTTCTAAGGCTCTTTGGGCGAAAGAAATGTACACTGTCCAGATAGGAAATATAAACGCGCCTGGAGATAAAAAGGATAGAAAGGTTACTAACTGAATGAATACTTCATGTTGGTGAGATTAAGGAAGAGGGACACACAAGGCCTACCTTTGATTGGGTTGAGGACAGTCAGAGCCATATTCTTGCACATGCATTCCAAAAAAACACAATTCAGCTCCATCAACTTCTTCAAATGCAAATAAGGCTTTTGTTCGGTAAGGGAAGGACTCAGCCATCTCGCCTGTATCCACAAACCTGTACAACACAACCATTATGTCAGAAAATGTTATTGATGTAAAGCTCTTTTTTACGAATGGTAGGGACTTCTGGGTTGAAAAGAATAACCGTTCAAACGTGACCTTTTTTTTGTTCACTTTTGAACAGTAAGAAACATTAAGATTAATTAACATTATTAAAGTTCTAAACTCAGTTTAGAATTGTAAGTAATTTTGCCGGGAAACGCATGTCATGCAACATATAAGCAACACTAACAAAGTCAAATTTCAAACTGTTTAACAGACAAATATAGCCATCCCCCCTGCCCCCCCCC
>CM044437.1:111741340-111771904 GCA_024363595.1 Xenopus borealis
GAACATTTTTATCTGCTATGTTATTATGGTAAAGACATTCCCTCACTAAAAATCTACAACAGGAGTGCACAGCTTTCCATTCTATGTGTTTTCTGGTCAAACACAACTACAAACAGTTTAAAAAATTTTTTATATACAAGATGTATGGATAAGTGGCTTTATTAGCTAAAAATCAAAACAGGTGTGACAGGGGATTTAAGTCTCTGCAGATACTACTTCTACCACCTTCCCTTCAGTCAAATCACCAGCCATCCTTACAAGTTTACAAGAGAAACAGGGATTGTTGTACAATCCTCCACGATTTAGCCATGATGGGGACCAAGATCTCTCCAGTAAATTTCATTGAAGCTAACTCAATTATCTTTGTTCTATTCCATATTTATGCTTAACAGATCAATATTTCAGTTAAACGCAAGGTGAGACAGATAAAGGGCATTCTGTTTCTCTGGCCGCCTAACATTATCAGCATTAATGCTTCACAACATTTTTTTCCAGTTATGTTAAGAAGTGAAGTGGTGGGCCAAATAAGTACAAGAATTAAGTGACCATTTTTCTTCAAGCAGCAATGTCTTTTACAGGAGAAAACATATTTATCATGAAACAGATGTTTATTCTATTGTAGTAGCAGAGCTCTCCTACACATAAAAGTGTTGCATGTACCTATCAAAATACAACTAAGAGAATATTACCTCGTGAAAACAGATTTCACTTTTAAGAAACAGAAAATGGTGGACATATGGGAAAGCTCTGTAACCAATGTAAGGCAGGGCATAAAAAAAAAAAAAAAAGAGCTTACTTAGATTTCATGCCAGGTTTCACTTCCACCGTTTTGTCAGATGCATGGACCACACGAATAATCACCTCTCCAGCCTCAGAATTATTCTGTCTTCTTAGGTATTCATTCACTCTGTTCTCCAGAAAAGAGCCAAGCCTTGTAGTTGGGAGACCTAGGATTAAATAAACGGATTCATCTCCAAGAACAACTAAAAGAACGACTAAAAGATATTACAAGTACTTCAGCATTGAAGAACTTACGTTTGGCAGAAAATTTGTTCTCTTTCCGAGATCGGCCTGTTTTCTTTAGACAGCCTTCACACACAAAGCTATGGACAGAATAAAAATGTCAGAATGTCCTTCAGCAAAGAGAACATATTGGTTAATACGGAATTAAGACACCTACCCCGTGGGCCAGATAGTTTCATGATGTAACGCGCAGATCTGATGCATTTTTCTGCCACACTCCAAGCACTCTACATATCTAGAAAGGAGAAGATACAACTCAGCCTTCAGGAAGTTTCGCTACACCCACATCCAATTTTCCATCTGAACATTCATATTTTTAACCTAGGGACTAGTCCGTAATTTTGAAACTGTATCCTGACTAACACTATTCACAAAGTGTATGTACTAAACTGTGTTTAAGCATGTATACTGCCATGTGGTACATTTGTATACATTCTACAGCACTCAGGGCTGGACTAGCAACCTGTAGATTCTGGCAAATGCCAGAAGAAATGCTGTAAGATGCCATAGACCAGTGATCCACAAACAGTGGCTCGTGAGCAACATATTTCTAACCAGTGGCCTCAGAACAGGTGCTTTTTTTTTTTTTTTTTTTTTTAATTCTTCCTTGGAGGCAAGTTTTAGTTGCATAAAACTAGGGGTGCTGCCAATCCACATAGAGCCTACCAAACAGCCAATCACAGCCCTTAATTGGCATCCCCAGGATGTTTTCATGCTTGTGCTGCTCTTTCTACACCTGAATGTTGGGGCTCAAAGGTAAAAAAAAGTTGGGGGCCCCTACCACAGTCACTATTTAGTGGGATGGTGGAGGTTTGTTTGGGCCTCCTTGTACTTGAAATGCCAGGGCCTATGTTGAATCTAAGTTCTCGCCTGGGCAACCCAGTGGGAAAGCACAATAACAATGAAAAATCAGTTTTTTTTTGCTCTTAATTTCTCATTGATGCCCGCTCCAGTGGGTACAGTCTCGCTCAAAGCAGAATGAAAACAATTAACACTAAAGTGTCTATGGGCAAGATATACTTTTTAGATCTGTGGTGGGACAAACAGAAAAGATTACATACTGTTCTGGATCCAGTGTGTCATTTTTCCTTTTGGAGAACTGATCTTTGCTGATGGTGCTGAATAGCGGAAAAGAAAAAGGTAAAAAGCACAAGTTCAATACGTTTACCCAGAATTTGGAGAAAAGAAACTTGAAGCATGGAGGGACAAGTGAACAGTAAAAGAAACAAGAACCGAAGAGTGCTAAGCAAACAGAGAACAAGATTTAGGAAGAATGGAAGATTGAGAAGAAAACAAGAAAAAGCAATTATAGTGGAGGGCTCAGCAGAGTGAAGTAAAGGTGGGAGGGTTGCAAAAAAAGCAGCTAAGGCAAAGGCAGAGGATATGTAAACTGAGAAACAGCAAAGAGAAAGACATCAGGCATAAGCAGAAGAGCATGAAAAAAAAATAGGAGAACAATAGGAGAACTGGTGGGAGAACAAAATCAGAAAGGGGTCTCTACTGTTCCTAATGACAAGACTACAAATTAACCAATATACAATGCTCACACCATCTAGAGTATTCCTAACACGTTACCTTAAAAGGATGCGGTCATTGAAAAAACATTTTTTTTTTACTCAAAACGGATCAGTTAATAGTTCTGCAGAGTTCTGTACTGAAATTCATTTCTCAAAAGAGGAAAGAGAATTTTTTATATTTAATTTTAAAAATCTGACATGGGACTAGACATATTGTCAGTTTTCCAGCTGTCGTGTGACTTGTGCTCTGAAACTTCAGTCACTCTGAACTGCAAGTTGGAGTGATATCACCCCCTCCCCCCCACAGCAGCCTAACAACAGAACAATGAGAAGGTAACCAGATAACAGCTCCCTAACACAAGATAACAGCTGCCTGGTAGATCTAAGAACAGCACTCAATAGTAAAATACAGGTACCACTGAAACAGAGTTGCACTGAGTAGGAGAAACGACAGCCTGCCAGAACGCAGTTCCATCCTAGAGTGCTGGCTCTTTCTGAAAGCAAAATGACCTGAGATGGTGCCTACACAACAAAATTTTAACTAAAAAAAATATACTTTCTGGTTCAGAAATTAAATTTTATATGGAAGAGTTCATTATTTGCAGAGTAAACAGTGTAATTTAGAAAGAAAAACTACATCATAAAACTCATGAGAGAATCCCTAATGATTAAAAGGCTTTACACTAGCATACATAGTGGAAAGTCAAGTTTTGTAGCACCAACTAATAGCCTATACTGAGATTATACAACAAAAAAGTTGGTATAAAACCTTTTATTTGAAATTACGATTATTGATGGCATAAATGCAGAATACTCACTCAACTACAAAATACTCTCAGACTTAATGCTGAACACTAGTTGGTACTTAAATTGATACAGACACTAAAAATTCTCTTTTGAAAATATTAATATACATTAAAAGTTACCTATGGGTCATGCTGATCATTTTTCACTGATCGTTCTGCTTTTAAGTAATTGTTACTTGAAGTTCCTAAACCTGACTGTTTTGCCAGCCTGACTGTTCCTTCTTAAATTGGTTGTTCACCTTCCAAACACTTTTTTTCTGTTCAGTGGTTTTCAGATTGTTCTCCATAAATAAAGACTTTTTTCAATTACTTTGCATTATTTATTTTTTACTGTTTATCCAAAATCTAAGTTTAAAGTTGAATGTTGGTGTCTGTGGTGTTTGAGTCTGGCAGCTCAGTAATTCAGGCGCAGACTCTAAACTGATACAATTTTGCAACATTTAAGTGATACATTTCACAGCAATATTTCTGGAATATTAGCAACCATTGTATCAATTCTAACAGCTGCTGTAATGAAACCCAGAGATTCTGCTCAGCAGGGACAAAGATAAGAAATGTATCCATTAAATGTATCAGTTTAGAACAGTTGGGGGGGGGGGGTCGGCGATCCCCCTCCCAGAGCTGCTTTAGAAGATGAAAAATGACACTTTACACTTCAATATTTGAAAAACGGTTACAAATAGAAAATAGACAGTAATTGGAAAAAGTCATTTCTGGTGATCTATCTGAAAACAACTAGTTGTTTGAAGGTGGACAACCCATTTAAAGAAATTGTTCAGTGTAAAAATAAAAACTGGGTAAATAGATAGCAGTAACCAATCAGTGACTTGAGGGAGGGCAACCTGGGTCATAACTTACTTTTGAATCTGAGCTGAATGCTGAGGAACAATTGCAGACTCACTGAACAGTTATGTCCCATGTGGCCCCCCTTCAAGTCGCTGACTAACTCAGATTTAGAGAGCTGAAAAGGAGGACGTTGTGTTGTATTCTGTTATGTTACACATCCAGTCACTCCAGCCTTTATACATTACATTTTTGGCTAACTATATTAGAAAACATTTTTTATTTTGCACAGCCTGGAATCTAATTAACAAGTTTTTATTTTTACCCTGAACTGTTCCTTTAACCTGTCAGAGTTTCTAAAGTTAACAGACACCTGCTGCACAAATAGGGCAGCCCCTCATTGACGAACAGGGTTGTAAGAAAGGTAAAGTATCAGGCAAATATTTCTATAGCAAAGTTATAAATAACATTTAAAGACACTACTATGATAGATAATAAAAAAGGTTATTTTATGATGTCAGTATCTCTAAGTCATGTATGCCACCAATTGCATGGTGCCTACATACATGCACTATATACAAAGTGAATACAAAATGATAAATCACTCCTCCACAAATAGATAGTGAACCAATGGTATAACAAACTGTTAACACATTGTGCTATCAAATATACTGAATGAAAATATAGAGCTATATACACAAATGTAAGATGAAGTTAGAGAATACCTGCAGGTTTGAGAAAGGATAAACAAACACAAAACAAGAAACTTGTGAGGTGGGGAGTTAAAGTTCCACAGTGGATGAATCCCTTCCCCCAAACCCAATTGCAAACCGGTTCAGGTACCAACTCCCAATTATAATTAAATAGTTATAGCTACTAGTAAAAATTTTACTTTTAATAAATAACATTTAAAATATTAAATATTAAATATACAGAAGACTTTGAATAAAGAAAAAAAAAAGGTACTTACGTCTGAGGTTGGGTGGGGTCATCACCGAGAGAGACGCATTCCCCCTGGATCTCGTTGAAGCACTTTTCACAGAAGTGGTACCTATCAGCAAGAAGGCCATATTTGGGTGAACTGTATGTTCACACGACAGCCGAACCACACAAGCCGGGAAGCCATCAGCCAGAGGACGTGCGCAGATCATCAAGTAGAGTCAGGAGCCCAAGTAATTTGGATTTTGGATTGATTTTGGGTTTTTTGTTTGTTTGTGTGTGATTTGGTTTTGGTTTGGATTTCATTGCAATCAAAGCCACCACAGGAACAAGCAAGGGAAGGGAGGGTAAGAAATTAACACAGAGAGAAAAAAGCAGGGGCGGGTATGGGGCAAGACAAACAGAAGCAAGACAAGACAGACAAAGCAGAAAGCCAATGCAAAGCACAGATTAGCAAAGGATTGTCTCTCCATATGGGATCACAAGCAGCAAAAATCATTACAGCAAATCAAAAGGAAGGTTAAAATAAAATAAAGGGTAACTTGGACTGTACAGTTTGTCCTCCTGCTTTGCTCAAATGAAGAAAAGTTACATTTGACACCTAAGCAGAGTGTTAATGAGTTTCCACTAAAGGGATAAACAGTATTATGACAGATACACTAAAGAGTGGCTAGTTGCTCAGCACAAAGGGAAAGGCTAGGGTAGTAGCTCACTTAGACTGTGAATGATGCATGGTAATAGGTTTATACTGTCCCAAAGTAAAACAAAGTACATTAAATAAAATGTACTTTACAAATTCTGCTTATTAGTGGAATAAGAGCATGAAGGATGACAAATCCGTAACAGGACAGACCTGTAACACAACATGAATGAATGGCCTATACAGCTAATGCTGCTGTAGTGGCAAAGCAACACCTTTTAAAGACACTGCGCTATGAAAAGCCACATTCAGACATACAGGGGCACTTCAGTAAGGAAAAATGAATTTTCTGATTTGGTTACTCAACTATGGGGAGCTATTCAAACATGCTCATGGATAAGGAGTTTAAATCTAAGATTCAAAAAAATTTCATGGGTCGAATTAGCTTGTACAAAAAAAAAAATGCATTTTCTACAGATACACATTATGAATGACACTGTTTATTTGGAAATGCAAATGAACAGGCTGCCCATGGATAATTTAAGGACAAACTTTAGTAACTACTGTACAGTCCAGTTAGAACATGTGGCTTTTCAAAGAATTGTTTAGTTGTCCATCAACATTCAACAACGCAATGTTTTGTGACATACTTTGACATGTTACAGGCTGACATACTTAGAAGATGCCGGTGCTTTTCCATAATGCCTGAATAGAGACAGCATAGAAGCTAGACATCTACTGATTGCAGGCAGGGCACAAACAGCAGCAGAAATAGGGTGAATGGGAATAGTCTAATAATGCAGTACATTCCAACCCAAACCAGATTCAGTGTGTGTTTAATATTGCATAAAAAAGTTAAAAAATGTCACTCCTTTTCTCAAAGATGACATGCGACACAGTAAGGATCATTTGCACATTTAAAATGACAGCAAGAATAGGTTAAATTACTGTGCACACTATTTCCTACTTAGTCACAAACGTACTATAGGTTAGGAGGGGAGAGGTTAACACTTTTCTGGGGGTAAATAAGGGAATATACTGAAAGGTCACAGTGGAAAGTCTTACCTGTTTTGATAGCTGTAGTAAGTGGCATCACGGGGAATTGTACAAAGTTGCTTTCCATAACAGCAAAGGGTCTGAGGAGAAAACTCGAGCTGGAAGAACGGTGGGAGGGGAAAAGAAGAGTTAGCAGCAAATTTAAGCAGCTTTCAAAGACAATTCAAAATATGTAAAAAGGTCACATACAGTCTCCTAAAACAGAACATTATCCCAATATGTGAATACAGCCTTACAGTACAGCACAACAACAGAACACTGATCATTTCAAACTATCTGCTACACAAATGAACACTTCATAGGACATGTTCTACAACAAAAGAATTGCTAAAGTACTGTGACCACAACACATTGGCCGTCATTTGAGGTAAATTTTTCTCTTCCAAAAATAAACTATGGAGAATTTTGAATAAAACTGCCTTAGTAGCCTTAATCGAAGAATAAGCTGTGTATGAACAATTGAAAAACCACTTTACTCAAAAACTGCAAACGACAATTACATCTTCTCGAAAAGATTGCTAAATATTAAAGGAGACCTTTTGTGTAAAAAAATAAGAATGTACCAGTGTGTTATACTCATTTTACTGCACTGTAGGACAGGAATTGTTTTGCTTGTATGACTGCAGGGCTGTGTCTGGCTGCCCCCTTCCTATTGTGCCTCTGGTACGGACCTTTAGGACATGCCCACCCCTCATTTAAAATGGGGACCAGAGAACATCTATAGGGAGCTCCAATAAAAGGACTATTTTTTAAAGATAATTTTAGCAACATGTAAAAGCAACACCATATATCACTTATAATTGCCTAGAAAATGTTTTTTTTCCCCACTTATCCTATATGTCTTCTTTAAAGTCTTATGAACTTACCTTCCGACCACAGCAGTATCCCAAGCTTTGCATGACTGGATCAATCTCCTGCTCAAACACCTCAGCCAGCTTGGAACAGTACTTGTAGACACGAGAAGTTTTACGATTGTATAGCCAGGCATTGTTGAACATCAGCCAGATATCTTCCACATACTGCCAGGGCTCTTGGTACTGTCCTGTGTCTAACTTGCGTTTAATAGTCGAAAGGTCCATGGGAGTCTTGACAATCTCAAAGTAATCCTGCAGGACAGAGGTATTTTTCTGAATCACAAGAAGTTATAATGCATTACAGATTTGTGAGGATGCATGGCAAAAATGAAAAAAAAACACAAACACAAAGCAAATACATAGTGTTCTTAACCAATCAGGGAAAGTAGTCCATAGACGTACTTTGGAAAATTTACTGCGGTGACATTTATAAACGTGAAGTATTTTCAGACTGGTCCATTCATTAAAACATTCTTTACCAGTCACCCATCTATTTTCCTCATCTCATACAGAATACAGGGTCAAGTAAAGCACTAAGAATAAAAATTATTGTGCTGAAGCATGCTTCACTGATTGGCAAGAATACCATGTTTGGACATACAGGGTATTTTCAAGCAATAAAATTAAGCAGTGTGCGGATTCTTCTGTGAATGGAAAGAGTGCTACGGTTTGATATAAGCAAATTAACCAAACCCTTGTGTTACAATTGAAAAACAAGTATCAATTTTAGAATGTCCGATTGTATCACTACCAGAATAATTTAATCATGAACATTTTCAAACAAGAATAAATGGATTTTTAACACTATTACCTTATTAATTAAAATGACGTTTAAGAATGCGGTCAGCTAATGACATATTCATACCAATTTTTGGTAGGTAAACCGTAAACACAAACTCCCAAAACAGATGAAACCAGATGTGGCAGACTGAGGCACAAAAAAAAGCATTTAAAGCGCAAACTAAAGTATAAGCTTAAGCCAAGCATTGTTCCCGAGGACCAGGAACACCAAATGCGTTTTGCTTTGAAAAACATATAAAGCCAACTGCAGATGCAAATACAGCTTTGAGGATGTTAACAGGTACAATGTTATGCAAGCGCTGTTTATACATGAATTATACACAAATCATTCCAAACATCAAAGAGGACTCGTACCGGGATTCCTAATAACTGAGGATCCACTGGTTGACGAAAAGGAAGGGACTCTGGATCTTGCCGGTATAATGCTTCCAGAGTGGGCATGAGAGCCTGGCGAAGCTCTTCAGGTTTGAAAACTGCAAATACAGTAAAGAATATTGAAAAAGAATGTACAAACAATTTAGCATTTAACCAATAATCCTGCATGAGCAACTGCATCCAGCAGGGATCCCTTTAAACCAGGAATTACAAAGTCTTATTTGAATTTCCCTTGAAAAAGGCTTTATGTCGAGTAATTCTCACTTTGTTTTAGCTTTCTTGTATTGCTTATATAATCTGGTTACAAATTAAGTATGTATTTGACAATTATTAATGTTTTTTCCAATCTGATTTCAATGTATATATTCCTAAATATGTACTTTTGTATGATAAATGATTATCTATAAAAAAAACCTTTTTAAAGGATAACCTGTGTATAAATATATTAGTGTGCAGGACCACAACAGTAAAGTATATCCCATTTTTCTTGGTTTGGCTTTATTATTTGCAATTACTTACTCTTCTTCTTGGACTGCCCAGGAGGAGCAGGCGATGTCTGGGAAGCAGGTGTTTCTGGTTTCTCATCTTCCTCTTTGATTTCTGTTTTAACTTCTTCTTTCTTCTCTTCCAGCTCAACTGGCTCAGATTTGCAATCCTCGACTGCTCCCTCAACTTTAACCTGTAAAGCAGATGTTATTAGAGTGTTGCGTTATATTGCACTGTTCGTTGCCTAAAACATGTCAACACTATTAACACTGTTTATTCCAGCTGTATGCAAAACGGAGATAATTGGTTACCTCAGGTTTCTCCTCTGCTGGAGGTTCCATAGGTTCCTCAGGCTCAAGATCATCATCTTCTTGCTTGATCTCCATTTTAACCTCTTGAGATGGCGGCTCCTGAACAGGTTGCTGAGAGCTAACTTCAGGGCTATTAGTAGAGGGAGGATTTGAAGATGGGCAATCCAAATTGGCTGTAGACTGCAAGAAGACAGTAACCATTAAGTGGGCATCTCTTGTTTAAGGCTACAGAAAAGTTCAGAAAAGTCTTGCAAATAATTGCACAATTAATACTAAAACAGAATGCAGTTTTGCACAGGTTGTTGGAAGCTAATTTCTTTCATACTATACTTGAGGCTACAATGCAGAACAAGATTATTCAAGTGTGGTATTTTTTATTATGTCACTTACCGGAGTGCTTGGGTGAAGCTGGATTGGCAGTTGTGCAGTTGGTGTGGGTACAGGTGTGGATAGGCTTGGCTGTGAAGGAGGCCGTGGTAATGGCTGTTGTGATGGGAACTGCTGTGAAGACTGCTGAGGAGGTGGTGTAGGGATTTGCTGCTCGGTGGTAGGCATAACTGGGGTAGGGATGGATAAGGAAGGGGTCACTTGTGGTGGAGTAGGGCTTTCTCTGTGTTGTAGTGGTGCTTGTGGAATTGGTGCTGCTGTAGGTATGATGGGCTGTACAGGTGTCTGGGCCGGTTGAGGAGTTAAGCCTGGAGGCGTGTGGTGAGGGGTTGGTGTGCGGCTTGGAGCAGGGGAAGGGGAGTTGCGGTGCATGGTCTGAACGTGACTCGAACAGTGGATCTGATTCCCTGCTGCCACTGGAGGCATCACAGGAGAGCTCACAGGATGATTAGGATTAGACATTTGTGCCTGCAATAGACAAAACATGGTCAGTTTATGAACAAAGTCTACTTTTCACAAATTGTACAGGCTTATCTGTGGGTATTCATACCTGAGATGGAGGGTTCTGATTGCCAGGCTGGGGCATGGGCATGCTAGATGTGTTCAAGCCTGCTGCATTCATTCCTCCAGTATTCATCACAGGAGAAGATGCCTGAAACTGATTTTGGGACAGAAACTGATTCTGTGCAGTTTGTTGCATAGTACTTGGCTGCTGCATGCGGGACTGAAATCCCATCTACAAGGAAAAAAAAAAAAGTTAACTTAACAACTGTTCTACCTTGTTTCTGATCTGATTGTAATGAATGAAAAAATAAATAAAGTTTTAGTGTAAAGTTTTTGTGGGCAGACCACAATGCAGTAGAACACTCCCATAAAAAATGGATTTATTACTTACCGCTAAATACTTTGCTTTCTAGTCTTATAGGGGATACAGGGACCATGGACTTAAATCCCCTCCCATCAGGAGGCAGGACACAGAAGAAGCAGATCTTCCCCTCTTTATAGCCTCCTTCTACCTCCAGCTATTCAATTATGTAACAGAGAACTGAGAAACAGCAAGCCAAACTGTATTAACAACTAAATATACATATGGCTGAGGCAAAGGTATCCCCTGTTTCGGGGTGGGAAGTCCTGTGTACCCATAGGACTAGAGAGAAAAGGATTTATTGGTAAGTAAGCAATGCCTTTTTCTGATACTTCCTGGGGGACACAGGAAACATGGGGACTTACCAAAGCTGTCCCATGCTACTGAAGGAGAAACAGGTAACCAGGAACCTTTTAATAGTATTTAAGAAACAACAGTTGTAGTACCTTGTGTTCAAACACAGCTTAAGCGGACGCAAAGGTAAAAACTAACTTTTGTGAAAGAGTGGGGGTGAAAGACCACGTTGCTACCGTCCACAGCTGCTCAGCAGAGGCCATTTTTCTGGACACCCATGAAGTGCTGAGCGCCTGGAATGAGCCTTAATACAAAGTGGAACAGATTTTTGAATTGAGATGTACGCTCTGCAGACTGCTTCCTTAATCAATCTTGCAATGGTAGCTTTGGAGGCCAGGAGACCCTTCCGATTGCCGGAGGGCACCACAAAAAGGGAGATTTGCTAAATGTAGCTGTGCGCTCCACATATGTACATAGCACCTCCTTAGGATTCTTAGGAGAGCTGCAAAAAGGAAGGAATAATCTCCTTGTTTAAGTAAAAAGCAGAAAAGAAGGATAGTACTGTACGCACCACATTTCTTCATGAAAATTCAGATATGGTGGTGAACATGACAATGCCCCAAGTTCAGCGACTCTTCGGACGGACAGTAATGCTTGATCTGAACACCATATGAAAATCTTCCAAATCCTGTGAAAAAAATTGGAAGAGACTGCTTTTCATGCCATGCCATCAAATTGAACATTCCTGGATTGTGATGAAGAATGGGACCCTGACAGAAGAGGTGGAAGTGTGATTGACGGTTCAAAGGAATTCTCCATCAGATCCATGAACCACGATTGTCTTGGCCAATGTGGGGTGATCATGATGCACTTGTTCAGCTCCGTTTTAAGAATCCAAGGAAGCACTGCAAGCAGAGGAAACAAATACACCAGAGAAGACTCCCATTCTGCAGTCATCGTGTCACCTCCTACTACTAGAGGATCTCGTCATTGCGATGAACCTGCTTCCCTTCCTGTTCTGACGCGAAGCCATTAAATTGAGATCTGGTAGTCCCCAACGATTGACACCTCGTCATTTGTTCCCATTCTGTCGGGTTCAGCTGATGGCAACTTAGATAATCCGCCGCTTCGTTGTATACCCCTGGAAAGCACCGCACCAATATTTGTGAAATTCTTATTTCTGCCAAACAAATCTTACAAACTTGTGATTTGTGTCAGATAGGATTGGTCTCTATAGACTGGCAAGCCGAATTGTTGGAGGGTTCTGATCGACAGCTGTAAGGACCTCTCTACTAGTTGACTCGACCGAGCCTTGTACAGAAGGTCTTTCAAGTACGGAGTAATATATACTCATTGGACTCGGAGGATGGTGGCCATAAAGATACAAGAGTGACCACCTTTGATCATACCAATTCATCTATGCTGGAAAGAGAAGTCACTCTTCATTGGGTCCGGAGGTACCCTGGATAGGAAGAACTTTGAGACGAAACTGTCGAAACTCGAGACGGTAGCCGTTTGTGATGGTTTTGACTACCCACTATTTCTTATGCCCATTTTGCTGCCAAGTGTCTACATTTCCCCCTGGTTGTGACTGGGTTGGCAAGGCATACCAATGTCTGCTTGTCGTTGCTGGACTTGATGTTAGTCTTTCTGGCTTGCCAGGTGGCCTTTCCACAAAGAGTAGCACCCCCTTGAAAAAAACTTTCTGGGCATTGAGGAGCCTCTGGAGGGATGAAATCCCTGGCTACGATATGGATGTGAACATCTCTGTGAAAATCCCCTGGGTTTGGTCTGGGGCAGGAGTGTGCTCTTGCCGAGTGTAGCCTGGGAGATGATCTTCTCCAGTTCCTCGCTGACCCTTGAAAGGTATTACTTTAAGACACTTATTAGAACTTAGGTCAGCGGACCACAATGGGAGCCAGAAGGCACATTGGGCAGTTATGGGCAATGTCGAGGTCCAGGTTACAATCTTCAAGGTGTCTAACGAGGCATCACAAAGGATTCAAGCTCCTCTGTGGGCAGGTCTTCACAAATCATGAAATGAGCATATCTGACCAGGATTAAAGTGCCCTGCAGATCAAGGCCAAGGCCAGGACAGGCTTAAAGGCAGACCCAGCTGACTAAAAGATTGCCTTAAGGAAACCTAGTTTGTCAGTGGCACCTTTAAATGAGGATGCATAAGGAACAGGTAGTGCGGTTGTTTTTGAGAGGCAGGATACTGGAGCGGTCTCCATTACTTCCTTAGGAAAAAAGTTTCGCAATTTCTTTGTAAACTGAAATTTGTGATCAGGAGTGTCCCATTCCTCTTGGACGATGGTCTGCAATTGATCATGGGTGGGAAAAACCACAGAACGTTTGGACTGTTTGCAAAACAAACGTCTGGACTTCTTTCTTGGGGCCGAGACCCATCAATCTTGAATACTTCAATGACTGCCGCAATAAGTTCAGAGATGGATTCATCCCCTTCAGATTCAGAAGCGGGTACTTCCCCTTTAAGGAGGGATTCATGATCTGAGCCCTCAGGTGAAGAGCATGCTGTGGGAGAAAAGTGCCCTGTGGGGTCAGTAGATCCTGATGCCTTGCGCTTAGAGGGTCGCTTAAAGGAAATTGGGGTAGATAGACTGTCCAGTGTTTTGTTAAGCAATGTTGTGAGAAGTGAATACCTTGCAAGGAGGAGAGGGATTCAGAAAGACATCCCAAGTCAGTGTCTCCTACCATCAACTGCTACCAAACCAGAGTGGATGCTGCGGTTACATGGCCCATCCAGGGCTGCAGTGGTAGGCCCTGCATTAGGTGTGAGTACTGTATGCTCTGCCTGTGTGGCATATGTACAGGAGTCCTTCTGACTACACTTAATTTTGTCTTGCATTGTGCACAGGCAAAGGAAGTGATCTTGGCTGTCTGTTAGTTCCCCCTGGTAAAAACGGAATCACCTATCCCCTCAGTCACGTTAGACTTCTGTAGGGGATCTGTGTTTAGCGTCACCCAGAAGACTTGTAAGGGTGGCTCCCCTGCCCTGTATCCCCAATACCTGGGAACAGAGGAAGGAAAATAGAGAGGAGGGTGCCATGGATGCTGTGAGCAGGCTGCGTTGTGTGTCTCTGCGGATGACGGGAGGAAGTGGGCTCCATTGATCTTCTGATGAATTTAGGTGCCAGGAAAGTGATGAAGCGGAAACCAGCAAAGAGCAGAGGTCCTCCCCAGCGCCGTATGTTTGTGCCAGTGCCTTCCTCTCACTCCCCAGTCACAGTAACCTGCTCTGTGGCCATGCCATGGTGAAGAGCAGGAGTATTTGAGACACGGTCCCACCCTGGTACCTGGCGGCGGGGGTGCTACACAATGCGCCTGTCTGGAACCAGTAGAGCTCAGAGGAAACCTCATGCTCCTACCTGCCCGTTTTTTGTCTCACCAAGCATCCACTACTGTAGACGAATCTGGGGCTTTATCCTCCCGTTGAGGCTCCTGCGGCAGGTACTTAGTCAACGAGTACAGCAAAAGATGACTCAAGTGCCTGGGCTAACCCTGGGCCAAAATTTCCTTGTGATGGGCCCCTCCTGGGGGCCTTGGCCAGAAGACCCCGACACTGAGAGTACACAAACTAAATAGCTGGAGGCAGAAGGAGGCTATAGAGGGGAGGATCTTTTTCTTTTGTGTCCTGATGGGAGAGGATTTAACCCCATGATTCCGGTGTCCCGCAGGACGTATGAGAAAGGGACCATTTCCCTCTGCATAAACATTAATAGTCTTTATGCAGAAGATGGCACTTTTCCAGTAACATCAAATAAAATATAAAATTAACACTTCTGCACCATGGAAATCGTTTCAATTTTAAAGAAATGGAAAAGTAATGGTGCTGCAAGCAACACAAAAGTAGGTGGGGCAAGGATGAAAAATAAGAATTCTGAAATAGTGTTACGGACAACTGAATTTTAAGGCTGTTAAAACCTTTGACAGGCAGCCATCTACAGGTAAACTAATGTTGATTTTTTAATTTGATATTTAAAGCAATATACCAGGTGGCAGCTCAGTGCAGATGCAATATTTAAGTATGTGTATATTACATAAGACATCAGTTTAAGCTGGACTTTCAGCTTTGGTCTGGTCATCTAGAGGAATCCTTGATCACAGGTGACATAAAACTTGTGGCAGGGTAAAATCAAACACAAGTCAGTAAAGAAAAAGCAGTTGCAGCTGCTATTAACATAAAAAAAATCTCTTTAAAAACTTTCATGCTAGAGAATCAGATTCATAATGCAAGTACTATACATGCATTTTAGTAAAGTATACAGCAACTCTAAATGTAAACATTAACATCTCACTTCAACAGTTTGTCAGAATTTAAATCCAACAAAACATATATAAAATAAACCACTTGTGTTACATCTGATTGGCTTAAAGGGGTTGTTCGTCTTCTTTTAGTATGATGTAGAGAGTGATATTCTGCGACAGCTTACAATTGTACTTTATTTTTATTACTTGTGTTTTTTAGTTATTCTGCAGCTCTCCAGTTTGCAATGCCTGCAATGATGTTGCTAGGTACCAACTTACCCTAGCAACCATGCACTCATTTCAATAGACAGGAATATGAATAGTAGAGGGCCTGAATAGAAAGAGGAGTCATAGAAAGCAGCAACAACAATACATTTGTAGCCTAACAAAGCAGTTGTATTTTAGATGGGGCCAGTGAACCCCATTTGAAAGCGGTCAAAAGAAGGCAAATAATTTAAAAACTATAAAAATCACATAATGAAGACCAACTGAAAAGTTGCTTAGAATTGGCCATTCTATAATGTACTAAAAGTTTACATTAAGGTGAACCACCCCTTTAAATACTAACCTGATTCATAGGGCCTGTTTGTCCCATTTGCCCAGGGTGCTGAAGTGGAGTCGGCTGTCTCTGGCCCATGGACTGCATTGACATACCCATCTGTCCAAATTGGTTCATTCCTTTGTAGAGAGGAGGGGGGGGGGAACAAAATTCTTACCAAATGTTGTAATATTAGAAATATCTGACCATGGGATTAAAACTGGGGAGACTTACCAGTTTGTGTCTGCATACGATTCATCATTTGATTTGGCACATTAGCCCGCATCATGCTGCTTGGATCTGGCAAAGGGCCGTCTATATTTGGGATAAAGATAATCAACATTATGCAGTACACAGGATTTTTCAAAATACATTCCTACAGCAAAGGTAAATGGCAATACCCAAAAGGAGTATGGCTAGAAAAGTTGTATTTTATATTATGAACTCAATGTACAAACTTAAAGGTTTAGCATCCAAGACGGCGAGCTCCTGTCATAACTTAGGCCTTCAATGTGTATGGGAGCTCACCAGCTTGGACTTTATTAGGAGTGACACGGACAATGCACATGCTCTGTGTAGTCTGGGAAGCTGTATTTAAATAAACACAGTGTGTCATAGAAGCAAATCATCAAATTCTGATACAAACTCTACTGTTAGCAAGCAATGAGAATCTGAATTATTAATCATCCCTGTTTTGTGACTTTTATAATGTATATATACAGAATATGACAGCAGCACAGATAAAGTGCTACAAATGAGCAGAAAAAGATGGATGGCTACTGGGGGCATATTCTGAGGTACAGTCCTATACTGCTAAAGAGGCAGGGTGATTTTGAGCTGGTACAGAAACCCAGAACAAAGTGCAGCCTTTTTATCCTTCTTGTTAAGATTTAGTTCTCCTTCCATTTATTTTGTATACAGTACTTTGCATGGGGAATACTTTCCCACAAAAGGAATATACAAGGAATACATATATGGCCCTATAATGAAATATACACGTTGCGCCACTATCAATATATACAACAAATACACGTACTAGTTGACATTCCAGTTTGTGGCTGGGCCATTCCTTGACTTTGATTCATTTGTGTTGGAGGCATGCCAGGGGGAGTGGGCATTAGATGTTGCTTTTGCAATCTGGTTCGACGTTTTTCCTCCAACTCTTTTTGGATCTTGTATATCTTCTCAGCTAGCAAGTGGTAGTACTCAGCCTGGAAGTCATCAATGTAAAAGGTAAGCTTTAGAAAAGTTTATATATCCAGCAGGTATACCATGCAATCTGCTTATAGGTCTTAAATTAGTATGAACTAGATTTATCAATCTCAGCCTAACAAACTAAGGGTGTCTATAATTAAATTCTGAGTTTTCTCCACACTATTTTTTTTTTAATTTTTGGCCTTTAAATTGAATGCCTTCTCTAGATATAAATCAAAAAGTATGTTAATATAAATTACTTCTGAAAATTGTCACAAAGGCATTACTAATCACGGTTAAATTGTCTTTACCTAAAAAAAGATCAGGAAGAGTGATGCTCTGTACAAAATGCATTTAGATCTTACCTCTGCCAAGTTATGAAAAACATTTTACTAAAATCATTGTATGTGTAAAGAGATTCTCTTTATATATTAGAAATTTGTAGCTTTAAGTATCACCACCTTTGACGGGAAGCTCAACTTATTTACTATACAAGAATGATTTGCGCTTGAATCTTACCCTGCTATTAGCAGATTCATACATGTCCCCTTCAACTTTACGAGCATAAGCCACCAAGTTGTCCATTCGGCGATCCTTTAATGCTGCTGGATCAGGTGTTGGGAATATGGCTTGAACACTAAAACAAATGTTCAAATGATCTTAATTGTTGTACAATATTACTCATTTGAATAGTTACCACTTAAGTAAACAGGAAAATTAAGCATGTGCAAGATAATAGAAGGGATATGGACAGCCTGAGATACTTTTTTTTAATTTTTTTATAAAGAATAGTGTGTTTGCATCTGTAAATGGCCCCAGAAAAAAAGCTCTGCATAATTAGCACCTTACAACTTTAATTTAATGAGGTGGTAAGAGTGAGTTGGTTGCAAAGACAGTTTTTTTTTTTTTTGGAAGACACATTATGAAGAAATCATTCAACACATGTGCGGTTCGGACAGTAGCCTCCTGTCAAGGCAGCTACAATCCATCAAAGCAACATTCGGCTTATCCAGTCCCAAATCCTGTGCATCTTCACTAATGTATCATATGTATTAGGATGTGGCTGGAGACTTATCATGGGCTAAGGTCTACAAATGTGCTCAGGAACACATAGGTATTGTCGCTTTAAAATGAATAGCTCAGAGGCATGCAACAAAATAAAAGACAACTTAATTTAAGGCTCGTTAGCAATTTACTTTTCGGCTGTGGTAAATCGAATGAAACCTACAGACTGTTTTCCATATTCAGTTATACCCCATATTTTTGTATTATTATGATGTGCATTTAAAGTGCTAAACAGCGGGAGTATCCCCACTGAAAACATCTTACACGTAAATTTGTTGCACTAATAATTTTACACGTTTGTTTCTGAAAGAACGAGTATTTGTTCTTTACAGATGCATGCCTAATAAGTCATACAATCTGTATTTTCAATCAAAGCACATCCAGATCGTGAACACAGTGTGTTATCTGCTTTCCCTTTCAAAATCTGGTCTGCGACTAAGCAGACAGTAGATCAGAAGCTGAAACACAACTTACAGTTTGTGGACTAGATGGTTCCTCAGATCCTGTGTGATATCTTCATGCCAAGGTTTGCGGATTCCTGTACTAGAGGGTGGTGCCGCCGTAGGCATTGAGCCTAGGTTAGGAACGCCACCACTCTCATTCATCATTGGACTGCAGATGCAATAAACAAATTACTTAAACCATGTTATAAATTTCTTTTTTTCAGGGTGCTTTTAGTAAACAAAAACATCATACAATAAGGTTTTTGTCGGAATTAAAAAACATGGAACTTAAACACACTAGCCTAACCGAGCAGTGAATGCTTGTATCACGACCACAAAAACTGGATCTAGTGTATTAATGTCAAAATAATGCAGAAGCAATACTTGTTTTTGTAAAGGTCATAAAGCTGCTGTACTATGGACACGTCCTATCACATTTGATGATGCATTGAAAGTCTGGTTATATAGCTCCAACATGAAATGCAGCATTTTAAAGAGATTAAAAGCTATTTACTGCCAGGTTTTTGGACGAAAACACGCAATATACCGCAGTAAAAAAAGAAACATTTTAAATTAACATGTTTTGATTAATGCAAAACAATCAGGGAAGGAGACATGCTGATCATCAGAACATTATGGATTCTTCTATAAGAACATTGTTAGTAGTCAAGCAAATTACAAACTACTAATTAGTCAAGCAATAAACATTTATAATTTTAAAGGCCATCAGCTTTTTTTTCTATTGGAAATAGTACTCCTTGTTCAACAAATAGGGGTTATACTATATACATACCTTTTGCCCGTTTTAGTCATGAATTATTTTTTTTTTTATTTCCTAAGCTAAACAGGGAAACATAATACTCAGTTTCAGCCTGTTTTTACCCCAAAAACATCTGCAAATGTTCAGCTAAACGGCCTACTAAAGGTTTGGTGCACCTTAAAGTTAACTTTCAGTATGTTACAGAATGCCTAATTCTAAGCAACCTTTCAATTGGCCTTCATTTTTTTCTTTTTTTTTATATTTTTTTGAATTGTCTTCTGACTCTTTCCCTCTTTGAGATGGGGGTCAACAACCCCATTTAAAAAAAATACAAATGCTCTATAAGGCTACACATTTATTATTTTTAACCAGGCCCTCTCCTATTCACATTCCAGTCTATTCAAATCAATGTGTGGTTGCTAGGGTAATTTGAACCCTAGCAACCAGATCATGGACATTGAAAAAAAAATGAAAACCAATTGCATATGGTCTCTGAATATCACTCTCTACATGTACATCATACTAAAAGTGAATTTAAACGTGAACAGACCCTTTGATTAAACAGAACAGCCCCTTGAATATTGCTCTTCCCATAGAACACACGCATACCTCTGAGTGTTCATTCCTGAATGCAACATAGAGTCAGGAAGCAAACCGGAAGCTTGTACACCTACTCCTCCATTGACTCCCATTGAGCTTGAATCTGCAATAGGGAAAAAAACAAGAAACTTACTTTGCTTGCCTACAGGTTTAATAAAGAAATAAATTCCATACGTACACAGTTTGAAAACTTGCACTTTCTGAAAACAAAGGTATTCTTACTCATTGCATTAAGAGAGCGCATTCCCTGTGGTGACTGTCCAGGCTGCTGGCCTTTTACTGTAGCTTGTGGCTGTGTCTGCATTTGATTGCCCTGGTAAGTTAGACCAAGAGCTGCATATGCTCTCTCTATTGAGCTTGGGTCAATTTGGTTAGTGGTATTAATTGAAGGAGCAGGTTGCTGACCAACTGACCCCACAGAACCAGCAGCTCCCAGTGTCACTGGTGGACCACCCAGCAAAGCTGTAGAGAAAAAAAAATCTGATTAGTGACCTGAAACTTGATGCAAATACTATTAAATCAAAAGGAGAAAAAGTGTATTACTACTGTCTTTAGTCAGACTTACTTTGATTGCGTTTGTCTCCTGCATTCTTCAGAGGCAGACAGACAGGACAGTCGTGTCGTGTGCAATTTTTCCAGTGCGAAATTATCTGCCGTGAGGAGGCACAATGTGCAACTGAAAATAAAGAATTAAAACAAATGATGATTAAGGAAAACGACGAAAATTTGTTTTCTGATTGTGTCTCTGATGTTGCCACTCCCACTCACCTTGGCATGATTTGCCAGCTTGGCAGTGTGTCATGTGATTAAGTACATTCTTCATTGTCCGGCAATGTGGTAAGTTGCACTGCCTTACTTCTCCATTGGCCTGTTCCCTCCGCTGACATTTGTGAGCATGCAGGAGAAGAACCAGTTGTTGCTGGATCAGTTTCCTTTTCTCGGGATCTGCTGTAGGCGCCCCTGATCCAATGCCCTGGGGGGCACCTGCTCCCATACCCAGTGGAGCTGCAGTAACCATTCCAGCTTGCTGTACCTGGGTTGACGTCTGCTGATTCTAAGGAAAGGAAGACATTTACACAATATCAGAAGTGCTCTTTCACACATAGCATTTTTTTTTTTTACAGAAATGCAACAAGCTTTCTAAATACACTGCCCAAAGAAGAGGCGTGCATCTCTGGGAGGTGCAGATGTAGCAGATATAGGTTACAATTTAAACGTGAAATAAACACAATGATTTTGGCTTGAAATTTGCAAAGTTTTTGTGTGCTCTGTGCTGCTGCCATGATGCTAGCTAAAGTGTCATTACTAATAAATACATTCACAGAAAAAGACGGCAGAAAGAGAGAAAAATGCAAAGAATTGCATGGAATTATTTGGATAAAATGGAGCCGATGGAAACAGCCTTCCCATAATTCTGAGCTTTCAGGACAATGATTTTACGGATAATCATACCCATACCTGTAGAACAAAAATGTCAATATGCAATTGGCTATCCTCACCATATTTGGCATGCCAACTCCAGGTTTCTTGTCCACTGGAAACTGAGACAGACTATTCTGTAATGCTGCCTTGTTCTGCATTTGTGATCCCATAACATTGCCCCCCATCTGGGGAACAACATTTTGTCCATATGTTGTTCCATAAGGATTAGGATTGTTCATTAGACCCATCTAGGGAGAAAAAATAACCACTTTAAGATGACATCAATGAAGCACTTCAACCCTCTTTGTAAAGAAAAATGCTCAAGCAATGCATTAAATACAACATTGATAGCCTGTTATAAAACAAATCAAAAATGAAATGACTAAACATGCTTTACTGTATCAATATTTAAATCTAATAAAATGTACATCAAATTCAGAGTTAAGGATTTGTGTGCAAATATTTTGTTATATCTATGCGCCTTTTAAAAATAAAAGGCTATCCAAAAAGTTCTCAAGCTAGGCAGTCTGTATAAAAGCACATCTGGCTTACTTTACAGAATACTTACTGGTAAGTGCTGAGGGTCTGCAATCCCCTGTGAAATACTTATTTAAAATCTAAAAAACTATTAATTTATTGGGTATGTGGATTCTCAATTTGATAGCGGAACAGGGCACCATACATTAAAAAAATCTTATTGGCAAGTACCGATAAGTAAAAAGTAACATTCATAGCAATGGACTACTACGTTGGCCAGTGATCCCTAACCAGTGGCTCACGAGGAACAGGTTGCTCACCAACCTCTTGGATGTTACTCCCAGTGGCCTCAAAGCAGGTCCCTTTTTTTGAATTCCTGGCTTGAAGGCAAGTTTTGGTTGCATTAAAACCAGGTGTACTGCAAAATAGAGCCTCCTGTAGGCTGCCAGTCCACATAGGGGCTACAAAATAGCCAATAAAAGCCCATATTTGCATCAATTAAAAGTAAAAAAATATTTTTGGCTGCAATAAAGGAATCAAGCAAATTAGAATTTTGTTGAAATACTAAGGTCTGGCTGGATTACTAAACAGATATCTGAATCAATAATAAACGATCACCTGTAAGATTTTGTTAGCATTGAGAGTTTTTTTTGTCTTAATTGCAAAACAACGGTGCAGTTACAATGTGCTCTATCTTACTGCCCCATATCATGTTACGTTTAAATGCTGCATTTTCTGTACATGTGAGATTACATAGTTTTACAGGCAACAAAGAAACACACCCTAGGTGGAACAGTGGGTCTATACATTTTATATACACATCTCAAGGAAAAAGGGAACAGCCTAATAAGAAATCAGAACCAAAAGTAAAAAGAGCAGATGGCAAAGCACCAGTCCAGAATAGGGAACAAAAGGTAACATGGCTCCCTCCCCCATGTAAGTGCAAGTCTTACCCACCCCCAACTCTTGAAATTCAGCCGGCCCCTCCCCGGCACACTCCAAGCAGCATTGCCTTTCTATGACAGGTTTGGGACACAATGAAAATTTTACACACCATAAAACTGCTCCACTATTTGAACGGAGATTAGAAAATAAAAATGAGAATGTTTTCCCAAATAAGATGGGGAGAATTTGATGAACTTTGGGATAAAAATAAAAAAAGTGAACTATTTAACATCTCCTCAAGGAATAAAATGTCACTAGCGTGTAGGAATCCTTCTCACTAGTCAAAACAACTGTGGACTGCAACAGGACTACATATACTGCCTAGGTTCAACAAGGCCATAGAAAGCATAGGGAAGACATGGATGTCTCCTTCACAGATTTCAGCCTATATACTACTCTAGATCAGAAAGAAAGTGTAGCCATCATGGAATCCTGCATGGTACAAATATGTTGCAGCCAGATGGGCAAGTGTCAATAGTTGGCATTGTTTTTGGAGCCACTTGTATTGTGTAAGAAACAGATTCCCCATGCTACCAAGTACGTGGCTTGCAGGCTACATTACCAAGCATCACAGACCAGTCAAAAAAACATTAATAACCTTCCATCTAAGTCAGAAATGATGCTGCAGAGGTTTGTTGTCCCTAGCACTTAAAGGGTGCAACAATGTGGCTAGCTGCAACCAAGCAAATGCAACTTTCAATAGAAGCCCAGGCTGGGCTTAATGTTTACATTTACAAAATGTATTTGGACATTGCACTATGCACTATGTAATGCAAAGTTGACATCATACCATAGTACTACCCCAAAAGACTAATAAATTGATTCAAAAGTGGTATGGTACTCAAAGACTTAAGCTGGCCATAGAGGCAAAGATCAAATCATAAGAATCCTCTATTCGTACGATTTTCGGATTGTGTGTGGAGTGTCCCAACATTTGTCTTGCCATGCCGATCGGTCGTTCAGTCAATCGGACAGGTTAGAAGATTTCTGCCGGCTGCTGATCATATATCTGCATGTATTGCTAATCTGACGATTTTCAGTGGGAGACTCATCAGCTTTATTGGACATAAACTTTCGTATGATTGCTGTAGGGTGAAAACATTGGCTGATCTGTAATTTTACTACTTTATTTGAACTGAAAGTTAGTGGCATGTCAGGAAATGGGGCAGATCTTTGTGTCTATGGCTAGCTTTAAACATAGGGGGATCCGAATCTTTCCCCGGTATGCCCACCTTGAGGCAGGAAATATCGGGCTGATCCAATCGCGGGCCCTAGGGTCCAACGATCGGATCACAATGAGAAGAATGCAAGCAGTTGGATCAAGGACCGCATCAATGAACCCATGTGGGCCTCAATTCGACAGGATTTTTAAACCCGCATACCAACATCTGTCAGCAATTAGGATCAGTCCATATGTGGCTGCTTAAAGAAGAGATCTCTGGGACAGAAATCAATTTTTTTTTTCTCTCCAACTTGTTCTCCTCCTGAAAACTCCTCAGTCAAGCACTTTCTCAACAGTGTGAAGCAAACTGCACACTCATGCTGTGAACTGCTGTCAGACTTTAGCACAAGTGTGTATTTTTAAATTCTTTGATTTGGATTTTTTTCTGATTGAGGCCAACTTTTTAACATTAACAAATAAAAAAATGAGGTTTAAGCAATACATGGAGACTACTAGCAAATTGTAGCAGCTAAGAAACCACTTTCATAGTTTTTTTATGAAGGCAAATTAGAATTAGGCATCACAACAGAAAACAATGAAACCCTTTAATAGGCAGCAACAAATAGCAAAACAGAACCGATATGAAATCCACTCCATCCAAAACAAGTACAGGACTCCTCCTACCAAAGAAGTACAGGTATGGGACCTGTTATCCAGAATGGGACCTGGGGTATTCCAGACAACAGATCTTTCTGTAATTTGGATCTTCATACATTAAGGGGCAAATTTACTGAATTCACGTAAATAGTTTGAAGTTCAATCGAATTAGATCGAATTCCAATCGTTCGATTTTATTGGATATTTGAATATGCAAATTTGGCCACTTTGATCATCGAATACGCAAAATTCGAGCGTATCGAATAGATCGAATGATCAGATATTCGATAATTTGACCATTCGATGATCGAAGTACTTTAACTTTAAAATTTTATTCGACTGCCTACTTCACCAGATTGAACCTACCGAATTGCAATAGAAGCCTATGGGAAGCACCCCCCATGGTCTTTTTTCTCTATCACCTGCTCGAATACGATTTGTATGATCCCTCGAATTAGGGAATAGTAGTAAATTTGCCCCTAAGTCTGCTAGAAAATCATTTAAACATTTAATAAATCCAGTAGGCTGCTTTATCTTCCAATGAAGAGTATTCATATCTTAGTTTCAAGTACAATTTTTAAAAATGTTGATTAATTGGATAAAATGGAGTCTATAAGAGAGGGCCATCACATAATTTTGAGATTTCTGGTTAACGGATCCCATACATGTACAAATATATACAAGGATCAGGTTTGTACCAATGTAATAACGGCTTAGGTAGGTATGCAGGCTGTTTTCTTGCTTTTTGGTTGGACCCAAAAAGTTCAGTGGACCACCACCACCACATCACAACCTCGATGAAACAATGGTAACACAAGTGTGCACAGGCACAAGAACTTGCTAGATGGAAACCAGCAACAAATAACAGCAAATCTCCATGCATGGTATTTAAAGGGATTGTGCCATGATTTTTATGGTGTAGTTTTTATTGTTAGATTACACTGTTTACACTGAATATAATTCACTCTGCCATTTAGAGTTTCACTCCTGAACCAACAAGTGTATTTTGTTTTTAGTTGTAATATTGGTGTGTAGGCAGTCATCTCAGGTCATTTTGCCTAGTTGTGTGGTTTAAGAAAGAGCCAGTGCTACACTATGGAATTGCATTCTGATAGGCTATTATTTCTCCTACGCAATGTAACTGAAGGAGTCACATTGGGACATGGATTTGTACTATTGAGCACAGTTCTTAGATCTACCAGAGAGCTGTAAACTGGTTCCCTTCGCATTGTTCGGATGATGGACTGCTGGGGGGGAGGTTGGTGATATCACTCCAACTAGCAGTGCACCAGTAAAGAGTGACTGAAGTGTATCATATGACTGGGGGCACCTGTGTAACTAAGAACACGGCTAGCTCCACGGCAAATTTCAAAATGAATATTAAAAAATCCATTTGCGCTTTGGAAAAACATTTTAGTGCAGGGCTGCTGGAGCAGCACTATTAATGGATGCATTAAAAAAACAAAAAAAAACAAAAGCACGTTTTCACATGACAGTAGAATATGGGAAACATGGCACGGATTGCTAGTACTTGCCATGGAGGTTTCCCATTTATCCAAAGGCGTCAGTTGTAGTGATTAACAATTGAAAATGTGCTAGCATAGATTTTCAACAACTAGTCATATTTGGGTATAATAGTGATGCACAGGTCATCTTAAAACACGAGGGTCAAGCTGACCAACTGATCCCAGAAGCGAGAAGTGGGGAAATGGCAGGCCATATTTGCCTACCCCATATTTGACATTACCCTTAGGTAATATTACAAATGAAGCCCTGTATAACCAAATTTATAACTGAACAGTTGCTTAGAATAAGCACATTTTAAAATCGGAACTCCACACAAATTTTTTGATTTTTTTTTTTCTGGATAAAGATTTGATTATAAACACATATACATTTAAAAATGTTCAGCTGTTTTCAAGTTATTTGTAAATGTTATTGCAATTAAAGCAGTGTTTATGACTATGTTCTCAGGTTGGTTAATAAGTTGGCTGAAGTGCTTAAGCAGAAATGAGCCACAGATAGAAGCTAAATTTAGCTACAAATTTTACACAGTAATACATTTTTTTTTCACATTTTAATTATTAAAGTATATTACAAGTTGTTTATAAAATTTTCTTTCAGTGGACAAAAAAAAAACAAAATGCGGTGAATGTGTGTGTAAAATATATATATGCTTCAGTTAAAGAATGATAAGTGTCTGACAGTACACATACCCTGGCTACAAGGCTAACAAATTGCAAGTTTTGTGGTTCACTCAGTTTTGTCATTACAGGCCCAACATGTTTATAAATGTTCTTTATCTAAAAGGGACTTTGCATGAATTACTACTTGTAATGGTTAATGTGTATTAACCAAAAAAAACAAGACCCATCTCACCTTGTTCATGGCTGCTGGCTGTGGACCTCTCATTCCGGGCTGTCCTCCAATTTGAGGTCCACCTTGAAGTGTTTCGGCAAGTATGTTGCCTGTATTGCCCATGTTCGGATTGGGGTACTGCATGCTAGGACGCCCTCTACCAGATCCAACAGAACCATTCATCATTTGACCTTGCATCATATTTTGTCCATTTCCAGCTGTCATCATCCCTGTGTTGATGCCCATACCATGCTGGTTTACAGGGCTATTTACACCAGACATCATTCCTGCTGCTGAAGTGGGATTTATCTGCTGAGCCGATGGTCCAGTGTTTCCTGCCATACCCATGTTTGGCGATGTAAGTCCTCCTTGGTTCATAGGACTTTTCACCATGCTGTTCAGTAGGCTTATTCCTGGGCTGTTTTGTGGTGTTTGTTGCCCAAGGCCCATGCTCATGTTTGAGGTGGTTCCACCACGCAAAAGCTCAGAAAGCTGCTTATGCTTGGCAGCTGCATCAGGCACCATATTCATGCTGTTGTGTAGCTGACTGAGATCTCCACCATTAGTCAGACCAAACTCACTTGAGTTAATCAACTCATCAGGTAAATCCTGTTCCAGGTCAAAGAGAGACCCAAAATCTAAGAAAAAAATAAATGAAAATGATCAATCCTAATAGCATCAAATGGGAAAAACACTTCTTACTAATCACTAGAACCTGCAAACTCTACAAGAAAGGAAAAACTATTTGTTGACTTATATGTCGTTGATCTAGAAGCAAAGTTTATTCCCTAGCTTGAAGTTTGTGTCAGATTTGGGGTGAAAACATAATGTACTGCCCTAGATATTCCTGAAACTATGACTGATACATCAATATTTCCCTTTCTCTGTACTCATTTTATGAGGCGAGTGGGACCTCCTGGCCAAAGGTTGAACAGTCAAGAGAGGACTGAAAAAAAAAATTAATAAATTGATAACCAGTTGTGGTTATTTCCACTAAAAAGAACCAACAAATTCAGCAGCACTGTAAAAAAATATTTCAATCTAAATCACACTTCAACCAAAGGTTGCCGGTCACACACTTCAACCAAAGGTTGCCGGTCACACACTTCAACCAAAGGTTGCCGGTCACATACTTCAACCAAAGGTTGCCGGTGCGGAACATTGCTGTCCCAATCAGTCTTTGCACGAAAGATGAGAACACTAGAAATACCCCTTTAACGCTCTGTCCATTCTGCCCGTGGAACAATAATTTGGAACCATGTACGCAATTGGCCCAAGAAGAGTTTTAACAATTGGTCATGACAGTTAATGTATCAGCAGGCAATTGCTCATGCAGCTGCCAACACAAAAGGCCATACCAAAGCACCTTAACTGTTTATCACTTATGCCTGTGAAGCAATCAAATTATCTTTAAAAATTTATTTTCCCCCAAAGGAAAAACCTAATTAAATATTACACTGTATTCAATGACACTGGGAAAAGATCATTCCAAAGTTTTCAAGACAGAAAAGCCAAAGATGTTTAAAGTGTGTGTACCATGTCCAGCATCCAAATTCAACTACAACGACCAAATCATGGTATACTACATAAATGCAAATTATACACTTTTCTTTATAACCTGCACTATATGACAACACACAGAAACAGGGAAGTGGTACTAAGGGAGAACATTGCTATAATAACTTAATACTCATCTTCTTTGACAAGGATATCTAACAATTAGCATGAAACCACCCCCCCCCCCATTTTCTGAAGAGTTGCCAAAAAGCTATTGTAACTGCCCCAAAACATAGGTATGCAGTATGCCTACTATGCATAAATATTACATGCACTAGGTAGAAACCCAGTGCTCTCAATGTGTATACTATGAACAACAATTCTACAGTATTCTATCTTTGCAGCAAAAGGGAGGCTGGACAAGTAATCTGACGACAAGTAATTTAAGCAGTATTATTTCTCTGTAATTATCTAAGTTTAAAGATAATAACTCTGCATCTGACCAGTGTATTGCTGGCAAAAAAAGGATGTAAAATAACTGCAGTATCCAAAGGGAATACAAATTTCCATAATATTGGAAGCACAGTTTTATGGTATTCCAGTAGGAAGAAAATATAGTTAATCACTTGGCAAGAAAACTACTTTTTAAAATCAGTGCAAAGAAGAAACCTTCTCTAAGCAGTTCTAATTTCAAATAAACGTATAATGCAGGAATAGTATTAACATTGGGTTTTTAAGTAAATGACAAAGGGAGCAAGATTCCCTTCAAGACAAAAAATCAGAAAGTACAACCAACCGATCTAAGGGGGGGCAAAATTTTGAAAAGAAATGCAACACGTTACCCATAGTCCCTCTACAAGAAAAATTATGAGCTGCATACGGGTTTTGAGTGAATTAGAACACGTATTTCACTTAATTACTTATTGGTGTAAGTATTTTGATGCTGCCAAGTTATCTTACTAGGGAAAATACATTTACCTAAATGCTACTGCAATACTATTTTTCATATCAGAAGTTTTCCCATAATTTACTCCATTTTTCCATATATATACACACACACACACACACATATATAGAAATTGCACTCTGAGGCAGCATTATGAATTAACTTTAATGAGTATATTAAGCACATATGTTAAGGAATATATACACATTGATTATATGGTAGATTTATCTATACATATTCTTGCCTATACAAATTGAGGTGTATTTTTTGCGTTATAGTTAAACAGGGGTCTTAATTTACTATATTTTATGTTATTTGAGATTCACACTATTAAATAGCTTGCTATGTTGAGCCATATACTCGATCCCTCCACCTAATTCGTGCAAACAATGTCTCTAGAGAGCCTTATATTTAAGACACTAACATGTAGTGGTCGAATATTACTCTTATTCATAGTGGATGGACCTTTACCCGACACTTAGCATGCATGACTGATTAGCAGGCGCTTGAAGCTACAAATTGGGCGAGATCTATTTAATGTGTTAATACAGAATGAATCTATACAAATGAATGTACAAGTCTCTTCACAGGTCTAACATCATACACATCATCATACACTCAAGTTTAGTTATTGTGTAACAGTTATGGAATAACTATATTTGTAACAATGTTGCATTTAAATATTATGTAACTATAGTTAACCAAATAATTTTACATCTGGGCACAATATTGTTTTTATTAGCAATAACATGATATTGCTTTATATGCAAATAGATTATATTGTTTTTTAATTTAATTTAAGTACTATGATGCTAATGGCTAAGATGTTTGAATGACGTGTGAGGTCAGCAACAACTTTCCCACCAAATCCTGTATTTAAGGCAGTATTTCATACCACTAGATACTTTGAGAAAGGCCTCGGAGGCCGAAACATATATACATGCATACATACATACATACATACATACATACATACTGGTGCACACACTCCAATCAATAATGGCCTGGGTGCTGGTAATAAAATTACATGTAGCGATAACAAAAACCGCACTCACAGGTCTTCTTTAGTGAAAAAATCGCTGGTTTATTGCAAT
>CM044437.1:111813123-111824281 GCA_024363595.1 Xenopus borealis
TGAGATGGCACCCACCAACCCCAATGCACTACTCTGTACTGTGTGCAAGCAAGGCATTATGGGGGGCTCGCAATGCCAACTACTAGATATTATATATGGTATTTGTTCTTTAAACATAGTAAGGTTGAACTTGATGGACTTGGCTTTTTATCAACCTAACAAAGTGA
This sequence comes from Xenopus borealis, assembly GCA_024363595.1. Lineage (NCBI taxonomy): Eukaryota > Metazoa > Chordata > Amphibia > Anura > Pipidae > Xenopus > Xenopus borealis. Next base: position 111,813,291 of record CM044437.1, read on the forward strand.
TACTGACACTAAAAAACTACATTTTAAAATATGAATGTATATTAAAAAAGTTACCTATAGGTTGTGTTGTTTTTTGTGGATAGGTTTTATTATTGTACATAACGGTTAGTTAAAGTTCCTAAACCCGACTGCTTTGTCAACCCGACTGTCCCATCTCAACCCGTCAGTTAAAATTTCTAATGCGATCAGACTCCTGCTGCATAAATATGGCAGCCCCCTCATAGATGAACACATGGAGTCAGACAGGTAATGGAAAAGCATCAGGCCAAAATTAAAAGTAGCATGCAAACCAATATTATGATAGATGCAAAAACAGTTTAATTTCTGGTGTCTCTCTTTAAGTCTGTATATAACCTGCCGAAAGTAAATCAATAAAAAATACAGACGGCTTTGCATACATTCCAATAGTTTATTTGGATATTAAACACAACTATTAAAAAAAAAAAAAGAAAAGTGGGGTGGGTTGTGTGTCAACATGACGAACAGTTCAAAGGTCAGGATCAACAAGGTGCTGAGCTGGAAAGCAGTTGATGTTCTGCCTCACTTAAAGCTGCAGCCATGGCACTGCCACACATCCCTGCATGCAGAGCTTCTAATGACCATACCTATGAAAGAAAAGCAACTCTTAGGACATGCAAGAATCTCCACCAATACTAAACTTCTACAGCATAAAATCTGATTAGAATTACTATAGGAGTAATGCAAAGACATAGAATAGTCTGTGAGGCACTGTAATGGTCAGGCTGGTGGTGAATATGCAGTGTCCAGACTTGGCTGATGCTCCCTTAGCCTCACATACTTATGTTCCTGTGTGTGTCTTGTTGCTTCCAGCAACTCCAGCCTGAGAATTTCAATATGCTAGTACACAGGACAATAATTCACCCAAATTGAAAATTAACAGTTAGGGGCAGATTTATTAAAATGTGAGTTTAGATTAATAAATAGAACTCATCCACATTCTATTCGGGATTTGTAGAAGCACTTTTATCAATAGGTAAAAGTTAGAACTCACCATTTGATTAATATGCTTCCAAAGATCCCACAGAAACAAATAGAATGTGGTGAGGGCGAGTTTTTATTCTAATCTCCAATCTAAACTCACATTTCAATAGATCTGCCCCATACAGTTATAAAGCTTTTCCCTAAAGACAGAAGCCTTTTTCCTACATTCTCGCTTGCTTGGTTTTTAAATGCTATTTATATAACATAGGGCAATTTGAATGCATCCTATTACAACAGGGGTGTCCAAACGTTTTGCATCGAGGGCCGGATTTGGTGAGGTGAAAATGTGTGAGGGCTGAACTCCACTGGCCATTTGTGCACAATTTGATGAGCGGAGCAAAAACACATGCGTGGAGTTCAGCCCTTAGCCCGACATTCTTTGAACAATTATTATTTGATTGGCATGCTGCTGTTAATCAGCTGTATAAGGGCTATGGAGGGTACAATATATTTGCCCATATCACGTCGTGTGTTGCCCTCATTTGTAATTAATGAGGAAAAACAATACTGAAGGCAAATTAATATATCTGAAGCCCTGGAATCTAGGTTGAGACAAATACAGTTTAAATCTGGCATTTTATCTAAAACTAAAGAAAAATCAGGCAAAATGTTATGTAAAATGTCCCCTTTAAAGAGACATTATTATTATTATTATTACTAACTGGGCAATGGGCAGAGTCCCCCCTCCTCCTATATCCTTTGTGACATGACGTTTCCTCGGGAACTGAGCATTTCAAGCTGGGCCACATTCATATCCATCCTAAGCCACAGTTTGCACACCCCTGTATTACAAGGAGCTTTTGACTGTATTAATTGCATAGTGAAGGGCTTTATGGCTCCTTTTAGACTTCCTCAGCCAAACCTCTCTGGTTTCTCTGTCTGGTAGAGGAGAGGCCCCTGATGAGATAGAACACTGAAGCATCTTGGGTTGTTTCTATGATAGTAAAGCTGCTGTTCTGGACTCAGCTGCCATAGGGGCATGAAAGCATAGCATGCATGTTCCTCCCTGACTCAGTTCAAACTTTTCACCATGGGATAAAAACCAAAACAAAAAACGCCAACATACTTCTGAAATTCCCACTCTCTATTATCCAGTGGGCAAACTTGCCGAGTCTTCAACCAGCGCGAAATGCAGTGGAAGTGAAATGCATGCTGTAAAGAGACAAAGAATAGTCTTATTATGTACAGTATTTACTTGGTTGTAGCCCGACCATCTCAAGTCAACTCCAAGATTACCCACATACCAATTACTCTGCACAAGACAACTCGGTCTTGTTCAAGACATGAACCAGAAAAACATGACCATCTATCTCAACGTGCAAGGGGTTTTGGCTATTGAAAGCTTAGTGATTATACTGCATTCTGCATTGTTTTGATTACTTGTTTTTGCCTTAAAGCTTTTCTCCATGATTTTGAGGTGTCTACATAGCACAGTTAATTCAATCTATGCATAATGGCCATCGAACTGTTCAGAAGACTCCTGACATTCATATTTAGAATGCTAATCTTGGTTTCCAAAAATGTGGAAGATGCTGTAAAGTACAAGTTTTGAGTGGATAAATAAAATTCTTGGAAATCACTAACAAGATAAGCTGTTTGCAGTAGATTCAACCATTTTGAATTCAGCATGATTTTTTTTTTATACAGGATATATATATTCTTAGTTTGAAGGACTTTTTTGTAAAAACATAAAATGCAGGCAATGTGTTATGTCTGCAGGAGTTGGTGGTCAGTCAAATATATCTATATAATACACAAAAGCCATGAATATCTTGTAAATGATATCCTTATAAACGGTAACTAGTAATGTCATCAGTTATAAATGAAGTCAGTTTTGTCATATGACTCACTAAAACTCACTTAGTACCCCCTGTTGGACAATGAGGATAATAGAAGTCAACTTGGAGGTCCATAGCCTATATATGGTCATGAAACTCCTCTGTGACTTATAATATCCTTATATTTTACAATAGGGGGTACTTTATTCTCTATATGCATGGTTTTCAGTTGGAGGTCTCTACATGCCACATAGTGGAGCAATACAGGTATGAAATTCGTAGGCCATCTCTTAGAGAGAGTCCATTTTAAGCATAGAATTCTACTTGATCATAACGAAGCTGCATGAATCCATATTGGTAACAGAAGAATCCTATTTAGTTTATTTAAAGTCCTGAGCATTCCAGATAATAGATTTTATACCTATATTATGTATATTGGCCATCAAATCGTTCAATACACCACCTGTCAGTGTATGTTGTTTGCCTTTTTAGCCAAGACCATGTGAGAGGTGAAGTGCAAGTCTGTGAAAACAACCAACTTTAGCAATAATTTACAGTCCACCCTGGCATATTTTAAGGTATTTCATATCCTTTCATATTGTTTAAGGTATTTCATATCCTTTAAGGTATTTCATATTTATTTAAAAAAATTCCATATTGTACTGCTGAGTTTTTAAACTGTACAAGTCAGGGTTCGCCAAAACACTATACATATTTGGTACTGCAGAGTTATTGGAAATCCATCAAAGCAACTTACATTACACACACCCCATGCCACAGTACATTCCTCAGAAGTAGCAGAAGCTTGGTTTGCTTGGCACTCTATGCCTAGAAGAAAAACATGGTTGAATTTGTGTCAACATTAAAAAGGTTACCAAAGGTTAGATTTTCCCAAGGCTACACATGTATTGTTATTGCTACTTTTTTACTACTCATCTTTCTATGTAAGCCCTCTGCGATGCATATTCCAGTCTCTTATTCAAATCAGTGCATGGTTGCTAGGGGAATTTGGTTTCAGATAGCTGAAACGGCAAACTGGAGAGCTACTGAATGAAAAGCTAAATAACTCAAAACCTGTGATTAAAAAAATGAAGACCAGTTACATGTTGTCTCAGAATATCACTCTCTCTGTCAGGGGAGTCCAACCTTTTGGTTTCCCTGGGCCACATTGGAAAAAGAAAAATTGTCTGGGGCCCCACATGAAATACACAAACAACTTTGATTTGTAAAAGTAAAGAAAATGCAGAGAAAAGAACTACAATACTAGTTGGATAACCAGATAGAGCTATACACTGGAATATGGGACGCCTGGATATTACAGTAAATAGACTTATTAATGTATGATTTTGACATTTCCTCAGGAACCAAGCGTTTCAAGATGGGCCACATTCATATCCTTGCTGTACATCATATTAAAAAGTAACTTGAAGGTGAATAACCCCTTTAAGGTCTCTAGCAGTGGTGTAACTAGAAGTGACTGGGCCCCACAGCAAATTTATTTTAGGGCCTCCAAAATATCCAGAGGTTGTCCTGTTTTACCACTATATATTTAAATTGCTCATTAAGTAGGGCCTAATGGGCCCCCTATTCCTCCTGGGCCTCCCTGCAGCCGCAGGGTCTGCTTCCTCTGTAGTTACGCCCCTGGTCTCTAGTTTTTATAAAGTTACAAACTGTGGTCTTACTTTGTATTCCTTTACTGCCTTGGACCTCAAGTCCCAGAACTCACCAAAAACATTCTGGTGGAGACGAGATGTGCTATCTGCTTGCAATCTACCACACATTATAAGAGGAAGAGATGTTTCCAATACTTCATCTATCAGCTCATGAACAGTCTATGTGTAAGGGACCAGGGGAGGTGTCAGGGGAGTATAAAGTTTAAAAAAAAAAAAAAAAAAAAAATAGATTTAGCGGAGTCCAGTTGTCATCACTGTTTACTTTCAGAAAGCAAAATGAATAAAAAGTTAAATATGATGTAGAAACTTTTGTAATTAGCGTATTGGCTCTGTATCCTATTTATTTCTTCACTTTTGACCGATTTGCTTTCTTCTGTAAGAAATATTACCTTGTACTTGATTCTAAATGCTTCTAGTAGCCTTAAGGCACAGTGCTGCATATTAAAGAAAGACCCAAAAACATTCCACAAAAACATTGTCCGTACAGATTTTTTTTTCTCTCAATACTTTTGCTCTACCTTACTACTATTCTTTCCACTCTCCACTCCATATTGGAAGTTTCCACCTTGGTCTCCAAGTTATAAATGTGGTTATATTTATAAGCACTGATACAAAAAACCTAACAATTTGCTCACAGGCAATAGTTGCTTTAGGGGCTATAGTTCAGTAAAGAAAACCTACACAAGTCCATGATGTGGTTCCTGCAGATGGCACAATTGTCCACTACAATGTCCCAGGCCCAAAGAGCAACTGCATTCCACTGCGGGGAAAAAAAAAAGGTCAGACGTGTAAATGTTGGCAATTCATTAAATATGCTTTAAAAATAATCTAATCACTCAGGCTGCGTTGACTACGTCTCAATGAAGGTTTACATGTAGAGTAGAATATTCTACTTAATAGTTTAGTGCGTTTACAGTGAGGGTTAGATGTAGTCCAAATGTGGCTCAATGAAGCCACCTATATCTAGATACTTGGCAGACCCTTGCATGAAACTAGATAAAAATGATAGCAAACTACACAAATGAGACAAAGTTCCTACAACATTATGTCACCAATGCTTTCCCCCGTGATAACCTCAGCTCTCTACACTGTATATCTTGTATACCACTTATACGGTGAATAGCAAAGGGTCACCTCTTACCTGTTCAAGACAGTCTAACAAAAAAGGAAAATCTATATCCAGCTCTGATCAAACCACAGGACACTTATGAAGTCTTAAAACATGGAGATTAAAACTTCTTGTTTGGGGAAATGCCTTGGAAATACAAAACATGTGATGGAATTATGGATTCCAGTGAAAAAAAAACTTCCCTCATAGCGCCATGAAAGAGATCCCTTCTTGACAAAGGTCAGATCTGTGATCTGAGGTTTTCAAATAGTCAAAAAGTCTGTCTCCGAAATCAGATTTTTATATAAATGAAGGAAACACAAACCGTAGGCGCTGGTACAGCTTGGGATGCTTTGCGTAGACTGCACTCAGTGGTTTTTGGGACACCCTTGATGAACACTACTCCATTTGGTGAAGCAGAGTGGAGATGATCTATTCAGAAACCTATGCCTTACACACTAATACTATAATTCCTTCCCATAACCATTTACTTTTCTGTAATTCCCTCAAACTACCTTACTGTACTTACTTTGTAATATACAATATATAGTGTTTATGGAAGCTTTCATGTTTTATGGTCATAAAACATTGAATCTCAAACCATTTAATGTTTACAGTGGCTGGCCAAACTGGCCGGCCACCTCACACACACACATGGCATAATTGTGCATGGATGTAAGGACAGCTTAAAGGGATCCTGTCATGGGAAAAAAATTTTTTCAAAATGCATTAGTTAAAAGTGCTGTTCCAGAAGAATTCTGCACTGAAATCCATTTCTCAAAAGAGCAAACAAATTTTTTTAGATTTCATTTTGAAATCTGACATGGGGCTAGACATTTTGTCAATTTCCCAGCTGCCCCAAGTCATGTGACTTGTGCTCTGATAAACTTCAATCACTTTTTACTGCTGTACTGCAAGTTGGAGTGATATCACCCCCTCCCTTTCCCCCACCCAGCAGCCTAACAAAAGCACAATGAGAAGGTAACCAGATAACAGTTCCTTAACACAAGATAACAGCTGACTGGTAGATCTAAGAATAGCAGTCAATAGTAAAACCCATGCCCCACTGCATACTTTTCAGTTACATTGAGAAGGAAAAACTACAGCCAGTTCCTCCTAAAGTGCTGGCACAAGTCACATGACCAGGGGCAGCTGGGAAATTGACAAAATGGCTAGCTCCATGTCAGATTTCAAAAGGAATTGCTCTTTTGAGAAATGGATTTCAGTGCAGAAGTCTACTGGAGCATCACTATTAACTGATGCATTAAAAAACAAACAAACAAGTTTTCCCATGACAGATTCCCTTTAAGGAAAGATCATCAAGCAGTGTGGGGGACAAGGGCCTGGACTAGGGACAGGTGACAGAGGAATGTACCCAACACCCCCCTCAGGAGTTGTAAGATTAAAAAACACAGCAAGCCCACAAGTAATATGGTGGAGGGACATTATGCAGCTGGGATGCATCTTAAAGGGCAACTAAAGTCTAAAATAGAATGTTAGAAATTCTGTATTTTGTATACTAAATATAAACATGAACTGACTGCACCAGAAGCCCAATGAAAATGATTTAGGCTTTCAAAGTTGGCGCAAGGGGCTGTCATCTTGTTACTTTGTAAAACATCTTTGCAAGACCAAGACTACGCACATGCTCAGTGTGTTGTGGGCTAAGCTTAGGGGTCATCATAAATTATCAAAACAGCACAAGTCAAATAATATCTGCCATAGAAGCCAATACAGCAAGACTGATTAATAATCATAATATGCAGACTGCACTGGGTCTGTGGATACAAATCTCTACAGTCACCGGCTGCTCTACAGGGAAACAAAGAAAGCTGCCAGTTCTGGTAAGTAATGTGGGGGGGGCTCCCCCTTGCCGTTTGAAAGTATGATTGTTTCCCTGCAAAGCAGTTGGGGCCCGTCTGAAATTTCCTATCCACAGCTGTCAGAGCAAATAAAACAAAGGGGGATTTCACTGCATATAGTCAGGTTTCTTATAGGAACGGTTAGGGTTGCCACCTTTTCTTTAAATAAAGACCAGCCTTCCAATATATTGAGCTTTTTTTCCTATTACTAAAATTGGGATCAGCCAATCAGCTAAAATACCGGCCAGGCCGGTAAAAAACCGGCCAGGTGGCAACCCTAGGAACGATACAAATATATTAATTAGTATACTTGTGATAGATTTCTTTTTCATTAAAAAAAAAAAAGTACAAATTCGAATTTGTTTTGTCTTTACATCCCCTTTAATGGCTTTTGTAAGTTAGTTGTAAAAGCAAAATTAATTTGAGCCCACTCCACACAATTTTATAGGTTACAAATATTATATATATTTGTCATGTTGCAAGTGGCTCTGCCTCCAATTCTCATCCAACTGCAATCCCTATCTACATTCCCTGGCTGCCACTTCCCCTTATATTGTATCCAGGGAAACAGAGGAGCCCGGTTCTGACAAGCAAGAACCAGGTAACGTCTGCGAGCAAAAATCTCGCCTGCAATCGCATCAATTGCGGCTACTTGATCCAGCCTCCCAGGCAGCAGCTCAGAAGGGCACTCCCATTGGTTACACTGTATCCAATCGCTTGCAAGATCAGTAGTCGTCGGCTATTGGCCCATCGAAAAGCCAGCGTGTGCCCGCCCTCACGTTAGTGATTAAAGTATGATTCGGCGGAAAACACGTCAATCACCCATCTGAAAAGATGGGTTTAATTAATCTAGCGGAATAGATCCGTTGGCTGGACAGCCGCGCTGCTTTATGTTTCGTTTACAAAAACAGTTTCACTCTCTCTCTCTACGTCAATAACATTCGCAAGCAATAAAACTTACCTTCTTAACCTCAAAGCGCTTCTTACTAGCGCTGTTATTCGCCCCGCTTGGTGTGTCTACATCCATTGCGGCTGCCATTTTGAAAAGAGGAAATTCCGGGTCTATATTGCGCATGCGCTGAGTGATGGCGTGTTGCCTTGATCATGTGATCACCGTTAAAGGCGCAGAGTTTGGGGCGTGTCAGTAATGTGTGGGGGCGGAAGACGGTAACAAGGAAGAGCTGCGGTCTGTAGCGTAGGGGAGAATTTATTTAAAGGCGTAGACGCATGCCCCCCTGAGGAAATAAACATTTACAGATTGAAGCATGCCACTGTCCTTTGTGTCTGTTCTTTTTCAGTAAAGCAAGTTATTGGTTATATTTGGTACTTTCCATCCATTTTCTACCATGTAGTTCGAGGGGTATTGGACACATTTCCTAAACACGAACACAGTATAGAAGCCAGTGAAAAATCTTCCTGCCCCATCCCCTGTAATAAATGTAATTTGTATTCTCATTACGAACATATAAACTGCAGCCTTCCCTGGGCTTTGAACTGGGAAATATTTAGCACAATTCATATTTATGTTCATGTTCCTTTAGGACTCTTACTCCTCGATGTTTACAAACACTATTTTGCTTGGTGGCTTTTTTTTTTAAATTATTTTGCACAGTTTTAATATTATTTTTTTACATGTTTTATAAAGCACCATTATATTCATCATTGCTGTACTACAAATAGGTTTATACACTAAACACACAGAATTGCATACAAAGCAACCAATAACCGATACAAGAGGCAAAGAAGAGGGCTTACAATCAGGGGTTGAGACTAGGGTTGCCACCTTAGCCTGAAAAAAATACCGGCCTTCCTATATGTTTATCTTTTTTTACTATTAATAACTGGGATCAACCATCAAAAATACCGGCCAGGTGATAACCCTAGTTGAGACACAAGGCATGGGAATGGGCAACAGCAAAATTAAGCATGGTGCGAGGTGTAGCATAGGGTATTTCAGTTAGTTGCACATTGAAGTCATGCTAAACTAAGGGCTCGTACACATGGGTGTTTTTACCTGCGCTCCCCTGCGTTCCGTTCAGCCACAGGGGAGTGCAGGAGTAGACGCACTTGATTCTTTTGATTGGGACTGTACTCACACAGACATGTGTAAGACCTGAATGCAGGTAAGATGCAGCATGTTGCGTCTCAACTTGAGTTTGGCACCTACATGTGGCTGTGTGAGTACATTCCCATTCAAAAGAATCAAGTGCATCTACTCCTGCACTCCCCTGCAGCTGAACGGAACAAAATGGAATGCAGGGGTGCGCAGGTAATAATGCCCATGTTTAAGAGCCCTTAAAAGCACTACAGTTTGGATTCTCCTTTAAATAGATCTTTTAAGGCTAAAATATTTGGAGAGAGTTGGACAAACTGCAGGCACAAATTGCAAAGAAAGTGTGCATGACCATGTGAGGAGGTAATGAGAGAGGAGTCGAGGAGCAGGTCAGTAGAGAAGTTTAACAAGTGGTTTGGTGAGTGTCTAGATATAAGTTCAGAGGGTTTAAATGTAAGGATCATTAGTTTGAATTTTATTCTGAATGATAGCAGAAGTCATTGCAGGGATTGTCAAAGTGGCATGGCAGAGGAGGAGCGTCACGGCGAATTGTGAGTTAACTGATTGAACTCATTTCTTCTCTATGTGGACTGTACCAAGAGCATACTGAAAAGGAGCATGTAGATGAAATGCAACGTGCAGTACAAAGAAGCCAGTGCATGGAAATCGAGCTTGTAAGTACCTGTATGTAAGGGCCCTTGTTTAGTTCTCCTTTAACATAAGTAAATTCCCCTAATCCTGTAATTTCTTCTTGTTCCAGAGTCAGTGCAGTGGAGCTCACAGGGGCCATCTTTAGTGCTTCCATAATCTTCAGTAAGTAAGCACCGTACCGGTGCATGTGCAGTTGGGGTAGATTCCCTGCTCGTTACAACTGTGACGAAAATGACCGTGACCGTGAGCTCCACAGTACTGACTCTGCAATGAGAGGTAAATACCGGCTTAGGGGCATTTACTTGTGTTAACACCTGTGCGGGAGGGGGGGCTATGGAGGGTAGGGGTTTTTATTAGCAAGGGGGTTTAGTTCTCCTTCAAAGTTTCATTTTTCAATTTCTTACATATTTCTAAAGCAGCCTGGGGAAGGGGGGGGGGGGTCACTGACTCTGTAACTTATAAATGGGTACGTTTAGTTGATACAATTCTTATTGCTGTTGTTGCTGAGCAGAATCCCTGGGTTTCATTACAGGCAGCTGTTAGAATCAATACAATAGTTGCTAATACTGAGAAATGTCAATCAACTGCTACTATTACTAATAGCAAATTGTAACAGTTCAGAATCTGCACTTGAATTACTGAGCTGCCAGACTGAAAGACCAAAGATAGGAACATTCAACTTTAAGTTTGGAAAATGGACCAGAAATTAAACATAAAAAATAAAAATAAAACCCAAAAACCTATATTTCTTGTGAACAAACTGAAAACAACTAAACCAAAAAATGTGTTTGGAAGGTGAACAACCCTTTTAAAGTCGGCATATTGGGGATCGGTGCAGCTGATAAATAAGTGGATCTTTCAGGG
>CM044437.1:111855880-111868758 GCA_024363595.1 Xenopus borealis
AAGATGCAAATTCCACACAAATAGCACCTTACACTGTAAGGAACCCAAGACAACAATTGTTACCATTGTGTCACCAAGGTGCCCCTTAAAACTTTGTCCCACCTTGCTGGTCCTGCTTCCTATCCCCAGCAACTTAGAAACACGTGCCTTTGGTCCTTCTTCCCTTGACTATACAGGTAGACGGAGGACAAAATCATTTTACATCATCATCTTAGATACCTTGATATGGAAATCCACAGGTATAGTATGTGACCCGACCAATTTCTTCATAAGATATTCTCTCCAGTTGGTAATCTTTGAAAGGATGGCTGCAAGGTAATATATCTTCAGTTACTGGTCTAGTGTTCTCTATTGCTTTCTATAGCAGGTGTTAGTAATAATTACTTTTGTATATACTAATTAAAAACATACCCTGCTCCTACTAGAGTTTGATACCTGGACACAGGGACATTATATTTTTAGGTTTTTGCTTAATGCCACAATAAGTTAAGACCATGATCACCAAAAATAAACTGACACCCAGGCCCATTATGTTATTGACATTTTACATATATAAGAAGATAGAATTACCAACAATAAAGAATGGGTTTACAATTCCGCAATAAAAAACAAAACAAAAAATAAATAAAAAGAGCAGCGTATAATACGGTGCTGTAGAAGTGAATGCAAACTTTCAACCATAATAAACCAGAAGTATTAATGTTAAGGGGGTTATTTATTAAGGTCAGAATGCTAAAAACTCTAGGTTTTTTTTACTATAAAATCCAAATTTTCCAGTGATTTTTGAAATATATTATACCCCCAAGGATGCAAAAAGTCTGAATCCGAAAAATACTCTATCTTCAATCTGTCAAGGTACTGTGGAAGTTAATGGCAGAGGTCACATTTGCAGATGTTATGGTCTGCGCTGGGTTTCGTATGTTAAACAGTTTGACAAAAAAATTTTGACTTGTTGGGTGCCAAATCTGAAAAATTCATATTTTTATACGCAAAAATCTAAAAAGTTTGAATTTTTTCCCACCTGATTTTTTGGTGTTTTTTTTAATGATACAGTAAATAAGGGTTAATCTGGGATTAAAGTTTGGTCAGACTTTTATTTAATTAAAACATGATAAAAACTTGGATTTTGATAACCCAAGTGCCATTTTTAATAACCCGAGGAGTGGTGGGTGGGACGGGAGAAGGGGGACAACATAAGGAGCCATTTACAAGGTCCTGTGCAAAGACAACACAATAGGGCCTTTTTTTTGCACTTTGTCCACTGTGTGGGACATTGTGAAAGGAACTTCAGGTTTCAATGCTGTGTTGCAGACATGCAGACTGTGCCCTGAATGAAACACCGCTATAGAGAGCACAGTGTCCCCAATTTGATTTAGTAACAATGCTAGTAGGTACAGGGGAATGATAAGGACCAGAGTATGGCTCATCACTTCTGTACAGAATTGGATTTGGATTGGAATACTTTACCAGACCATATGAAGTGAAAATATGTTTTAGAAGATATAAAATATATTATGATATAAGATACTATATATACAGGTACTGAAAATGACCTAAATGAAGACATTCCTAAATGCTTTGTATCTACTGATATTCTTATTATATAAAAAAAAGCTTATAAATGTTCTGTGTTGAGCCTGAGTTATCCTCTCCATACACATGACTGTCAGAACAGCTTTCCTTAGCATATAAATAGGCAGACACACACAAAACACCCTTACAAACATTTTTTTAAAAATATATCTGTGAAATATTTCTTACATTGGGGTGGAACCAGAATTTTGCTGTTAACTGCACACCATCCAATGGGATGGATTTCCACTGTTCCCAAGTTGCACCAGTAGTTATGGCTGGAGTCATCTTCAAAACCTTCATACTGCAATAAAGCCTTGTAACCTAAAGGAATAAGCATTACAGTTTTAGGCACATACAAAAACACGTTACTCCAGATTCACAGTAGCTAATTCTTGCAAAGTTAATGCCAGCAATTAGTTCAAGTACATTGGTTTTAAATTTCAGGATACAGACTTTAGCAGGGGTCACAACTTGAGTGAGTTTTATAATAGCCATTTAGGTAATCTCTAATTCATTGTTTATTATGGGGGAGGGTTGTTTAGTTATATTTCAAAGAGTTTTTGTATACGAGAAAGTAGGTGCTGTGTAGCAAGAGGCACACTTCTATAGTTCATGGCCTAAGAGTGATTATGGAGAACAGTATACAGTTATACTCATAAGTTTACATACCCTGGCAGAATTTATGATTTTGTAATCATTTTTCAGAGAATATGAATGATAACACAAAAACTTTTCGTGGTTAGTGGTTGGCTGAAGCCATTTATTGTCTAACAACTGTGTTTACTTTTTTAAATCATAATGACTAAACAAACTACCCAAATGACCCTGAACAAAAGTTTACATACCCTGGTTATTTGGCCTGATAACCTGCGCACAACTTGACACAAAAGGGTTAGAATGCATCTTTCATCCAGTGCTGCACTGATGTTTTCTGGATTCTAAGTCATGGGGAAAGCAAAGAAAAATTGTTTGGGTTTCAAGGAAAAACCCACAAATAACTTCAGGTGAAAGGCAAAGGGAAGCTGCGCAAGGGACGTACTTGGACATTCAAACATGACAATGATCCAAAACACAAGGCCAAGTCGTCGGGTCATTGGCTACAGCAAAATAAAGTGAAGGTTTTGGAATGACCATCTCAGTCTCACCTCAGTCTCCATTGAGCCGCTCTAAGGAGACCTCAAATGTGCGGTGCATGCAAGAAAGCCCAAGAATTTACAGGAACTGGAGGCTTTTTGCCAAGAAGAATTGGCAGCTTTACGATCTGAGAAGATAATGAACCTCATCCACAACTACCACAAAAGACTTCAAGCTATCATTGATGCTAAAGGGGGCAATACGTGGTATTAAGAACTGGTGTATGTAAACTTTTGATCAAGGTCATTTGGGTAGTTTCTGTATTGATCATGATTTAAAAAGTGTAAACATAGTTGTTTGACAATAAATGGCATCAGCCAACCACTAAACAAGAGTGAAAGAAAAGTTTTTGTGTTATCATTCATATTCTCTGAAAAATGATTAAGAAATCATAAATTCTGCAGGAGATGTTAACTTTTGAGCACAACTGTACAAGATGCAAGCGCAAATCCTTGTTTTCCTCATCACTGAAAAAGTGCCTGTGGTTTTAAAAACTCAACAGCCTCTCTGGTAACAATCACATCTTGTGGATTACTTGAGGTTCCTTCTGGGACACAACCTGTGGCCATTCTCACAGACACCGATTGTTGAAATCAAAATGCTTGATGCAGCAAGGCACCAAGGACACCACTTATTGCTTCTATCTTAAGTTCAACTTTCAACCTAATAGCAGTGTTAGGAGACACATATGCCCTTATTCTTGTGCAGAGTTCAGTTTCTGGTGGTTTGCTAAAGGCTATTTTGGGTATTTCCCATTTCACTCTCTCAGGGCAAAGAGCAAAACAATTGGAAGGTGGCACTACAAGCCTACCTGCTATCTTGACAACAGAAGAAATCCAATAGACACGACTGGGAAGAACAGCATCCGTATTTAAACTCTCCACCTTAATCCCCTCTACAATGTCATCCCACTGATCACAGAGAGGAACCTGTGCAAGAAAAGAATTCACAGTTGACATATATGGATAGTTAAATCCTGTTTGGCTGGCCATGCCCTCAATAATGTCATATCATGCCCTCCAATTGTAGGCTCCACTCGCCTGGTGCGCAGTGATGGAGGGATCGGCATCCTCCCAACTGAAACAAAGAAGAAGTCACTGGCACTCGAAGGCTGGTGCAAGCAGGGTCAGACCTTGCGTGCTAATAAACACGCAAGGGTCTGACCCTGCTTGCACCAGCCTTCGAGTGCCAGTGACTTCTACTTCATATCATGCCCTCCCCCTTAGCTGTCAGGCCATAACCCCTCCATACTTATTTTAATATCTGAACATGTAATTCTTTTCATTAGTAACTGGGTCTAATGAATGAGTTCAGTAGAGATCTGGCTCTCATACACCCTTGTAGAAGATAATTAAATGCTGTCTGGTGCACAATGGTGGAGGTCCGGCAACCCCAAATCCAGTCTAGAAGTAGAACAATCCAGAGGCACACAGAGCTGATGCCAGCAAGGAACACCTTGCACGTTTATTGCGGAAATGCAGTGCAACGTGAAATGCAGTGCAGTGTAAAAATGTTTCACCTGAAAGAAAAGGACAAGTATATTGTCCTTTTCTTTCAGGTGAAACATTTTTCTGCATATTTTGACAAGGAGAGATATTGAAGGCCCCCTTTTCATCTTCGTATTTTTTCTATTTTTATCACGTGACCCAAGGATTAACACTTCATTGGACTTTCACTTTATTGGACTTTAATTGAATCTGATTAGCATTAACTAATCACTACCACTTCTATTCTTTATATGTTGTATTGCACTTCACATCCGTATGCTTGACAAAGGGGCCTGTCCCCAAAACGTTGCACTGCATTTCTGCAATAAACGTGCAAGGTGTTCCTTGCTTGCATCAGCTCTGCGTGCCTCTGGATTGTTCTACTTCTTGTCTAATGAACGAGATCAAAAATACAATAGAGGGGCTTTTGAGATGCTTAAGCAAGGCTGAGGCACCTTCACAAAATCTTTAAAATGAAAAAAAAAAAAAGGTTAATATATTCAGTTAATACATATTCAGCTTTAAATGTTTCCATGAGGAAAACAGATAGGATAAATAAAAAGATGAAGTTACAGGCCCTTTCAATGTTGCTTATTGGAAATTGTAATTCAAGATAAATATAGCATTGTGTCAATCCCAGTACTTAGTGTCTCACGTTCACAACGAAGTGTGGGATCTGGTATATCACAACTCTAGCCTGCTGTATAAACCAGGCATTTTGTGAACGGGGTGGTTCTCCTTTAAGTTAACTTTTAGTATGTTATAGAATGGCTCCTTCTAAGGTCTTCATTTTTTAAATATAGTTTTTGAATTATTTATTTGACTTCTTCTGACTCTTGCCTGCTTTCAAATATGGGTCACTGACTATTTTTGTACTACTCATCTTTCTATTCAGTCCCATCTCCTATTCATATTCAAGTCTCGTAATGAAATCATTGCGTGGTTGCTAGGGTCATTTGGACCCTAGCAACCAGACTGCTGAAATTGCAAACTGGAGTACTGCTGAATAAAAAGCTAAATAACTAAACAAAAAAAAACACAAATAATATAACATGACAACCAGATGCAAATTGTCTCAGAATATAACCCTCTACATCATAAGTTCATGTGAGGGTGAACAACTCCTTTAAAGAATGAGACAAGTGAAACCAATTCAGTGACAGACAAAAATATCTGCCCCTAATGGCTACACTTTTCAGCCCAACCCAATGGAGCCTCTGGTATCTGGATACCACAAAGGAGCACATTGTTGGTTGACTGTAGAAGGGCTAAAAGTAGCAGTGGTGGAGAGGGAAGGGGTACTGTTAGTTGGAGGCACATACTGTTTAGGAAAATACCAGGCATTACCCTCCATTTCCCTGGTCCTTCCTCAGAAAAAGCCCCATTGCAACACAGCCTCTGGGCTCCTGCAGAACAAGGGAGCAGTAAAGCCTGGGAATAAATTGCAGTGGTCTACTCATTGGCTGAAGGTAGATGGTCTACGTTTATTCATCAAAGCACAGGGGTTATAGTTGTAGACTAAAGGAGGCTATACATGCACAGATATTATCGTAACAAACCAAGTTTCACTCAATATTTGGGGGTGTGTGTGAAAAGACAAGTCATATAAACAAAAGCATTGGATAATGGACGTCTCATCAATCGGACAGGATGGAATATTTTTATCAGGCTCCTTTGAAAATCGCCAAAAGGTTAACTGTCAGGTAGAGGTAGAATTCTATTCCTATATACCACTGATCCTGTGTCCCCTAAGCTGAAAAAACACAGGATACTGAAAAACAGTACTTTTAACATTACATAGTATGGCTCAGTTTCAGCTCCTGCATGAAAAAAAGTCATTGTGCAATGATATCATAAAGGAGCAACTTGTTAAGATACCATCTCTATTAAAAGAAAAACTTTTTTACAACACATGCACGGTTCTAACCATTCACTATAAAGGTATACAAGGCACCAGCATAGTGAAATGACTGACATTTTTTTATTGTTTGTGGTTTTATAGTTATTTAGCTTATTATTAAACAACTTTCTAGTGTCAGCAATTTGGTTTCTAGGGTACAAATTCCCCTAGCAACCCTGCATTGATTTGAATAAGAGACTGGAATATGAATAGGAGATGGACTGAATAGAATGATAAGTAATAAAAAGTGGCAATAACGATACATTTGTAGCCTTACAGAGCATTTGTTTTTAGATGGTGTCAGTGACCCCCATTTGAAAGCTGCAAAGAAAGAGAAGAAAATTGCAAATCATTAAAAAAACTATGAAAAATAAATAATGAAGACTAATTGAAAACCTTCTTAGAATTGGCCCTTCTACAATATACCAAAAGTTAACTTGAAGGAGAACCACCCCTTTAAGTTCAGTTACCCAGTGGAGAATCAGCAGAACACTGGATAAGTGGTTTGGATACCTAAAGTGCTTTAGTGGCTCATAGCGGAATTCAGTGTTCATTTATCAAGTCTAACACATACTGCACAGCTACAACTGCAGTGAAGGTTTATATATTGCGGACCGAACATAGAGGAGGAGTGGGCGGAGTGAAGGAGGGGGTGTAGAACAGAGGGTGGAGTTGGAGCATTATCACCAATTATCTGAAACTTTGGTGTACGTTTTAAAAGTCCACAGTTACTGCCCATAATTATCACCAGGTCCATTTGTTTTAATTCTTTGGCATCCAAACAACTAATCCAGTGTGCTGCTGATTCTGCACTATGTACTTGTTGTATACATGATCCAAGGTAGTTTGGGTCAAACAGTACAGCACCTGGTCTTTTCATAACGTTTCCTCTAGGTTGATAATTTCAGTACCAAAGAGAAGAAATGCATGCAGCAGAAACACAAATTGAGATTAAAAGAACAGAAATAAAGAATTTGTCAACAGATTCAGAAGAAACATCCCCATCAGTTAATGGAAGGTATAGACTCCATCTAAAACTTACATGTCTAAAGCAAGTGACAGGGGCAGCCTTAAAGTTTCCTTCTGTGATGTATTTTCCCCAGTCGAAGCCCAAAGCCAATGCTGGATAAGAAAAGAAGCTTTAGTTTAATGCAATCACATTGTAAACTTCTCTAAAAGAACAGTGCCTAATTAGACATGAAATGCACTGAATTCCAATCTCTTATGCAGGATTCTTTTAAAAAAAAAAAAATTGCAGAGAATCATTCTCACCATCTTGCCCCGCAGATGTTCCATCAGCCGGCTGCCCTGTGCTCTGAGAATTCAGGAAAGCTTTAATTTTAGCTGACCATGTTGCTTTATGCAGTACTTTTGCTTTCTTTGTTGGTGGCTTGCCCTACAACAATATTAAGAAGCAAGTATTATGGGAAGGAATTTCCAGGTGTTGTGTCTGCTTGACAAAGTTTAGTGAGAGTGAGTGAAATCATTTTGGATTGTAGTCTGTGTGTAACTTTGAAAGAGGACAGGCTGCCCAAACCCAACCATACTGGAGTAATGTCTTTTCTGGGAGAATGTTCATTTATGTTAACACAAGAGCACAGTCAGCATTCAGTGTATTTAGGCAAAGGGCTGATGCATTACATTTTATTAGCCTTGCTGCAGTTGACTGCTCTGAGATATAATGATTAATTACATGCTGCCTATTAAGACTATGTTTAACAACAATTGAGAACAAGACAATAAAGTAGTTAATTGCCTAGAAATGTCTCAAATACACTGTTAATTTTGGTCTTGGGCCACATTGTATACTTCTAATGTAAAGTTCCCAGAATATTATTTAGAAACACATCATTGCTATTTACTCCTCTGGCACAGACCACGCATCCAAGGAGGGGTCAAACACCTGAGACTGACCTTCTCAACAAGATCTCAGAATGTGCCTTGCCAATAATTGTAGCCTTCATTTTTACAAACTCTAATGTATCCTTGTGAAAACCTTAAAAAAACATAAAATATCTCCAGGACAAGTTTCATTGTGTACGGCCAAGAAACATTTAGCCCACCTGTAGCCGGGCCAGAATACTGGCTTTCTTGGAGTTGGAGGAATAGCTGCGAGAGCAGGAGACATTGCAGAATCGCTTTGTTTTGGAGAAGAAGGTCCCACGTGTGCCTACAATGCCACACATCTCACAAATAGCTGTGGAGAGAAAAGGCAGGAGCAGCAGGTCAATATTTATAACTTACCAATTCCATTAAGCGGTTCTTCACCTTCCACTATTTCAGTTGGGTTCTTTTCGGATTGTTCACCAGAAATAAAGACTTTTTTCAATCACTAACCATTTTCTATTTTTCACTGTTTTTCTCAAATTTGTTTAAAGTTTAAGGTTCCTGTCTCTGGTGTTTGAGTCTGGCAGCTCAGTAATTCAGGTGCAGATTCTGCACAATTACAATTTTGCAACATTTTAGTGGATACATTTCTTAGCAGCATCTCTGGAGTATGAACAACTATTGTATCAATTCTAACAGCTGCCTTTAAGGAAACCCAGGGATTCTACTTAGCAGTGACAAGTAATGTATCAACTTAATGTATCAATTTAGAACAGTTACAGTCGGTGACCCCCTTTTGGCACCCTCCAAAAATAATCTCTTTTCATTCTCCATTAAGGCAAGCACAGTTACATAGATGAGCTATCAACAGGGACGATCCTACGCATCGTGCTGCCTGAGACGGCATTGAATTTGCCGCCTCCCTTCTCTACAGTGCTCAAAAGTGAGCGCCGGACAGGGGTGGCGGGTCAACGGCGCTAGTGCAGAGTGCGCATTTTTGCCTCCCCTCGTAACCAGGGGGGCGCTCCGCCAATGAGGTGAGTTGAGGCACTGGCTAGCTATCAATTTAAACTATGCAAAGCTTTACTAATTACGCAAAAATGTCTTTTTACTGTTTTTTTTTGCAAAACTAGTGGCACGGATGAGCCCCACGTTTCTACTGTATCAAAATGGAAGGCAATAGCTAATAAGCAACTAGGGGTTTATAAATGGAAAATATTAGTAGGGGAGTTCCTGACAAGTTTTATAAAGTTTAGGGGACCCTGGATTGACTCAACTGCCACAATTGCGAATTAAATTCAATGCTGTGTACTATCTGCTGACTGTAACTTTTTCTTCTTTACTTCTATATCTGTATTGTTATGTTAAAATCCAAAATAAAAACCTTAAAGAGATACTGACACCTGAAATTAAACTCTTTTTTTTTTACATCTATTATAATATTGGCTTTGAAAGCTACTTCTAACTTTGCCATAAAGTATTTGCATGATGCTTTTACATTACCTGTCTGATCCTCTATGTTCCTGTATGAGGGGGCTGCCATATTTGTGCAGCAGGAGTCAGTTAACATTAGAAACTGTAACTAACAGGCTGAGATGGGACAGTCAGGTTGGCAAAGTCAGAGAGTCAGGCTTAGGAACTTCAGCTAACAATTATATACAAAAACAAACCTCTCAGCAAAAAAATGATCAACATGACCTATAGGTAACATTTGGTGTACTATGTTAAAAAGTCCTTTTTTAGGGTCAGTATCACTTTAAGCAACAATGTGTTTTAATGCCCTATCTCCCACCACAACCTCAATAACTTTTGGATAAAATACACTGGCTCCCCAGGTTAACAGTTGTTTCATGGTGCACAGTGGCCTTGTCAGAGTGGAAGCAGCTTAAGGCAGGGATCTCTTTGATAGCCATTATCCTTTCAGCGAGATGCATGGTAACCAAAACTTCTTTTGCTCACTGCGGTCTTGGAAAAATGGGACTGCCCTAAGTAGTTCTTTGGAAAATAGCAACATTGGGCATTTAAGCTCAGACATCTTTAATCGAAGGTGTGCTTTGGCATATTAAAAAGCAAAATGCTGATGCCAACCTAGGCTATGGTCACACACAATGGAGGCCAATGCCCTCTAAACATAGAAGAGTTGTATTTTAGCTATAAAATGCTCAAATGCTTAAGTGGGCTTTTTCAGAAAATGCTGTGTGTTATTGATGTGCGGGTCCGTTTTTTTCTCACCTGCAGCCGACCCAAACCTGCCCTCCACCAGCCCATGGCCGCCCGCATCCGACTTCAGGGACCCTTTTACAGACCCGCCCCACCCAGGACATCAAAAAAGGGGCAAGCAGGCGCGCAGCTATAAAGTCGGAAGTCGGCACAAGTTTTCCTTACTTTTACAGTAGGATTACTTTTACAGTAGTGTTTTGCAATACAAAAATGCTGTGGTGTTATTTTTCCTACACTTATGACATGAGCCTTATAGTGAAAGTTTATGTCAGCCCTACATATGCCGACTGCTACCTGGGTAGCCAACATGTCTCTGCCCCAAAGTGCAACCCCAATAAAAAGTATTTAGATTTTACAGCAAATATATGTATTATAAAGTAAGGATGCACCGAATACACTTTTTTCCTTTTGTGAAAGATTCGGCGGGATTCCGAACCAAATCCAAATTTGCATATGCAAATTAGGGGCAGGAAAAGAAAAGGTGGGCA
Organism: Xenopus borealis; assembly: GCA_024363595.1. NCBI lineage: Eukaryota > Metazoa > Chordata > Amphibia > Anura > Pipidae > Xenopus > Xenopus borealis. Next base: position 111,866,512 of record CM044437.1, read on the forward strand.
AAATGTTTTTTTTACTTCCTTGTTTGTGACAAAAAGTTGCGTGATTTCCCTTCCCACACCTAATTTATATATGCAAATTAGGGTGCGGTTTGGCCATGCACAAGGATTCGGATGAATCCAAATACCACTGAAAAAGGCCAAATTCCGAACTGAATTCTGGATTCGCTGCATCCCTACTATAAAGACCCTCTAAATTGCCATGTGCTTTTTCATATGTATGTATAACGTATGTACCTGGTTCTGCACTATTTTCCTCATTGGCCTTGTTAGCGACAGAATAGGATTGCTGGAGTGATGAAGACTCTTCATTTTCCTCTTCGTCGAAGCTCGAATCCCCAATACCAGAGCTGATATCACTTAGACCACTGCTATTATATTCTCTGTAACTGTCATAGCCACTGAAGAGATCATAAGCGTCTTCTGATTCTTCATCCATTGAGAGGTCCTCAGTGGGGCAGGGAGTTGCCAATCTGAGAAGAGTTAAAGGGGTGGTGCACCTTTAAAGGGATACTGTCATGGGAGAAAAAAAAAATTAAAAATGCATCAGTTAATAGTGCTGCTCCAGCAGAATTCTGCATTGAAATTGATTTCTCAAAAGAGAACAGATTTTTTTATATTTCATTTTGAAATCTGATATGGGGCTAGACATATTTTAAATTTCCCAGCTGCCTCAAGTCATGTGACCTGTGCTCTGATAAACTTCAATCACTCTTTACTGCAAGTTGGAGTGATATCACCCCCCCCCAGCAGCCTAACAACAGAACAATGGGAAGGTAACCAGATAACCGCTCCCTAACACAAGATAACAGCTAACTGATAGATCTAAGAACAGCACTCAATAGTAAAAAACCCATGTCCCACTGAGTACTAATCAGTTACATTGAGAAGGAAAAACAACAGCCTGCCAGAAAGCAGTTCCCTCCTAAAGTGCTGGCACAAGTCACATGACCAGCTGGGAAATTAACAAAATGTCTAGCCCCATGTCAGATTTCAAAATGAAATATAAAAAATCTGTTCTTTTGAAAAATGTTTTTCAGTGCAGAATTATGCTGGTGCAGCACTATTAAATGATGTTTTCCCATGATATTATCCCTTTAAGTTAACTTTTAGTATGTTTTAGAATGGCCAATTCTAAGCAACTTTTCAATTGACCTCAATTTTTTTTTTTTTTATGATTTGCCTTCTTGCTCCGATGCTTTGAAGCTTTCAAATAGGAGTCACTGACCCCATCTAAAAAACAAATGCTCTTCAAGGCTAAACTTTTATTGTTATGGTTACTACCTCTCCTTGTCAATAGTTCAAATCAATGCATGGTTGCTAGGTTAGTTTGGACCCCTAGCAACCAGAACTTGCAACAAAGCTAAATAATCCACAAATGACAAAAAATGAAAACCCACTGCAAATAGTGTCAGACTTCTACTTCATACTAAAAGTGAATGTAAAGGTGAATACCGCATTTAAGGGCTATAACCATATAATCTAACGTACAGAAACCATAAATGCATGGCATACATACCCTATAAGTTCTTTACTTTACGCAGCAACGCCTCAAGGCGCAAGTGAAACTGAATGGAAGTCTCATATCATATAGTAACGCATGGCCGCCATTGGGGGGGCAGTGTCGCCTTGAGGGTTTTAAAGAGGGGCCGTCTATTTTTCACTTGGAATATGGGACCCCCCTACAGTCAGTGAGCTGCAGAGTTCGCAAGGGAAGCTGGTTGCTAAAGTGATTGTAAGAGCTTTCCCGTGCAAGTCCAACACCACAAATCTCATCACGCGAGACTGGCGTCACAACAAGGCGTAAGCGCAATGACGTGCCATGTAGCCGCCCTATGCGTAGCTCCCCTAAGCATTCGAGTTTTCCTCTGTTCGCACAGTTACAGAGTTAAAAAAAAATAAAATTGAAAGGTTTCCTATTGTTTTGGTTTCCCCGTCATGCTATCCAACACCTCAGCTCCCGGTTACCGTAGAATACGTTGCTGTTCTAAAAAGATAGTACAGGAGGTGCTGGCAAAGTGCTGTGAGCTCAGCAAAGAAGTAATGGACAGTCAGCAACACCTGGGCATGGAAAGAAGGGACCAGGAACTGAGAAACTGCATTTGGGTGAGTCCCTCGCACGGTTTTATAACAGCCCACCTCTCTTATGTTTGACTTCTGATACATTTATTTATTATCTATGAACTCGGGAAACTCTCCCCCCTCCCCACAATTCTTTTTCTGTATAACATACATTATATATATATATAT
>CM044437.1:111880804-111900013 GCA_024363595.1 Xenopus borealis
TGGGGACCAGGGGTTTTTCTGTTGTAATTTGTTTCACCATACCTTAACTCTGCTAAAAAACTATTTAACCCAATAGGATTGTTTTGCCTCCAGTAAGGGTTAATTATATTTTAGTTGGGATTAAGTACAACATACTGTTTTATTATTACAGATTAAATGGATTTTTGTTATTTGAATTATTTAATTAAAATGAATTCTACAGGCGATGACTTTCCTGTAATTCAGAGCTTGTTGGAAATGGGGTTTCTGCATAACAGATTCTATACATGCCCACTATTTTTCCAACTCTAATTTATTCATCATTTTGGTTAGGTCCTCCTCACCTATTTTTCTATCATACAATCACAGGCCCAGACAAAACCTGCTATGCAGCCTGAAGAAATAAAGTTTGATTCACAACAAGGTGAGTAATGCGTCTGAACCAGACTTAACCATCACATGACTAGCTGGGTATGCTATTTGTTGGGTATGCTATTTGCTGGGTATGCCATTTGCTGGGTATGCCATTTGCTGGGTATGCCATTTGCTGGGTATGCCATTTGCTGGGTATGCCATTTGCTGGGTATGCCATTTGCTGGGTATGCCATTTGCTGGGTATGCCATTTGCTGGGTATGCCATTTGCTGGGTATGCCATTTGCTGGGTAAGCCATTTGCTGGGTATGCCATTTGCTGGGTATGCTTCTGATGCAGAAGAATATGCTATAAATAGAATGAGTATATATTATCAGGCTAGTTCTGAGTCTATGAAAAATACTAAATTGACAAAGGGAATACAATACAAGCTAAATTGTCAATAGCATGGCAGAGACCTCTAGTGACCAAACAGAGGTAATACATGCAAAAAGAAAAATCTCTATATAGCCATGCTGTATATTTATTGAGTCATAAAAATTTACCCCACATGGTGGTAAATTTAGATTTTTATGACTCATGGCTATATAGAGATTTTTCTTTTTGCTTGTTCTGAGTCTCGACTCCGAATTGCATTTCCCTTTCAATGGAAAGCAGCCATGGGGAAGCTTTTATTATGAGTTTCCTTATATATTTGTGGGCTGCAGGCCCTGGACTAGAAGGAAATACTTGCTTTTTTCCCCCTCTCATGAGAACACAGGGTGCTTTATAACCACAGCTCCAGTCTTTATAAAGGCTTGATCAGATAACAATTATTGTAGTCAACTTTTTGTAATGAAAATTAGCTTTAAGAAAAATTGATTTTTTTATGTGGTTTGCTTTTCCAGTCTTCCGGATGATGGACCTATCTGCAATAACCAACAATTTATCAAAGCAGATCAGTGAAACAATGAAGGTGAACATTTGGATCTATACGGGCTGTGCAATGAATTGCGCTTATAATGTTTTAGTGATTGTAAACTAGACTGCTGACAATTTACAAGTAGTCATTTATTTACTATTATTTTTACATCTCGTGGGTGTGGAATCTGAACTGCAAATGATAGCAACAGGCAAAAAAAGATAGGGGATTGATAATTCATATTCCCTGGTCCCCTGTGTTACTATTACATTTTGTCCTTGTTGTCAATTTGGTTCTCTGTTGCCAGAGTAGGTAACAATGTCCATCACACAGAACAGGTCCATCTATTGATTAGTATAGGTCCATCTAAAACATACTTAAAGTTTATGAAGTTGCTCTTTCATGTGTGTTTTTTTTTTATATTACAGTGGCTGAATAGAAAACACAGTAAATGTGGTTATTTTCTTCCCCCAGAAATAAATATATTGGCAGACCACACATGCCTTTATCATTGTCTTCTGCAGTCATGTGCAACTGCAAAAGGCTTCCAATGAAACGGACAATACTCTGGAAACTCCAGCTCCTCTTCACAAATTGAAATGTATCTCGGTTTCCTACATAAATGCAGAGATGGCAGGAGAGACACATTAACCACCTTAGTCTGTCGTCTTGCTAGGAACAGGTTTACTATGCCAGGTTGAAAACAATGTGGTGACCTATGGAGAAGGGAGGGGACTTTGCCCATTGCCCAATTAGTATTAATAATATAATAATTTTCTTTACTTTTTTCAGAAGTGTTTGTGTATTTCATGTGTGGCCCCAAACAATTTTTCTTTTTGCAATGTAGCCCAGGGAAGCCAAAAGGTTGGACACCCCTATTCTAGTGGTTCCTGTGAGCTTTAGTGTTGGACCCTTTATATACTATTGCAAAATGATAGAGCCCTCTCCACTGCATGAAATTGCAGAGGGTGCATATCTATCTATCTATCTATCTTTCAGAAAAGAAGCTAAACTGTTACAACAGAGACAATTGGAGTCTTTTTGAAAAGCCCTGTTTTTTTTGGTGGGAAGTAGTTTGAACCGTGCCCATTATTATAAATATCCATGCAGTGCTCTGTATGTCCATTTAACATTGTTAATGTTAAATCCAATTCGTCTGACATTTTCTTTTTTTTAATGTGTAGGCCCTGCCAGCCCATATTGAGAAGGCCAATGGGTTTTCCCATGTGCTTAGCCTTCAGCCCATCTTGGAGAGCTCCCAAACCCGCAAAGAAATCTTCTGCAGTCAAGTCAAACTGGTAGACCTAGCAAAGAAACTCCCAAGGCCTGTAGAAATCACCCCAAGAGAGACAGAAACCAAGGCGAAACCCAGCCCAGTGCTTAGGCGGAGAAGGCAAAGGTCTCGATCTTCTGAAAGGAGGCTCTACCCACTACGTTCCAAAAGGAAAATCAACCTGTCTTCATGATTCTATATGGGCTGATTTGTGGGCTTCCTGTATAACCCTCCCGTAGTAACCAACTACTGTGCTAAATTTTGTATTTTATATACCTGTAGATTGTGTATATTTCTGCTAAGATTGCAGTTTTATTTTCTGTATGTCCCACACTGTGTTCTAATGTATCTGCTAAATTTTAATATGCAGGGGCTTATTCACATAGGTGCTAACCTGCACCAGTGCAGTTACTCATAGCAACTATATATTTGCTTTCTAACTTATTGCTGATTGGTTGCTACGGTTGATTGCACCAATGCAGTTTAGCCCCACCGCTTCTTACTTGCACTTTTTCTTGTAGACTACAGCACTTAGTGATGTGATGGTGGAGCTGCAGCCTTTACTTTAGTTAAACTATAGCTTCTGTCTTCCTTGTGGGACCTTGTGCTGTTAAAGGGCACATCATTGCCTAAATGAATAGTTCATCTACAAATTTATTGTCCATATAAAGTAGGAAAGGATAGACTCTTTTGCCACTCAGTTGTGTAATATTTAAAATGATAAATCAAAGAGTCCTAAACAAACCTTATGTATACAATTCATACATGTATATCCTCCATCTGTACACAAGATGTTAATGTTTTTCAAAAAGAACTTTGCACAGGTTTGTGCACCTCAGTAGTGTATTGCTGAGGATTGTGGAAGTGCTCCTGTCCAGCCATCACCATATTAGCAAAATACTTTCTTGTGAGCCATAGTTTTAATAGATGCCTGCGAGCATTTGGGGTAATGTCACACTATTGCCTTGTGTTTACTGTGCAGAAAAATTTCTGGGAAATCCTGTGCATCACTTACCTTTGTGTACAGTACAAGTTGTCACAAGTGTGCCATTCTGCTGTTATTGTCACATAGTGTAAGTGTGCCAAATGTGTTGTTGCTGGACAGAGATTCATGGCCTAGTGGTCTAGTCACCACTGCCTACAGTCACCTGGCATGACCTTTCCTTACTATGCTGGTTCTCTTTGGCCTTAAAATGTAAGGGAAAATATTTCTCCCCTTTTGTAATTTTTTTTAAAAAAGGCACATTTATGACCTGTCCAGACCAGAAGTCGATGTAAAGTCCCTTAACTGTTTTCAAAAGAGCATTGCAAAAAAAAATGTATTCTGTGTAAATTGCATAAGTGTAATATATCTTCCAGCTGTATATTTGTAAAAATACATATTTTTAAGTTAAAGAAATAAAACTAACCACCATGGCTTCTCTATTTTTTAAATCTTTATGTGCTAGCAGAATTTTTCATTTAATTTGCTCTCCATGCCAGTTGTGTTTTGAACATTTTGTGCACTCTCATTTTTGGGGCATTTCCTTGGGGGGGGGGGGTTAGATTTAGAACTCTTAATACAAAACACTAAAATTGCTATTTTCCATGATATAGGGTTTATACCAGAAACATATTTTATTTTGTGCAGAGAAGTTCAACTGATTTGGAAAGCCTCAAGTGTTGACATGCACCAATAACAGACATATATAGTTTTATGGAGATTTCTGAATTTTTATAAATCAAAAACTTCCCACAGTATATTACAGAATTGTCAAAGCACTACAACATAATATAGAATAATTTGGATTCCAAATCCAAAAAAATCCCAGAACAGTAGGTTTACCCCAGGAAACAATATATATTTGGAAAGAACACATTCAGCTGAATCCATAATGGGTAACCATGTCTTTTTACTACAAACAATGCTTTCCCAAATTTGTCAGTTTTGATAAAATACCTGAAAATCACCTAAAAGCTTCCACTTTCTAGCATCCACATAGCATTCAGTGCCCAGAGAAAACATTCTAAATATGAATGCCAGGGGTCCATTGAACAGTTTGATGCCCATTGAGCATAGGATTACTAAAGTATCTGGTGATTAGGGACCCCAAAATAAAATTACTGCATGCAAACTAGTTCAGAGATCACTTCAGCTACTGAATAGTTAACACATTTACTGCTTTTTTTGTGGGGTAAACCACAAAAAAAACTACATTGACCACTCCCCCAAAACAATATATTTTTGTAAAGTACACATTTGGGCGAAGCTACAATTGGTAACCATGCCTTTCTACTCCAAACTATGGAGTTGCGATGCTTTATCAAAACTGACTGTTTTTATAAAATACCCAAAAAACCCACCCAAATATTGTCCACTAACCATTATGATACCCATTGTGCATAGGGTTACCAAACTTTGTGGAGTACAGAGGCACCCAAATGAAAATAGCGCATATTAATTTTCACGCCTGTCACTGTGGCTGCTGAAATATAAGCCCCCAGTATGCGCATAATGTGCACTAAGTCCCCTTAAAAATACAGAGACCCTATAAAACCAAATATTTTTTTGAAACTACACATTCTGACGAAATGAAAAAGGGTAAATAGCTCATAGTTTTGCTAATGAAGGTGAAATGCCCTTTAAGCTGTTTCCCCAAGAAACTTATCAATTTTCTTATCTAACGTTGTTACAAAAGTATCTAACTAGCTATTCTGGGCTCTCTTCCAAAAGCCAATTAAGTTCAAAACATTGTATCTTTTTCTGTCTGTTCAGTGCAGGAGATCAAAAAGAAAGTCTGGACATTTCAATACAAATGCTGGACTGCAGGTTGAGCTGTTAAAAGCAGGACTGTCCTGGGACTGCGAGAACTACAAATTTCAAAAGCGATTGAGGAGGTTGTTTTTCCAGTTGAGGGGCTCTTTAGTAGATTGATTTTTTTCTGGATTGGCTTCCAGGGATATACACACTAAGCCAATAAAAGAACTGAGGAGTCAGTCATGCAAACCAACTCCAACCAGGAGGGGGAAAGGTGAGCAGTGAGAGAGAGAACACATATTAAAGGCAGGAAATTTTAATTTGGAAAATTTTGTACAAATATATTTTAACAGTTCCCCTTTTACATGTATGCTGATGCAATACCCCTTTCCCCCGTCATATCCTCCTTATCTGCTCCATCCTAGGGAATGAAAACTAGATATTGGGGCATTTTTTTTTACACTAAAACAAAATAATGATGTCAGATTTGCTAACTAGAAATGAGATATCTTTGTGGTTTTCCAAAGAAACTCCAAATTTCAGCAGTTATTTGCTGCAGGAGGGACGTACCCAGAAAAAAATGAATTCTGTTTCTGAGAAAAAGTAGGAGGGGTACGTTCAAGTCATGCACTGAGAAACCTTAAATTCTGCCTTCTCTGTTTCTGGCGAATGTTACCAGGATGGGTCAAAGAGGACATTTGCAAGTACAATGAAATAATTGTATTTCAAATTAACTATTAGTATTATGTAGAAAGTGATATTTTGATAAAATGTTCAATTAATTTAACTTCTTTATTATTTATGTTTTTTTTTTAGTTATTTAGCTTTTTATTTAGTAGCTCTCCAGTTTGCAATTTCAGCAATCAGGTCGCTAGGTTGCAAATTACCCAAGCAACCATGCATTGATATACATATGTGACTAGAATATGAATAAGAGAGGGCCGGAATAGAAAGATGAGTAATAAAAAGTAGCATTGCATTTGTAAAGGAGAAGCAGCACTTTACGCACATTGTGCATATATATATGCTTCCTGCATCCTCCTAGCATGTGTACAGTCACACTCAGGTTTACAGGTAATAAAAATTCCTAATCAATCATACGTACAGGTTAGCCAATCCCAAACATGTATGCAGTTGAAAATAGCTGAACTACTCATCCCACATGGAGGGGGATTCTGCATCTGATGCAGAACTGTAAGACACGACAGTACTGATTGGTGGGTCTAGAATAACTTGACCTGCACCCAACCTGACCTGCACCTGACTTAACACGAAACGCCTTCTCCCTTCTATATATAGATCCCACCACCACACCCCTTTTGTGATGTCATCAGTGGTACAGGTAGGGTTGCCACCTGGCCGGTGTTTTGGCCCATAAAAATGATGGTTTATCCCAATGTTATTAACAAGGAAAAAAGCTAAATATAGGGCCAGTTCTAAGCAAACACATTTAGGCCACATCCCTGAATAAACTGGGTCGTACCCATTTCCATACAGACGTGCTCCCAATCCCATTTTCCAGTAAACTGGGACTACCCTGTTTGCATAGGAACCATTGGGATGTGATATTCAAAATTCAATGCAGAATATTCAGTCTTTTCATTGTCCCTTTAAAGTTAAACAGATACCAAAGTGGTGTCAAAGCTCATTGGGTTGACGGTACCTATCCTGCCCTGAGTAGGAGCCATACTGGCCAGAGTTCTGCCTCCATCTTTTTAGCCTTCAGTTTCTCTGCCCAATCTCAATCAGTCTGTAAAACTGCACAATCCATTTTGGCCACTAGAGTGTGTAAATATGCAGAGAAGGAAATTAAAGCTTAGATACAACTAATCACAGATGCTATGGCAGGAAGAGAGCAAACTAGTTCTGCTACCTTGTTTTTATGAATCAGAAATGATGCTTTCAACAGCAATTACATTTATACATAACTTTAACACAATTCACAATATGCAGTTGGTGTACATTGGAAAGTTGCTTGGAATTACGGTCTTTAAGTAGGCAAAATCTTATTTTAGGGTTTACATCCCCTTTACTGCAGCCTACAGAGCATAAAAAGGGAGATGTTACAGAAACAATAATTATGCAAATTGGTTTAGTAAACTGTATGCAATGTTTGAGGTTCTCAAACTGTAGCTGTAACAGTAAGGGTGCAGCCTAAAATAAAAATGAGTGTAAAATTTGGGGTCTGCACTAACCTACTCTTCTAAATATATCTGGAGTGAATTTAAAAATAGACCTGTAACTGTAAGATCAAGTTTTGTAATATAAAAGGGAACCCAAAAGATCTGAAAAACTCTTTTTAGAAACCCTATAACACATGGGAAGATGTAAACCTGGGGGCCGCCGTGGGCACTTAATCTGCTCCTACTATTTTACGCCTCTGGTTAAATTGATTTTATCACCTAATATATAGAGAGAATAAAGTACCCCCTCTTGTAAAATATAAGGATACTATAACTTCTAATATCCATATATTTTGCAACTGGGGGTACTTTATTTATTATAATACACAGGTTTTAGTGAGTCACGTGACAGAAATGACATCAGAACTCACCGTTTATAAGGATATAATTTATGTATTATAAATGTATCTATTCACTACAGGGCTGGAATATGTGTGTTTTATACTTATCTACTACTTCTACAAACTCTTTAACGCAGCTTCTCCTGGTCACTATTCATCAGTCCGTTTTTCAACACTAGGGAGTATAAAACTGCTCACTGGCTAAAGTTTGGGAACAGTGCAGACTGAATAAATGCTGGCTACGTCTAACACAAGTAATTCAGAACAACTGAGAAATATTAATGAAGACCCACTATTTTGGGCCTCACCAGTCCAGACCCGCTCCCACACTCATCTTTCCGGTCACGCTGAAGTGCTGGAAAAACGAAGAAGCAAACATGCTTATGGGAGGTATCAGTGGCACAGAAGAGTTTGCGGCCTGAGGCTTCAGGTCCAGTGGGCCCTAGGTCTCCCCAGTCCGATATTGGGCGCAAGTTCTAACGGAATTATTAGTAAGTGGCATGTCCTTGTGCACCTTACACCAATGGTACATGGGGAGATGTGTGGCCTGTGTTTAAATCTGTGCTACTGTGGCCAACAAAGCAGTAATCATTGGAACAGTGGTCAATCAAGGAAAACATTGCTGCACTTTTATTAAGGTGCCATTTTAATCGGCAGTGTCATTCATAGTTAAAGTACAAAGTCAGTTGAAGGTCTTTGCTCATGAAAGGGAGAAGTAGTTAAAGTATATTTCCAGTTTAAAACAAATTTATGGTATAATGAGTAGGTTACAACTACTACAATATGGAACAACCGTGATAGAGTGCACAATATAAAGGAGGTATTGCTCTACTATGTAAAGAAATGCCTGTTGTCATGGAGAGATGAAGTTTTCCTGATTTGCTGTTACCACATGCATCATAGAGAGAAATGTCGATAAAAGCAAATAGCAGAGGCTAAATGGGTCTATACTTTGCTTTGAATATACATATATAGCCTAACATCCTAAAACATTTTAATAACTGACAATGCAGCCCTTTTAGATACATTTTGTGCCTTTAATAAAATTATACAGATAAAAAACAAGCACAATATTTAGAAATGTCCTCATAATTTATGCTGATTTTTATTTTTTTTTGCTAAACAATATCTTTTTATGACCCTTTCTAAATCCAAATACCAAAATGTCAGCCCGACTATAATAGTTTCATACTGGCAAATGGAATAAAAGTTTAATATCAAAATGACAGATTCTTATCCACAAGCCGACGTGCAATTAAAATCAAAAGTTTTAGGTTTCAATGAAAGCAACTGTTAAAATTAAACTACATGCCAATTCCAGATATACAATATATAAACTAATCCATTACTTGAAAGACCAAAATACACATTATAAGGCTAGATTTACGTTGCATAATTATTATATTATTGTGCAAAACCGCATTTTTATGATTGAATCAGCTACCTGATGACACCTGCTTCTCCGACTAATATAATGACGGAGATACCTTCATACCTTTACACTGAATGAAAGGAGGTGCAGAAAGGTGGGGGTTCTACTGTGAAGTCTTCCTGATAATTCATAATGGCAGATAAAATAGTTTCAAGAGAAGATTGAATTGAATATCTTACGCTAGTGAGAGAATACTGGCTACTGGCATTAATAAAGCAATCCAGTAAAGTTTCTCATCATCTACAGCCTGATATATGTTTGCCATATTTTAGTTATAAAGCCATTTTTCTCCTTCCAGATAAAGGAGCTCTAGCTCCGGTTTTTTCAACTTCCTCAAAATTTAAAGGATACTAACCAATAAATCTTTTGAGGAAAGGGTTAAACTAAAACAGTTAGATCTTCTGTGAGCATTTTTTTTAAGCCCACTGTTTTGTTCACTTCTGCATTGTTTTCTGCATGCAGTACGTCTCCTTGTAAAGGGCTTTTATACTAATATTAAGTACCGGTAATGTGCAAGATGCAGGAGATGTACAATGTGTTGCAATATAACTGTGGTTCCTCTGCTGCTTCAGCCACGTTTCGTTTTTCGATTAGCATTTGGAACATGCTGTGACCTCTTTTTCTTGTTTGTTTTTTCTGCATCATTTCCAGGACATTTTGAGAATGGTGCGTTTCTGACCTTCTGTCCCTTTGCACTGCTTGGAGCGGCACACGTTGCCCCCACTTTTAGATTTAGACTGTTGATCCACCTTAACAATCAAATAATGGACAATTAGAACATAGCCTACTTAAGAGGAAAATAGCTTTTATACAACTTCCTATCTTTTATTTACAGTACTTGGAATTGTGTGTGTCCATGTGTATAGGTTGAATTACAGGCCTATAGCTTCAGGGACCTACTACTTAAAACTACTAAGCAATGCACTCTACAGGCCATTGGAACCCTCAGTTGATATAATGGCATTTAGTAAATGGCAATCAGCAGATGTCACTGTACTCTTATAACATGATATTTAGTTGGTGCCAACTATTTCCAATTGTTCCTGTATAAAACTTGGAAGATGTACAACTCCCTGTAAAGACCACATGATTATAACTAAATTCTTATCAGGAGCATAACTACAGAGGAAGCAGACATTGCAGCTTCAGGGGGCGGGGGCAGGAAGTAGAGGGGACAGTCATATACATTTGCAGTAAATATTGGTAAAACATGTCCACATCTTGACATTTTGATGGCCTGAAAAATAATTTGCTGTGGGGCCCAGTAATATCTAGCTATGCCACTGATTCTAATGGAGGCTAATTCCACTTTTGAGGACCCCAAAGTTGCATGGTGCAGCCCATTAGAGATTATTGTGTGCAATGAACATTCTATCAGTGCCTTCAAACTCTACCATTTAAGCTGCTGCAATATTACATGGCTTCTTCATAAACATGAAATACAGAGTTTGACTGCTTTAAATTCAGTTTATAGAGATCCGTGTTAATAATATGACAGCTCTGACAAAAAAGCAAATATGCAGAATGAATGCACAGTGCATGCAATGTTCTTCTGTGCATAGTTATTTAAGCATATTTAAGGGAATTCAAACCAAAAGTAAATATGAAGGTATAGCCATTTTAAATATTGGGCAGAGGAATTCACTTACTTGTGAAGGTGTAGCATACGACAGTCACAATTGAAGGGGTTATTTGCTAAATTTATGACTTCTAGTCCAGTGAAAGGCTTCATGTTGGGAATGTTCTGCAGTTTATTGTTATCTAGATGAAGACTTTTAATTCCCTGTCCCAGTCCAGTAAATCCACCGCTAGAAATCTTTATATCATTAGTACAAAAAACAAAGAAAGAGTTTATTTACATTCTTATATTACTTAAGACAATAAAAGTAAAAGCATTCATGCACGTTAATCTGTAAATATGACTGTAACCCACCTTGCTCTGACCACTTATAAACATCCAGGTTTCTGCTGCTAGTTAACGTGTTGCTTCAGACAAAAACTGTACATTTAAAAAAAAAAAAAAAAAAGTTGCCCAAACTGAGTTAAAAAATACTGAATTGCTGTCTGAATGCCAGGGACATTAGTAACAAGACTTGAAAAATCACAGGTGCCTGCGATTTTTGGCACATATAAAGAGTCAGCATTTGCCTTCTATATGCTAATAGGTGTGACTTATTATGAGCATTCTATATTAAAGGGGTAGGTTCATCTTCAAAAACCAATGGTTTTATAACTGTACTTTCTATTTTATATGGTTATTGTTTCTCTTAAATATGAGTTTAAAAAAATAGTTCTATCAACTAATACATCACAATTTAACTGTCAAGAAAGTAAATGACCTTGCTTCCCTGCCACAACGAAACATGAGAGAGGGTTAAGTAAATATATTTATTGTAAAATGCAAACTTTAGAGATCAGTTGATAATATATATTGTAAACTACTTAAAGATGTCATTATTTGTAACAGACACTCAATAAAGGCAATCTTCAGATAGCCTATGACTAAGGGGCAGATTTACAAAATTCACATGAAGAATTTGAAGTTCGATCGAATTTGTATCAAATTTGAATCTTCGAATTTGCAAATTAGGCAAATTCGACCATCGAATATTCGAATTCGAATGATTCGAATATTCGAATAAAATTGTATTCAAATATTCGAAAATTTGATGGTCTAATACTTCCCCTTGAAATTTTTATTCGACCACCTACTTCGCCAGATCAAAGCTACCGAATTGGCAATCCTTCCCTGAGATCGAATAAAAAAATTTCGATTGATTAAAATCGTTCGAATATTCAAATTTTCTATATTCGATCAATCGAATTGTGGTAAAATCCTTTGAATTCGATAGTCGAATTAGAAGGAATTTACTTCCCAACTGTTCCCTACTATTCCCTATTTCGAATTTTTTTGGCATTCGAAATTCGACCAATAGTAAATCTGCCCCTAAGTGTTTGTAAAACAAAATGCGTAAGTCTATAGGCACAATAAACTATTTCACTTTGATTCAACTGCCTGGTGGAAGACTGCCTTTATTCAATGCCTGCTCCAAATAGTTTTCAGTTTGTCTGTTCCCCGTGCTGAGGGCTCAGGGTGGTGCACCTGGACATCTTCTTTGATGTGGTGAGATACCATTTACTATTTCAAGACCCCACCTCTAGAATCATTATAATATTTGTAACAGAGTCATTTACGTAGAAATGCAAGAGCACTAAGGGATGCAAAAGCTTGTCTTCTTCCCTGTGTCTGGCTGGGTTCTAAAAATCTAAAAATCCAGAGCACAGCTTCAGTGGGCACAAACCAACCCTGTCCTTACCATCTGCCAAACGACTTGCCTGCTTGCCTCCTACATGACTTCCCATTCTGACCCCTTTTAGATACAGCATTGCCAAACACAGAGCTGTATACATGGGGTGGCTGCGGGTTTCTGTACTCTAAAACATAGCACAGAGAACTGCGGTAATTCATTTACTTAGGAAAACATGGTGCAAACAAAATGGCAAATTATGCCTGTTTTTTCACACTGTCTTCCAAGTGGCAAATGAGCCCTATATTCACTGTGGCTTTTACATGGCTGGGAAATGCATACATATGTGTGGATATATCACAAATGCACAATGCAGAGATTCCACAGGCATGCAGTAAGCACAGAGCTCCCCCAGCACCTTGCCCATAGAACTCCATAGTTTGTGTGCTGCCCCCAGACTACTATATTTATGGAAAATGATGTGTGATCTATTCTGGAGTTCAAAGATCTGCATCCCGGGTGTAACATGTAGGATCAAGTGCAAAAAACAAGATGCTTTGCACTGTTATTTTTTTTTTTTGCAACCTACATTTAGTAAATGAGCCCCTATATTCAAATCTATGATCTATTGATAGAGAAAAGATTAAACTGATTATTTTTGCCCACTATATTATTATTATTATTATTATTATTAACATGTATTTAGATAGAGCCAACATTTTGCGTAGCGCTGTACTATAAAGAGCATTGGAAAAATATTTGTACTGTTGGTTTCAAGTTTAGAATGAGAATGAAAGTATGCCAATTTGGAAACCCATGTACATATAACTAAGCATGACAATACATATAATTATAGCCCAGCTTTACTCTTACTGATTACCATACCTGTTCCAGGCCAAGGTCATTGAGATACAGGTGCTGTAGTGAACGTGATACTGGTAAGAAAGCTCCATTTCCAATTGATCTGATAAGGTTCTTGGATAGCCTAAGCTCATTTAGAAGAGGCAGTCCTTTAAGAGTTTGTGTTGGCACCTCCATTAGTAGATTCTCATCCAGATATAGTTTTTCTAAATCTTTAGTGTTTTTAAAGGCTGATGAAGCAATGTAGTTGATATTGTTGCCTGTCAGATAGACCCAATGCAACTTGTCTGCCCCAGACATAACATTATCAGAGAGTGAGCTGATAGAGTTGTACTGCATATGGAGAGAAAAGAGATTAGGAAGAAATTTGAAGGTCCCCTTTGAAAGTCTAGTAAACCTGTTGTGGTCTAAGTAAAGGTAGCCAATCACTGGGGCATCCTTAAAGACTTCAGGGTCAATAGACGAGAGATGATTATGTGATAGGTAGAGATAAACTAAATTTTTCATGCCTGCGAAAGCTCCAGGTTGAATTTCATTAATCTGGCAATCTTGAAGATGAAGTGATGCCACGTTTTTCATTTCTGAGAAGGCCCCTTTGTGTACGGCATTGAAAATATTTTTACGCAGATCTAGAAGGGTTGTGTCAACGGGAAACCGCTTGGGAATTTGCTGGAGGAATTTATTTTCACAGAGCACATGTTTAACATCAGGTTTACAGTCGCACCCCCGTGGGCAAGAACTTTCCTCTTCTGGTTTTGGAGTTACGGGGGGTAGATTATAATCTTCTTCTGGGAAATTACCACATTTCAGGTCAATGGCTCTCAAAGAATCTAAATGATCTCCCCTAAAATGTCCTGGACCAGCACAAATAAGATCAACTTTTACCCTTGATAATTCAGCCCATCGCTTAAAAGATCTCAGCTCACAATCACAGCGTATGGCATTTTCTGTTAGGTTCAATCGATTAAGATGTTCTAATCCTGCTAATACCTGTATTGTCCGTATCTGGTTGTTACTTAGATCAATAAGTGATAGCTGTGGGCTTCTTTCAAAAGCTTTAAAAGACACATCCTGTATTGCCATGTTATTGAGAAAGAGCTGCTTGAGGGATGCCATCTGAACAGCTTCCTCTGAAAGGAAAGTCATTGGATTCCATCCCAGTTCCAATCTAGTGAGACCAGACATTCGTGAAAGTGCTTCAGTTGTAAAGTACTGGAGTTCATTGTGATCCAAACTAAGCCTCTTTAGGTTTGGAAGTGCTGCAAAGGCCTCATTAGATATCACGTTAATCATATTGTTTGAGAGACGGATCCACTTAACTTGCTGCAGTCCCTGAAATAACATATCTGGCAAGTAAACAAGGAAGTTGTCTCCAAGATGAAGAAAGTTCAAAAAACCCAATTGACCAAAGGCACCAGGCTTGATCTCCTCAAGTCGATTCTTTTCCAAGACGAGCTGCTGCAAAGCTGACAGTCCATCGAATGACTCCTGGTATATGAAACTAATTTTGTTAGAGCCTAAGTTGAGGTAAACCAATCGCCCAAGACCCCTGAATGCACCTTCCTCAATACTTTCAATATTACATTTCTGAAGGCTTAGGTGTGTCAAATATGGTACAAATAGGAATGCCCCATTGGGAATAACCTTCAACTCATTTCCTCTGAGATCCAACTTTTGGGTGTACTGTAAAGGAAGAAACACATTATGGATTAAGATAAGATTGCCTTTATATTTAATAAAATTGCTTCATTTGTAGTTCTGTGTAAATTTGAGTCTCTCAATTTAAATGTTGTGTGAATGTTCCACCTTTTTATGACCTTAACCCTCACATCTGACATTGAATTGGACACGAAACATTCAACAAAAATGTTTTTCATATGTTTTTGCATCATTAAACATAATAAATAAATTTTCTATTTTCCAGTTGTTCCATTCTGACATCCCACAAACAGTATGCAAAATGTATTTAGCAATATTCAAACACAGATTCTAGTCTCTAACTACAAAATATCATCTACATGTTGAGTATCTGCATACATATGCATGCTCTCCCTTTATATAATTTTTTTGATATTTTCTGGCAGCATGGTGGTGGTTCAGGGGTTAGCATTGTTGCCTTTCAGTCCTGTAATCTTGGGCAGGGGTGTCCAACCTGTGGTCCAGGGAAGCCAAAAGGTTAGAAACCCCTGATCTTGGGTTTCATTTTAACTAGTACAGTGAAAACTTGAATGGAGCCTCAAATACGAACTTATATGCACTTAGGGCGCTTACCCCATTTATTAATCCACTTCATCAGGCCCTTCAGACCTTACTGGGCCCTCTACACTCCTGGGACCCCCTGCAGCTGCAGGGACTGCTTCCTCTGTAGTTATGCACCTGAGTCTTTCTGTGACTCCAATGAGCTCATTTAGCTCTTAGAAGATGAGACATAGGTGAGTATTACTTGTTCTATCTCAGTGAGTGCACAATAAAGTATTTGGTAGAATCTATAAAATGAAATTCTAAGACTGAAAGTGATAGACAGACCTGTGGGATAGAGGCTGGGACCTCTGTCAGGTTCTTGTTTGTACAGGCCACAAATGTTCTGATGTTGTCACAGATGCAGACTCGAGGACAGCGATCACAAAATAATGGCTTTACAGCTGTCGTAATGATCAAGGTGAAGACAAACAACAACATTGTAGAACCTAAAGAGATTTGGTACATAAAATAAGAATGGTGAGATTATAGAGCGAGAGAGATAGAGAGAGAGAGAGAGAGATAAGGTAGAAATCATTTTTAGCAATTAATGTTAAAATAAACTTTCTAAATGCCATATTCTTAGCCAAATAGGGCACATAACTAATGGCATTGCTGGCAGTCACAAATGACATTTAGGAGTTTCTGAAAGAGGCAGCAGGCATAGTGGCGAATGGGGTCCCAGAAGTAAAAGTAGCCTAGCAGGGTCCTGTTGTATGCAATGTCAATACTGTAACTGTTTGCACAATTTGTAACATGGGGGGAACCTGCAAATATTTAGCTTTGGGGCCCAGTAACTCGTTATCATGCTACTACTGAAGGTATGATGGATATATTTTCCCACTGATACTAGGATTTAGTATAATATTTTATGCTTGTGGTTTAGCAGTGACAGTTCAAGGTGTATTGTTAAAACACCTTAAATACTAGGAACATTTGCCCACTTATATACTACTTGCATATTAGTTGGTATAGATTACTACACTAACTGATTTTTGTTAGTGGTAAGGTTATGTAGACTAGAACCACCCTTGCCAGAGCAGAACCTTGAGATGTGAGCAGGAACCTTTTTTTTTGTTTGGCAGTGTCTCTAGTGGTAACCCATGTGACAGTTATCAAATATCTTTCTCTTGCTTGAGAATGGATGAGTACAGGGTCGGACTGTACAGGGTCAGATACAGGGAAAAAAACCTGTGTATCGCACAGCCCGCCCACATACCCTCTCAAGTGTGGGTGCGAGTGCGCATGCACCAGCGCTTTCTATGTGTGCAAAAAAATAATTTTGTTAGCACATTTTAAACTCATGTGCAGTTTTTAAAAACTGTGTGCTCAGGTTAGAACTGATAAAAAATGTGTTTTAACTACAATTTGTTGTGTGCACTGGTCTCAAAATGTGTGCATGCAAACAAATGCATATCTTAGAATATTGCTCCCACACCCAGTGTAAGTTGGGGTACAGGTCCTCAGGTGGGTGGGTTCACCAAAACAGGGCTGGAAAGCAAAAGGAGCTGCTTCCAAAAGAAGTTTGAAATAGGTTGCTAAACTGCTTTAATATTAAAGGACAACTAAACCTTAAAAATTTATGTATATGACTAGAAATGACATATTTTATATATTGAAGTTAGTGAATTAGCCTAAAAGGTATAGTGTTACTATAGTAGTAATGATCCAGGAATTTAAAGTTGTTACAGTAGTTCCCATCTTGGATTTTGTTAGGAGTGTCTGCGACAAGCACATGCCCAGTGATCCTATAGTATTATAGTAAAAACGTTGGCTGCAGCTACAATATATTTATCATAATATTATTTACATTAATTTGCATCAACTAGGCCATGTCAGATTTAAACCATACAATCCCCTGTCACATTTGCACCTTTTGGTGCCAGTGACTATTATTGTGAAACTTGGCAAATTCTCTCGCTCTTATATAATTTTTTTTTTTTGCTCAAACGTGTTTCACACAGATCTGTAAGCTGATCTCTCTCCTTGGTGTCCAGCACTTAGACCTGATGTTTTCCTGGAAGAATGAAAGACTTATTCAGTTAAATGCTCCACAGCACACAGAGGAAACGAGGAGAGTGAAAGGCCAGTCTGTAGCCAAATTTCTTACAGATGAACAGTGTGCCTACTGTCAACACTCCAAATACTTTCTGCACTCATTCCATTCTACCACGGGCAAGAGAGGTCAGCTATCTGCAACATATTTATTCAAATGTACACTTGGATGCTCAGCTTGATTACTTTTAACACATTTGTACTAAAAAGAAATAGGCACTCATGATAAAATACAGTTACTTCTTAAATGAAAGACATATAAAACCTTAACATTACATTTCTATCATTGACATACTATTTTCCTTGCACATTAACCAAAGTACAGTTGCTTCCTTGGTTTCCTAATAAGGACTTATGCATTTCAAGTAAGGCAACTTGTGCCCCACTTTCAAAAACTGTGCCTCCTGGATAAATAACCAAGACTCAGTAAATAACTTATTCAAAAGAGATCTAGGTCCAGCAGTCAAGCACTGTAACAGTCATTAATATTTATTTCAAAGCAGTTTTTCCTAAAACACAAGTTGTTTGTAACTGCTCAAGTTTTTATTTGCATTTGTTAGGGGTTTTCATAGCTATGCCCTATATTTTACTGTATAATGGCAGGTCAATCAATGCCCCTGTCATATTAGCGGCTGCCCTGCCTCCTCAAAAAACGGTACAGCATATGAGGTCTGTACATTAGTAAGTAGGCAAGTATCACTTTTTCCTTAACCTGAAAGTAAATCATACTGGTGCATTCCTGCTAATAATAAATAACAATATAAGAGGACTGTAAATGGATAAGTAAGCTTCTATCACTTCCTCCTGAACCTGAAAGTGAAGCCTGCTGGTACATTTCAGCTTAATAATAAACAATGAAAATGTGTCAGCACATATCATTTCCTTCCTATCCTGAAAAGATCATTTATGCTAATACGCATCCAGAATGACCCAAAACTGTGTCTGAAAGCATTTTTATTATTAACTAACTATTAACTATTAATTATTTATTATTAACTATTTGCTAAGCATTATCATATTCTACAGCGAAGAAGTGCACATCAAACATACAGATTACATACAAATTCTGACTGCTACAAGTGGTTAAAGATAAATTTAAATTGAATGAAATTTCATGTTGAAGAATGAATAATATAAACACAATTATTTAAAGAAAAAAAGCCAGAGACTTACTGTACAGAGTATCCAGCAGGTGACATATACATGTAGGAGCTACTGTAGAATGCTGGTGAAGCAGGGGGACTCTGGCACTCGCTGAGTTGTTATCCAAAAGTGCTATCCCACTTCCAAGGAAAGGCAAGGAGAGGAGAGAGGAGGAGACTGGAGCAGAGCTGGTGCCACATATCACATACCTGCTAAAGCTGGGTCTTATTTAACAGTTAACCCACTAGGTTTATAGCAGGGGAAGGATGTTTCTAGGGTGAGTCCTTTTGTGTTAAATACTGTAAAGCTTCTATTCACTGTATAATCCACAGTACATAAAGGTTTTGTTTCTTTGCACCATTCAGCGATTTTACTGGAAGATCTTGTCTTTTCAGAATGTCTCTTGGTGGCTTTAAACACTTGGAGCAATGTTATATTAATTACA
>CM044437.1:111914189-111944251 GCA_024363595.1 Xenopus borealis
GCAGTGTGTGTGCATTTAAACTACAACCCATCCTGTACAAAAATGTGGGTGACTACTGAGGAAGCAGACCCCAGCCAGCCCCCCCGTACCCCTGGTCCACCACTGTCCTTTCCCCATTTGAAATGAAATGTATTGACTTTGGCTTCACATCTGGAAAACTCTGACATATTTTTCATTTTCTTGCCTGTGGATTTCGTAGTTCTGTGGGTGGGTGACAAAATACTTGAAATCACCTTAGTTTTATATAAAGACACTCTTAAGCATCTAACAAGGTAAAACATTTGTAGATGAATACAAAAATTAAGCAGTTTTTTTTCTGTAAATGTATGTGCATCTAAATAATACATTGTCAGTTGATTTTCATGTAGTTCTCTGGTAGGAATAATTTATCTTATTTATTTATTTATAGGTGCTGGAATGGGTATGACATCTCCAGTGGTCATCACTAGTTATCCATCAGAGAATGACACCTTGCAACCCAATATTAAGGTCCTACTCCGAATTCCCAGCCAGTATCAAGCTGACCCCCCAGTCCCCACAGATAACGCAATACATATCGAAGACCGTGAGAGTGTAACATTGTACTCCACGTAAGTACTTGATGCTTACCAATCTGCTTGTTCTTTTAAGGTTTTGGGCCATTCTGTTGAACACAATTTCAGAGACTGGCTGCTCCCACTTCTCTCCACTTACCAGATACCAATCCTCTCGCTGTTACATACCAGGACTGGGACAGGGGATAAGTAACTAGTACAGAGAGCACATCTGCACTGCTTAGCTCTCAAAGAATTCATCATACCATTACAAAAAAGTTTGTCTTTTAAATAAAAGGTGGGTTTTTGTTGGTCCTAAAAAAGTTACACCTGAGGTTATGTTCTCACCTTGCCACATAGCACAGATGTATGTCTGGGCTCTTTATTATATTCAGCAAAATAGGAGCAGTAATACCTACAATAAAAAGACAATTTGTTACAATCTACAATATATTTATTATTATATTGTATTATAGTAGGTGTAATTTTGCTTCAGGTTTGTTCAGGCAAGTAAAAACTACACAATCTGTCTTTTATCTACATCTAAATGACTTGTTAAATTACTAACTCGCACAAATACATTGCTCTCAAGTCCCATTTCTCTTTTCCTTTGTTTTCCATGGTTACCATAGGCAGTTTGGAGGATATGCCAAAGAGGCAGACTATGTATCCCATGCAGCCAAACTACGTTCTTGTCTTGGTCCGGATATTTCTTATCATTCTGACTACTACATGTGTTGTGGCTATGACCCACCCATGAAACCTTATGGAAGACGCAACGAGGTCTGGTTTATTAAGAACAACTGATAACAATTTGGAACACCCAAAATGAGAAGTTTTTCTTTCATGAATCGGGTTGCTTGTGGGTTCCCGTGGCAATCCTGCCTTTGATACGCATCCAGTCTGATGGCGCACTTTGGGATTTACCATAAGGTGCAGTACTTGCCACACATATGCCATGCGATGGTATATGGGTTGCAGGTTTTTTTTATATAGACAAAGCTCTAGCATTAGTTGCAAACTATATGAAAATAAAAGGGAACAAATATAACAAAATAACTAATGTCTCCAGTTGCATTTTTTTCTGCATGAATGTGTGCTCCCATTATTGTTTGGTGATGCTTTGAGAATTGTCTTCTATATATTGTTACAGGCTGCTTACTTTGATGTACTTGATGTCTATCTGCCTGTGCAGAGGACTGCATGAGTGTAAAACAGACAAGCCTTATTTCAATGAAAGTGACATTCATTGGGTGGGGGGGCAGTTGTTAGGCATCCTCCACTGAATTCAATATCTTACTTTTATTGCCATACTTTTTTTTTAACTTTTGCCAGGGAAAATATCCGATATTACATTACCGTGCATCTGCATCCCTTTGCTTCTTGGGAGGGGGGGGGAGGTGACAAATTTGCAATCCTTTTTTTTTTTTATGCCTCCCCACAACAATGTTGTTTTCCCCCATTGGAAGAGCAATTCCAACAATTAAACTCCATGTTTCTGAATTTGTTATTATTAACTCCAGCAAAATGTTGTTAATAATGACAAAAAACGTACTTCACATTGTCTTAAGTTGTACTCCAAATTTGAGAATATTGATTTTCCGAAAGTGGTGTTCTGGAATGAGAATTGAATTACAAAGTTAACCAAATCACTGCAGGTTTTGCTTTTAACTCCAGTTTAATTGCAATAATATTGCTTACTCCACTTTCACTTGACTCCACTTTTTTTAAATTCCCTTCTGGCCTGGTAACCCAAATAGATTTTATTGGTTAATGCAAATCTTTTTGACTTTTTCATTCCTGTAAACAACATTAAAGGGGAACTAAATAATAATTCTAGAGATGCTGTATTTTGTATATTAACATAAACATGAACTTACTGCACCAGAAGCCTAATCAAACAAATGATTTATGTTTTCAAAGTTGGCCACATGGGGTCAACGTTTTGTCACTTTGTTAAACATCTTTGCAAGACCAAGACAATGCACATGATCAGTGTAGTCTGGGCTGCAGTTGGGAGGTTAAGCTAAGGGATCGTCATTAATGATCAAGACAGCACAAGTCAAATATCTGCCATAGAAGCTGATACAGCAAGACGGATTAATAATCAGAATATGCAGACTGCACTGGGTCTGCCGATACAAATCTGCACACCGTTACCGGCTGCTCTACAGGGAAACAAACAAAGCTGCTTCAGTACTGGGAAGTAATGTGGGGAGCCCACCCGGCATTTGAAAGTATGATTGTTTCCCTGCAAAGCAGTTAAGGACTTTTCCTATCTGCAGCAGTCAGGGCAAGTAAAACAAAGGGGGAATTTCACTACATACAGTCAGGTTTATTATAAAAACAGTAGACATTTTTTAATTAAAGTATGTTAGGGATAGGTTTCTTTTAAAACGGGATTTTATTTTTTTGCCTTTACATCCCCTTTAATGCCAAGCATAATTTTTATTGGAATCTTTACGTCTCACGGCAATGACATAAGCATTTTATTCTTGAGTGATTTCCATCTCAGTGTGTGGGCTTCTCTAGACACTCCTCTCCTGGCTTGACCACCTTTGTGATTGATACAGTTGAATGGGCATCCTTTGCCAAATTACATATGTAGTTATTTTTTTTAAAGTGAAAAGTAGTACAAAACTATTGCAGGAATCAGTGTGTTAAAAACATCACAATTGCAAATGCACAGTCACATATTATGTAGAAACACAGGAACAAACAAAATTGTAATTGTGGCATGTGCAATAGGTTGGACACCCCAGTAAGTGAGTATTTAGTAATGCCCTATGGCACAGATCACACCTTGTAAACACATTTTGCATCTAGTTTACAGTCATTCAGTTTAGTTGTTGGGAATTTCACATAGTGCATACTTTGCAAATCCACGTTATGAAGAAACACATTAATAGACAAGTACATAATACTTTGCTTTATTAAGATATTATAAATAATTTAACACACATATATTTGCACGTTTCAGCATTGCATATGCTTTATGATGCAGTTTATATTTACATTATTATGGCTTTATTGACAGGAAGAAAGAGGTTGTTCAACTTAAAATTAACATTTAGTATAGTGTAGATATCAGAATTCTAACATTTTGAAAGTGGTGGTCATTTTTTTCTTTAATATCTTTTGTCATGCAGCCCCCAGCCTTGGAATTTAAATCATCTGGCTGCTAGGGGTTAATTACCTTAGTTAAACCATTTGAATTCAAAATAGAAATGACTAGCAGAGAGCCTTTTTTCCTACTGGCAACGTGAGCAATAAAAACTGCAAATCTCAGCTCTATGTTACTGTACTGGCAAGTGTATGAGAAGACCCAGGAAAATGTTCCATTGATGTTCCTGGTATGTATGTTTTTGTATGTATTTACATAGTTATTTGCATCTTTCAGTGTCATTCATTAAAAAGTTTTTTTCCTCTTCCAGTTTTCAAATAGGGGTCATCAGCAGCCAAAACTACTGCTCTGTGAAGAAGCGTCACTATTTTTGTTATTGTTACTTTTTATTATTTATCTTTCTATGCAGGCATCTCCTATTTGTAACCTCAGACTGGTTGCTATGGTAAATAAGACTCTAGGAACCAGATAGCTGCTAAAATGCCAACTGGAAAGCTGCAGTACAAAAAGATAATTCATTATTCACAAACAATTCATAATGCAGACAAACAGCAAATTCTCTTAGTCTATCGCTGTCAATACACATTTCAATTTAGAGGTGGACTATATTTTTCATATGTTCATTTTATTTTAAAACATGAATTAAATCTAACAAAGCAACAATCCTTATGACAATAACTTTCAGCATTCATGAGCATATTTTTAGACATTACCAGTGCCTCTTAAGATTTATTTGCATAATCACAGTGACTATACCAGTTCTGGTATCTGTACGTCATTATCATAGGTTAATGGTAATTACCATTACTATTTCATTAGTACATGTCCCAGTTTCTGTTT
This sequence comes from Xenopus borealis, assembly GCA_024363595.1. Taxonomy (NCBI): domain Eukaryota; kingdom Metazoa; phylum Chordata; class Amphibia; order Anura; family Pipidae; genus Xenopus; species Xenopus borealis. The sequence goes on from CM044437.1 coordinate 111,918,687, forward strand.
GCTATTATTGTGCTGATATCTGTTATTAGACATGTTTATATTTGTAATCTGTTCTCGCCAGAATACTTGTACGAACACATTGTTTCAAGATACACCATCTTTTATTTTGAAAAGGAAATACATTTTTATACATTATTACATTTAAAAAGTACATTGTAGCCAATAAATAGTGTGATTATTTTTGCCACCTTTAGGTTTGCTAAACCCAACTTTTCCTCTACCACTTTTCCACTTACCGCCAGCCACGAGCAGGCCTATTCCCTGTGGTCACAGAAAATATATGAGCATAATATTAAAAACAAGTAACTATAAACTATTGTATATGTAACCAATTTAGTTATATCAGCTGCCAATGGTTCACTTGTATTCACCAGATACAAATATTTCAATTATTTTCAATTTTCTATGACATGCTTCTATAGGTGTATTTATACTAAATATGGGGACAGAGTTTCATACAAGAAAACCTTTGCAGACTAGTGATTTCATAGCTTGTGCATCGTAAGCTCTTCCACCCAATAAACATGTTAAGTAAGGTGATATACAGATGTGATATACAGATGTGCCTGCTTTGTATTGGAAAATACCACACAAAATACTTCTTTTTTTTGTAAAAACAAATACTTGTTATAATTTCTAGACTAAATTTGATTTGTCCAAGGTTAACTTTACTGCTCTTGATTCTAAAAGGAACTTGGAGTATCCAAAATCTATAGGGTGCATGTGGTCTTACACCATGCCAACTGGTATATGCAAACTAGTTGTCTTTCATATTATAGTCTCACAGCAGGAACTAAAACTGTAAGTATATTTCAGCAGTGGTTGCTGATCAGTTTAAAGAGATGCACACTCAAACCTTGAAATCAACTGCTGTTACACCAACAACTACCACTAGGTGGCATATATGCAGCATATATATAAATATAAAGATTTGAAAGTAGCGATACAGCAATTATGATATTTAAGATTATACAGCGCATCACAGCTGTAGCTATAGGGGTGTGTCTTTATACTTTAATCTGAAGATAGATTCTGGTAGAAAACCTGTTTTAGCATGGGAACTAAACATGAATAACCCTTTAAGGGGGTTAAACTATGTTAACAAACTGGGCACCTAAAGGTTTATATAACAATGTTTTGCTTTACAGGTCACCTAACGTGCCAGCGGTATAGATCAATATTATTGGACAACAATTGGTAGACAATAGTAGATTCAGTGCTGGGTAAGAATTAAATGAATAACTATAAACTGTGGCAATAGAGCAATTAAAAATATTTTCCCTATATTATTAACAAAAACGATTTCTGTGTTGCCAGTTGAGCCCACTGCAGAGATTCTGGTTTCCATATTCTTACTGTGCAGTGGGATGTGGGAGCCTTGGATATATATATATATATATATATATATATATATATATATATATATATATACGGTAGCATCTCACATTTTGCTTCCTCCATTTACATACTGCTCAGATCATGGGACCGGTACTGCATATATGGATTGTGTCTTGGCTGTGGGCGAGGTATACTGAAATCCTTTTTCTGTTCTAAGTCCTGTGGAGAAACACAGTTTAATGAATACTGTTTAAATAAGTTTATTATTTTACCATTTCATTTATAAAACAAGCATTAGTAGTGATGGCAGATGATATTAAAACCCAATGTGTCCAATATTTATACTTACTTAGCATCAAATTACCTATCTCATTCATTCTTTTTGTTAAATAAGCTACACTTTCTCTTTGAATTTAAATTTATTGCTAGCACCCAGTGTGTCAAGGGACAGAAGCCGATTGCTTTAAAATGCAGTGTTTTGAAGTCATCATCCCCTCTCAGTTGTCAGCACCCTTGCATGATGGAAAATGGGGGGGGCAGTTTTAATTTTTAAACAAAATACTCAAAATTGCCCTGTGTGCTGTTACATCTAATATTTCTGCCATAAAGCAAGAAAGGACTGTGGTTTGTTAGAGAGGAAATACAAATGGTAACATGAGTACTACAAAGTGTTTCCATGTAAGAACATAAAGTGAAATGTAAAACCTTTTTACTCTTTACTTCTTGCTCCATGGAACAGCTGTGCCTGATATACTGCTATAAGAGTATTATAAAACACAATGTAAACATACTCTGACATATAGGGGCAGATTTATCATTGGTCGGATTTAGAATTAAAAAAAATTCGAAATTCGACCATATGAATAAAAGAAAAGTAAAATCCTTCGAATGAAACGGATTTTACCGCAATTGAATAAAAAAAAAATACTTTCGATCGATCAATCTTTCGATTCGAACGATTTCATCGATCGATTTGAACAATTTCATCGATCAATCAAATTTTTTTTATTCAATCTAAACTATTCGATCAAAACTAATGATTCCCAATTCGGTAGCTTGATTCTGGCGAAGTAGATGGTCAAATAAAAATTTAAAGGGGAAGTAATTCGACCATTGAATAGTCGAATATTCGAATAAATTTTATTCAAATATTCAAATTATTCGAATTTGAATATTCGATGGTCAATTTTGCCTAATTTGCATATTCGAAGATTAAAATTAGAATTTAATTAAAATTTGATTGAACTTCAAACTATTCATGTGAATTTTTATAAATCTGCCCCATAGATTCAAGACTCTATGGAGACATTGACCAACCGAGGGATAGAAATGGTTGCATGTTGTTTAATGGCTCCCCATTGGACTCTTAATTGAATGAAAGTTTGCTAAAAAAACATTTAAAATGTGGAAAACCACAAATTTTTTGAAAATCATGGGGAAAAAAAAAAATCTAAATTTGATTGTTATTAAATAGGCCTCATATTGAATAAACCATCAGCTGTGCTAGAAGTAGATACTCTTGCACTTACTCTCATGGCAATGGTAGCATCGTGCTGTGAAGAAACAGGGGAACATCGTCCAGAGTCTTGGCCTGTAGGCAAAAAGGTAGTGAAAAGCAATCAAAATTCCATTATTTAAGAGGGGTCATCTTTAGGTTTAAGTAAGATGAGTGGTGTACATTGGTATAGAGCTGCTGTATTGTGCATTGTTATAGGGATTCTGACATTATTTATATGGTATAGTTTTTATTACTAAATTAAACTATGAACATTGAAAGTAATTCATTCTGCCATTTAAAATGTTATTCTTGAACCAATAAATGTATTTATTTATCTGTAATATTGGTTTGTAAGCAGCCATCTCAGGTCATTTTGCCTGGTCATGTGCTTTCGGAAAGAGCCAGCACTTCACAATAGAACTGCTTTCATATAAGCTATTGTTTTTGCTACTCAAGTCATTATTTGGGGTAGCTCAAAGACTCAGATTTTTACTATTGAGTGCTATTTTCATATCTACCAGGGTGGTGATTTTGTATCAGGGAGCTGTTATTTTGTGACATTCCCATTGTTCTGCTGATGGGCTGCTGGGTGGGGTAGGGGGAGGAAGAGGGTGATATCACTCCAATTTGCAGTGCAGCAGTAAAGAGTGTCTGAAGTTCATAACAGCACAAGTCACATGACTAGGGGACACTAGGGAAACAAGAACACATCTAACCCTGTCAGATTTTAAAATGAAAGTTTGCTCTTTTGAAAAAAAAAATTATGATTTCAATGTAGAATCCTGGGGAGAAGCACTGATAACTGATGCATTTTGCAAAAAGAAAACATGGAAAAAAAATAAAATAAAAACCACTGTATACCTTGTATTTTAGTGTGACATGGACTTACTTTGTTTTGAAGTTTACTGGTTTAGTCTAAAGCTCAATTCTGCAACTAATTTTTCCATAATTCCCACAAATCATCATTAAACATAATGCTATAGATAATTTTAAAGAGATTTTGCTCCAGAATTAAATAAAAAAAAAATTAAATTTTTCATATATCAGGCAGTCTGAGCAGTTTCAAAAGTGTCCATGTATTGGCCAAAAGGTGAGTGGACATGGTAGAGGCATTCATAAATAGGGCAGGAGCATAGTAATTCATCAGTATTAAACAGACTTCAGATTGAGAGAGTTTAATAAATGCATACAAACCTTGGTTGGTGTTTTCATGAGTGAATACTCGATTATCCACTCCAATAGTTTGTCTGAGTAGGCGGGGTTGAGTTTGGACACAGTCTTTCTGACAGTCTGATGGGCATCGGGTCATCAGACAAAGCTCTGGCACCATATACATCATGAGGAAAACCCAACCATTGGCTACTAAAGCAATGGATAACACTGGGTCATCCCAGCTATTCTTCACCAAAATGCTGAAATTTAGATTTAGATTGCCGCTAAGCAACATACAGATCCAGGCCACCCAAATGCCAATGGAGAAAAACATTGTGACATAGATATGTGCTCCGTGTCTCTTCCAGTATTTACATGGTCCACATAGAGTGATGAGTGAAACAAGAAAGGTGATGGCCATTAGCAGGAATACATAGATGAGGATGAGTACAAAGTCTTTGTTTAGCTGAAAAAAATTATTGCTGGTGACATATAAGACAGTACAAGGGATGCCGCTCCTCACCAAACCGAGCACAACATAGAGAATCGCTATTACAACTTGCACCAGTGAGAGAAACAACACCATTAACAGCATCACCCACCAACAGATTCCAACTCCTCCTCGCACAAGTTTCACCAGTTTACTCGCATGGGCCAATAGGCAAGAAAAGCAGATGGCAAACAAGACTCCAAAGAGGAAGTACCTTGTTGGGCATGTTTGTTCAGTCAGTTCAACAATGAAGGCAAACGTTAGGCTAAATATTCCAAATGTGCCGATCAGGAAGATGAGCTGGACAGGAGCAACTGCACGCTTAGCAGGATCACTAACGCGGGGCATCATAATGAGGAGAGCTAATATAAGAATAATAGTAAAAACAATCCCAGCTGCAGTCAGGGTTTCCAGCACAATTCCCCATGCTGCATTTTTGTCACAGAGGAAACTGAAGGGTCGATCAACACATAAAGACATGATGGTGGTGGAATTCAGTTATCAGCTGAGGACAAACTGTGTAAAGAGAAACACAGAAAAATGATATTGCTTGTTGCCAAAACACCACAAAATATAGTATAAATGTATAAGTTCCACAGATTTCATTAAAAATGCATGTTTAATATTACAATGCAGTCAAATGTAGGGCCTAAGTACACAATGAATTATTGGGATAAAAACACTGAAATGTACTGTAAAGAAAAAAATGAAGCCTTTAACACATGCAGTGGTCATATGTATATACAATCCCTTACAAAATTATTTAGACTCCTGACCAATTTTAATAATAAAATATAATTTAACATTGGTAAAAAGTCAGTTAAAATTGAAGCAATGTTTTTTAATATTTAAATACAAAAAAATAACACACTTGTGCCAGCTGAAAGAATGTGGTACCTATGACCCTTTTCCTTAACCTTGGCCCAACTGATTAATCAGTCAACACCCAGACCTGTCACATTTGAAGCATCACTACTGATCTGAGTTATGCCAAATTTTGCTTCCGCAAAATATGAGCTCAGCAATCTTTAATTATCGGTAAATTACAGGGGCAACAAAGTTTCATAAATTCTTCCTCTGCCTGTAGCATTGCTGCACTCGTAAAACAAAAGTACCCTTTTGTCATTGCTCCAGACTGAAGCATTTTGGAGAGTGAGTATAAGTATCAGCAGGGGTAGAACATTCAACATTTGTACAGAGACAAACACAAAGAATTAAGTGGTTTCTAGGAGTGTCCAAATGCAAAGAGAACAGATTATGGGTTTAAACTATGATTACTTAACTTTCATCTGTGATTGTGAAAATGCATCAGTTCATACAGTAAATGCCAAATTGTTTTGATCACCATTTATAGGGCTGCTATCCAGTTGTGCAGTCAGTGGAAATCCCTGCCTGGAATACTGTATATGGGGATTACGTTTTTGTTGCTGGGTTTGGCTCACTTATTCTTTCATCAGAGCACAAAGTAGTAATTGCTAGAAAATGTATATTTTCTTTTATGATCCAGAGAATCCTGATGCTCTCATATGTTATTTTTCTTCAGCTCCCACTCAGGGGAGACTGGGAGCTTACATTCAGTATCATCTGTAGGACTCTTTTGGTTACAAGCAATACATTGCCAACCAGAGAAACAAAGGTTTTTAACAGCTAATCATTGTCTGTCTTCCTCATATTCATAAGCAGAATGGCCACAGTAAAATCTGTCAGGGCTGGATTTTATAGTAATATAAAGTGCAGAAGCATCAGTCCCTCTTGGTGGAAAAATATTTATGAAAGGGTGTAATAATAATAATATTCTCAATCTTTTCAATCAGAGATGTCTTTGTGGTGGCCCTCCATCAGTCGTCAACCACTGAGAAATAGAGTTCATCAATAGAGGGGGGAGCAAAAAGTTGGAAAAATGCTGACTTTCATCATTTAGACTGGAGTTTCCTCTTTTATTAATTCAGCCCTAAGTTCTGGAAAGGCGTCTGGGAACTAAATATTATTGTTATCAATGTTGTTATTTTCACTTTTAATAAATTATTTTAGTTCAAAAACAACTACTATGCATTTTTCAGTCTGATCAAAATGTAACAGTGAATGAATTCATATAGAATTTAATTCCTTTAGTAATATTATTACTATTAATAAACTAATAAGTAAAAGGACTAAATTCATGAATGGGGATGCCTTACCTTGGGTGCCCTTGTTTGTTCAGGTCTGGAAAGCCTGGTGGAAGTGTATGCCCTAGGCACAGCAGCAGCTTACTATCTCACAAAGAGGGAGTGAGCTATAAATATGGGAGGTGGAGGCACACCTGGACCTGTCTGACAGCTCCTTATAGTATTGGGAAATGAAGAGGATGACTTATAAGCAGGGCCATTGATGTTGCTGAATTGTGGAAGGTGGCTGGAAGTCTCCATAACAGTTATTAATTTACCAGAGAATGAAAAGATTGCGTTCTGCAGCTCTGTTTTCACAGTTAAATTCCATTGTTCGCTATGTATTTCTGTGGAATTTGGAGAGGCATACTGTATTTACCAAAAGGCAAACTGTCATTTTCACCCACTGGAAACACTCTAAACACAGTGGGCCCTCATGCTGCTAAACATTTGGCCTATTTCATGGCCATTCCCTACTTCTATGAGAACAAAGAGGCTAAATAGATGGAATAATTGATTATCGTATGTAAAGAAAACAAACTAGGAGAATAGAGGTTGAGGAGATGTAGAATATTAGTACTGATAGTGGGCCCCTGGTCTAAGGTTTTTGGGTGGGCCCCTGGTGTCCCAGTCCAACACTGTTTATCCTTTACAAAAAATCTCTCACAAAAGCTCTTATAACCCCAGTCAAATTATTCTCCAAGCTACCTTGGATAGCTATAGTCTTCATGATAAGGCTGCACAATTATAGTTCTGCCGTTAACCGAAAAAAATGTGGCTTACTCACTGTGGTGCTCTTCTGAAAAGCAGTCTCACTGGTGTCTACGGGCAGCTTTGCAGTGCTACCTCCCTCAGCAACAGAATTGGTCACCTTCAGGGCTTCTTGATTCTTGCAGTTGATCCATCCCTCTACTTGACATTAAAGCATGCAATTTCTACTTATGGCAGAAGTAGTTACCCAGATGTCCCAGAACACCCTAGGCTTTTGTTAAGCCCCCAGCCACTTGAATTTATACCTTGTAGAAGGTAGGTTGGTTCTGCCCTTCTACATTACCAAGTATAATGCACATTCTCTACTTAGGCTCAAAAGAATTGTAATACAAATGAATGTCATCAAAAAAAAGTCATAAAAATACTCTACGAAGAGACAGAGAAAATAAAAAAGTATAGATGGAGCATTTTCCTTTAAATCTCTACAAAACACGCTATACATATGATATTTGTTACTTGTAGGGGCAGATTTATCAAGGGTCGAAGTGAAAAACCGAAGTAAAAAATGTAATATATTTTTGGGTACCTCGACTATCAGCCAAAATTCGATACAAATTGAAAAAATTTGACCATTCGAATATCAAAGTGCTGTCTCTTTAAAAATTTCAACTTCGACCCTTTGCCACCTTGAACCTGCTGAATTGCTGTTTTAGCTTATGGGGGGGCACCTATAACCTATATGGAGTCTTTGGCTTAATTTTGAGAAGTCAACGATTTTTGGGTGAGAAATCGATCGAACGAGTTAATTGTTCAATTAGGACTATTTGAATGGTCCATTGTTGTTTGAAAAAATACTTCGCAATTCGACCCTTGATAAATCTGCCCTGTAGTGGTTACCCAACAAATAGCTCCTATGACATGTTAATTCAAATGTTATACAGCACATAAACATTCTATTAGACTAAGATTATGCTATTATACAATTCTATAGTATAGAGGGAAATGCAGTAAAATTCATAGGCTGAAATAATTGCACAAAGAAGAACGAGTGTGGGGTTTTATAAGTCATCAGAGGCTAATAAATGCAATATAACCAGGTGCTAAATGCCCACACTGCATTACAGAGATTTTAACAAGCCTGTTGATCATTAGGGACAGACAAACAGTGCCCAACCTTTTTTACCCATGAGCCACATTCAAATTTAAAAAGAGTTGGGGAGCAGCATAGGCATGAAAATGTTCTTGGGGGGTGCCAAATAAGGGCTGTGATTGGCTATTTGGTAACCCCCTATGAGGACTGGCAGTCTACAGGAGACTCTGACAGTCAATGCACCCAAGCCAGGAATACAAAAATAAGCACATGCTTTGAGGCCACTGGGAGCAACATCCAAGGACTTGGTGAGAAACATAAGTCACTGTTTGGGATCACTGGTCTAAAGCTCTATAACCATTGAAAATGTGTAATTATTGTATATTGTTCAGAATGAAATTTTCTTTCATTTTGTACAAACAATTTGCATGAAATTCCACTTTAAATAATAACTGGTTTGGATAATAAACAAAAGAAGTAGAATCAAAGGTGGGCCTCTCCAACAATCAAAAAGATTTACTGTACTGCACATGCAAAAACCCAAGCCTGCAGATGCTTGGGAATCAATAAAATGGTGGCACAATACCTTGATAGTTTTTTGCCCATACTGGTGTAGGTTTTATTTTCTTCAAAAAGTAGCACTAGCCCAGGGGAAAATGCTTCACTTGCGGTGTCTAACATTTTAACCACCCCAGTGTAATAGCATTCCCTTATCCTTAAATAATAAGTGCAAGTATGATCATTATCTTCATCATCATTAACTTATATAGTATAGCTAATTTGCCAAGAGATTTACAATGCAGGTTTGGGACCTGTTATCCAGAATGTTTGAGAACTGGGGGTTTATGTAATTTGGATCTCCATATCTTAGAAGAACACTAAAATTTTTTTAACGAAAATAAACTAAAACAGAGATAAATCTTTAAAATCGGTAAGTTTTTAATAACAAATTACTTACCGATTCTCTGCATGCACTCCTCTTCTGAAATGGCGATATGGCAACAATCCAACGTGCGTCGCTCAATTTCTCCTCCTATCTCCTACAGAAGGCAGGGAGGAGAAATTGAGCACTGCATGTTGGATCGTCGCCATATCGCCATCTCAGAAGGGGAGCGCATGTAGAGAATCTGTAAGTAATTTCTTATTAAAAACTTACCGATTTTAAAGATTTATCTTGTTTCGTTTATTTTCGTTAAAAAAAAAATTGTTAGTGTTCCTTTAAGTCTACTAGAAAATCTTCCACTGAGGAACAATTATATCTTAGTTTGGACCAAATACAAGGTACAGTTTTATTATTAAAGAAAAAAAGGATCTAATTTTTAATAAATTATTAAAGGGACACTGTCATGGGAATTTTTTTTTTTTTCAAAATGCATCAGTTAATGCTCCAGCAGAATTCTGCATTGAAATCCATTTCTCAAACGAGCAAACTGATTTTTTTATATTTAATTTTGAAATCTGACATGGGGCTAGACATATTGTCAATTTCCCAGCTGTCATGTAGTAATTATCTGTATTAATGACTAATCAGCCTTGTATTGTGACAATTATATTCTATATGTACTATAAATTGTAAGTCTGTGCCTAAGCTCAGTAAGTGACAGCAGCACGGAGCATGTGAATCAGGGAATCAGCAGAAAAGAAGATGGGGAGCTACTGGGGCATCTTTGGAGACACAGATCTTTACTGCTAAAGGGTTGTGGTTGCCTTGGGCTGGTACAGAAGCCCAAAACATAATGTACAACATTTGTAGCTACTTCTTTAGTTAGGCTTTAGTTCTAACTTTAACTACGGGTGACATATCCCTCTGCCCTTACTGATCACATCATGACGTTCTTATCTTTAATTTAATATGTCATTGTTTACTATTGAAGTGCGTATCTTTTTAGGGTGTGATTGTGAAGAAGTCACTTAGGAAACGCATCAACAATCTCCAGATTTATTACTTATTACTCTGCTCAGTATGAGTCAGTGTGGCTATTTTATATCTCCACGCCTGCTGGATTGTATAAATTAGTGAGGATTCCTTTAGGAATCCAGCCATGCAGGAAAAACAGAGAGAGGAGAGTTTCATATCATATAAATGGCACATCTACCTCATCTGCACATGTACTACAGCAACAAATATGACCATTACGCTTCCATTTCTGAACCATCGAGCAGTTAAATGGCTTACTTTTAAAAGTGGAAATAAAGTGAGAGATTAGAGAAAATAGAGAACATAAAGAAAGGTAGACAATTGGAAATAACCCATTCAGAGACAGGAGTTCAGGGACTTAAACACAGGATGTGACAGATCAGCCTTTATTTAAGATAATAATTATCATAATTAGATAATAGGGCTGATTTTCAAATGCAAGTGCACAGAATGCTATTTCAGGTGCAAATTAGTTACCACAAATGCTGCATTATTCAGGTATCATCTGTCTTAAATCATAAGATTCTCATTAGGAAGGAAGGGGGGGGGGTAAAGCGGTAAAGGCATAGTGAACACTGTCAGGCCATCAAAAAAGTAGTAAAAACTTAAAAAAAAATGTTTTCATTTATATCATCTGATCTACAACCCTACATGTTTCATTCCTGGATGGCACTTTGTCATAGGCTAGCATTAGGATGTACAAATTAATCATGAGCTAGGACCACTTTAAGGGGCTTAAATCTAACCTTACTGTTATTTTTCTGGTTTCTACTGTCTGTATACTGTCCTGTATATAACCTGTAGCCTATAACCCCCTCTCGAAAAACGGAACTAAAGCACTATGCCATTTCTGCACCCCACGTCCCTCCCCAGTAATTCTGCCAGTGATTAATCCCCACAAACACTTTTTGATGTACCATTCACTTTCCTATATGTTAGAGTTTTGCAATTATAAACATTTACTGCAGCTATGTAAAATAGACTACAGTGCTATGTACAATAGAATACAGTGCTATGTACAATAGACTACAGTGCTATGTACTATAGACTACACTGCTATGTACAATAGAATACAGTGCTATGTACTATAGACTACACTGCTATGTACAATACAATACAATGCTATGTACTATAGACTACACTGCTATGTACAATAGAATACAGTGCTATGTACAATAGAATACAGTGCTGTGTACAATAGAATACAGTGCTATGTACAATAGAATACAGTGCTGTGTACAATAGAATACAGTGCTATGTACAATAGAATACAGTGCTATGTACTATAGACTACACTGCTCTGTACAATAGAATACAGTGATATGTACTATAGACTACAGTGCTATGTACAATAGAATACAGTGCTATGTACAATAGAATACAGTGCTGTGTACAATAGAATACAGTGCTATGTACAATAGAATACAGTGCTATGTACAATAGAATACAGTGCTATGTACAATAGAATACAGTGCTATGTACTATAGACTACAGTGCTGTGTACAATAGAATAGAGGTTACAATCTTATCTGTTTTTATGATGGATGTGTTCTTTGCTTGTCTGATATTTTCACACGTGCATTTGCCATTAATAAATACAAACCACTACCACTCACGATGAGATTGGTATAAAGCACTTTTTAAAATACCTTCTTGACTTATTCCTCCACTTATTATCCATCACTGCTGGTTTTCTGGGGACCGAAACTTAAATAAGTGGAATTTTTCATATTGACTTAGCTATCTACATCAAACAATTGCATTCTCTCTACATAAATAGTGCAGGGCTTGGCATTTTTATGGACATTAATGTGATGGAACCCCTGAGTTTATGATTCGTGACCTGACAGAGAACAGCTTTTAATTAAGGTGTCATATAGGGCAGTGATTTTCAACCTTGTGCCTCCAGCTGTTAAGAAACTACAAGTCCCACAATGCATTTGCCTGACTGTGGCTGTCAGACTCCTTCATTGCATTGTGGGACTTGTAGTTCCTTAACAGCTGGAGGCACAAGGTTGAAAATCACTGATATAGGGCATCAGTGTGCACCAATCTTTTTATGTGTTTTTTTTTTGTTGTGATTGCAGATTTAATTTACTCTAATTATGCCCCATTATATCTTTATATTATTGTAACTGAGCAGTGTATATTCTGTAACATTGTGGCAATATATGGGCCTCAAAGGTATTAGGTGTCTAGAAGTCAACCTTTCTTCAGAAAATACTACTGTAAAAGGGTTTGCGGTCTATATAGCCCCAGCCGTGCATTAAAATTATGAAGTTATAGAGATGTGATTTTATTGGTGATATTTGGTAATATGGAGTTGGAGTCTTTTTGTATTTCCTTTTACCACTTTCACCACATCGAGGCAACTAATCTCTTCTAAATGCCTCCCCAGTGGCTAACACGTGAATTGCCTCTGGGGAATCATATATGGCACATGTGGCAGAACTAGCGTCGGACTGGAAGGTATGGTACTACCACCTCAGGTACCCCCACACTCCTTGCCCCCCTTCTGAGTTGTGAGGTCAATGCGGTGCCGCAACCATCTACTCATACCTTGAATTCTCCTCTGTGATCAGAGAGAGGAAGGTCAAGGGGAATCTCCCAAGTTTTGGTCAGCAGGGTCAATAAAGTCCAATACCCACTGGGTTTTTTGGTGCCCCACCAGCCAGTCTGACCCTGTCAGTGGCAATTTGCATGTTAGCCACTGGGGAAGACAAGATTAGTTGTCTGGGTTGGAGGAGATTATTGGCGGGGCAACTAATCTCCCAGTCTGTCTTCACCCTGCTAGAGATGAATATCAGATTACAATGGTCTGACTAAATGTGGTGAAAGAAAATGCAAAAAGACTGCAGCTCCATATTACCAAATATCACCAATAAAATAGCATCTCAATGATTAACCTCCTAGTTTGTCTTCACTAACTAAAGTGGAAAACTAAAACTAATAATTGTGCTTACCATTAGATTGTAAACCATTAGGCCGGGGGTGAAATAAAGCCATGACCTTAAAATTCAAAGAAGAGGTTCCCATAATCATTATCCTAAGGACAAAAATGCCCTTCCCTTTAAACAAACCAGGAATTGTTTGTCCATATTTTGCACAAGGACTAAATTTTGCCTGCAACTTGCTTTATAAGGTTTTAACTTTCAAGTGCTTGCCCTTTTTATTTGCCACCAATCAAAAGGACTGACCTGACCAGAGATGATTTTGATACAGTTGGCCAGTCTGAATATATCTCAATTTTTGGACAAACAATCCTTTTTTTTTTTCAGAGAATCTCAGATCAGGAAATCAGATCAGGAAAGGAAAAGGTGTTCTTTTGAAACACAGTGAAAGAGATATCAGTACCATATCCATGAGTATATTATTTACTGGGATTTCCACATAAAGTATTTTAATTTGTCTCTTGTGGGACTTCTGTTTATCACTGGCTCTATACAGCAGAAACAACATCTCTGAATTATCTTTACTAATACATTTAAAATGACTTGAAATCGTTGAAAGGCATATACAGGTACTGTGTAACTTTAATAGAGTTATATTGTTACTATTTTTTATTTAATTTAAGTCTTTTATTATATAGCATTATAAGATATCAAGATGTTATCATGATGAACTTAGAAGATCCATTCTGGATTTTACTGAGAATATTTGACTGAATCAAGTACTGTAGGTGGTATGGCTTTTAAGCCATTAGCTGTTCTGTAAGTACAGGTATGGGATCCATTATCTGGAAATCCTTTATCCAGAAAGAACAGAATTACAGAGAGGCCTTCTCCATTTTATCCAAATAATCCACATTTTTAAAACTGATTTCCTTTTTCTCAGTAATAATAAAACAGTACCTTGTACTTATACAGATGTAATTAACAGCCTATTGGGTTTATTTAATGTTTACAAGATTTTGTAGTGGTCTTAAGGTGGGAAGAGCCAAATTACAGAAAGATCCATTATCCAGAATACCCCAGGTCCCAAGCATTCTGTATAAAAGGTCCCATACCTATATAGGAAAATAAATAACATTGTGAAATATATTTTATCGGTGTCTTCTGTAGGATCTCTTTGTAATCATCAGCTGCTATCTGCTTATTTTTGTATTCAGTTTCCTGGAAGCTGATTTATGTGAAGAACAAGCACCAAACAAAACAAGGCTGTTCCTTCCACTTGGTTTTTATTTGGATACAGATAATAACACCACCATATACGACTGTGCCTTTGCACTGTGCATGTGGCTGCCCCATTATGATGATAGCTGGGTTTGTGGATGGAAATTGATGACCCATAAAGTTTAATGGTGGGGGTAAACATACACATATTTTACACATTTTGAAGCATTAATTAAGAAAGAGTTTAGAGTAAGAGTGACTTAATTTTAAAATGGTAACTTGCAGACAATCCAGTTGAAGTGAACTTCTAATTTAATGCTAATAATGCTATACAATAATAACATTCTAATTCTTATTCATAAAAATAGTGATGATGATAATAATATAAAAATGCAAGCCTAGACTGTTGCTCAGACTATTCTGAGAATGTTAGGGGATGAAGGGATACTTTCATCAACAAAAACTGCTTTTATTATAATAACGCTCATTATGCATAATTATAGTAAATCCCTATATTATGTCATGCAGTTTCCTGTTATGCGATGTAACCAATTTTCAGAAAATTATGCATATTCATGTTTCTCTAGCAGGTAATATTTCTATGGTCCCTTAGACTAAAAGGGTAGCTCTGTCAATAATAGGGACTGTTGGGCTGGACAGTGTCATGTAACATAAGTCCATGGAGTGTTGACCACAATTGGCCCACCGACCTCCAACTGAACAGTACTGATTCAATTTATAATTCTAATTTCTTGAAGTAGTAAACAGAATAAGTAGACCAGTATACCAGCTACCTGAGTTGGAATAGAATATCTTGCTACGGCCACCCCCCCATCCAAAATGCTTTCCATTACTTTAGGGGAGTCAAAGCTTCATAATATAACACACTCCTTTATTTTTAGAGCTCATTTTTAGTTTTTGTTGTACACGTATGGGATGCTGGGGACCTGGGGTTTTCTGGATAACGGATCTCTCTGTAATCATACCTTCATACCTTATGAATATATAATTGTGTAAACATTACATAAACGGTTTGCTTCCAGTAAGGATTGATTATATCTTAGTTTGGATCAATTACAAGGTACTGTTTTAATATTACAAAGAAAAAGCAAATTCTTTTAAAAAAATTGGATTATTTGGATAAAATGGAGTCTGTGGGAGAAGACCTTTCTGTAATTTGGAGTTTTCTGGATAACAGTTTTCCAAATAAAAGATCCAATACCAGTAACAGCATACATTTAACACCCCCCAGGTTAATTTGGTGTTGCTTGGGTCCCACATGAACAGCTGATGGAAGCTGTTTACACCATTATCGTAATAGCTAAGAATTTCTTTTGTTGCTAAATGAAAGCCAAATTCAGTACACTCAGGCTTACTTCTTGAGGAATGTAGGCACACAGATCAAACGGAGGAGGTGGATTAAAAGGTGTGGTTAACGGTGAGGAGGATTTTTTTTTAAAAACGTAAAATAAACAACAAAGGATCCTTGTTCATATTACATCATATGTTTACTTTGCTTATATATATAGATGTGACATCAATATACTCTGTATGACAAAGTTAATTTATGTTTTGGATTAGTTTACAACTCAGAGTGCGTACAATAGGGCTTGGCCACTTGCAAATTCATCGGTGGCTTGAAAATAGTGTACAATTGTCAGTGTACTGAAGCCCTAACCATATAAATAGTATTATTGGAGGATGGGTAAAATTTTGCAGTATCTTTATAAAGAAATTAAGTTAAAATTATCTTATTATCAGCTTTTGTCTTCCACATGAACTAATTCTACAGGACTGATTATAAGATTCTGTTGCTAATTATTCTGGTATCTGAGCTGCCATGTACTGATAATCTGAATTATTTACTAATCAGCCTGACATTTATATGGTATATTTATCTTGTGAGTTGGTGCCTAAACTAAATAAGTGACAGCAGCACAGAGAATGTGCAGTGAATCCGCAGAAAGGAACATGGGGAGCTACTGGGGCATCTTTGGAGACACAGATCTTTATTGCTAAAATGCTGCAGTTGCTTTGGACTGGTACAGAAGCCAAAAACATAATGTGCAACATTTCTACCCAACTTTCTTAGTTAAGCCTTAGTTCTCCTTTAATGAGCCTTCACTGTTATGGTTTATTGTCTTTAAAAAGAGATATTCTCTACATACAGCATACAGTATTTGTGTACATAGAAACTAATAAGGTTTGCCTTTCTATAAAATACACCTGCATACATCTTGTTTATAAAATATACTGTGTCTTTTATAGGAGCTGAATGAAATGTGATCACGTAGCTCACAATGTTCTTATTGGCATTGACCAATGTTTGATGTATGATTCTCTTAGTGCTGCAAGTCTTCTCTCTCTGATTTCTGCAGAGCTTTATGACATTGTCAACAAAAAAGAATCTCATGTAAATTTTCTACAGTCCCGGTCGACTGTGATTCGTTTTAATCTGGTTTATATTTAACCTTCTATGTGTCACCCATCAAAAATCAAACGGATGCAAGCTGTAAAATATTCCTAGCATTTTCCGGTGAAAACAGACTGAAAGACGTTTGGGTGTTTCCTATCAATTAGCTGTGGCATGCAATGACTGTCAGACTTGCTATGACTATCATTTATGAATCACAAAGATAACCAAATGTTCACACTAGTATTTAGCTCCCGTTAAGTCACAAGTTGTAGAACTTGGTACACAGTACTTGGCCAGTGAATTGTATGGGTGAAACATGCTGCAAAAAATATATTTACAGTAGAACACTCAACTTTACATATCCCAGGGGACTGTGTAAAAATGGTGTAAATTCCTGGAAAACATTAAATCTAGGGAACAAAAAACACAGCTTGCCTGAATGCCTGCGCTGTTAAAACTGATTTTTGTGCTTCAGGATCACTACTATAGTTCATATAAACAAGCTGCTGTGTAGCCATGGCGGAAATTGAAAAACGGCTATATGGCACAGGTTAAGTAATGGATAACAGATAATATTATGTTCTACAGCGCTTATCTGCTATCTGCTGGGTAACGAGCCTTTTCTCCTTTGACTAGTTGCCCCCATGGCTACACAGCAGCTTATTTATATAAACAATAGAAGTATTTCTGAAGTGGCTTGTTGAATCTAACCAGGGTCGGACTGGGTCAGCGGGACACCGGGAAAAAACCCAGTTGCCCTGCCAGCCCAGATTTGCACCCTGCGGCTCTTCTGCTTTTTCCGCGTGACCTCCTGAAGAAGTAGCCCAGGTGGGCCCCCAGAACATATTTTACTTGGGTTCAGAATGCTAGTTTAGAGACAGAAAAACAAGCTTTAAAATAGAAAGTCAGAATCCCCCTTTATCAATATTAGGCTTTCAGTATCAGAAATGATGGAGCCCTGTACAACAAAAAAACCAAAACATGCATTGGTGGCCAGAGGCGCTAATGGTACAGGTTCTCTGATGAAGTGGCAGGGAGCCACGAAAATGCGTCAAGCGATGTGGGCAGACATGCTTAGTACATGCTATGCTGTAACCGTATACCATTCTGATATGTACAAGGAATAAATTTGGACTTTTTTTACTCGTTTAACTGGCTCTATCCGGTGCTCCGTTTTTTGGTTCTCTTTGGAAATACATTCAGCGTTGGGGATGACGACTCATGTGTAGCACGCCTAGACCAGTGTGGGTTCGGTAAGTTGCTCCCACTTACAGTTTTTTTTTTCTCGCTAATGAAAGTGAATTTCCCTTTAAAGGAGAAGTAAACCCTATCAGCCCCAAGTGGCCGATGGATCCTGGAAGAAGATTGCTCGTGAACTCCACTGGAGAGAGCACCTAGAAGGAGGGGTAAGTAACAAGTTAGGGGCATTTGCCCTGGGCCTATGGGGGAGGTATTTGGGGCCGACAGGGTTTACTTATCCTTTAAACTGCTAGTCTCAGTTCTTTCTTATTGTATCTTAAATTGTTACAAAAGTATCTAAATGCAGCTGCTGACTGTTCTGAGCTCTCTTCCATGAAGCCTCTTATTTTAATAAAGTGTCAGAAACTTTGTGTCTTTTTCTGGCATCAGTGCAGGAGATCAAAGAGAAAGTCGAGACATTTCAGTAACATTGCAGGACTGCGGACTGTCCTGCAGAAAACAGAACAGTTGGGAGGTATACAAGTGAATTAGCAGGTGTGGATGTATATCTGACACTGAGCTCTATAAAATTTTTGGCCCAGGATATGTGAGCTTGAGCTCAAAGCTATAATAATGTAATATTATAATATTATCTGGGACATAGTAAAGGATCTAAATATAAAGAATGGAAGATAATATAAGAAAAAAAATACAGTTTGTAAGCTCTATGAGATAATGTTGTGTCAGTAAATTCCAGGTATGTATACGTCAGAGCATTGCATTGTATACCTTTATGTAGATCTCAAGTAAATAAAAGATAAAATTTAATAAATGGTGCATGCTTATTACATTGTCTTCAGAGACATATTGTAGCATTCAATACATTATAGGAATTGCATTAGGCGTGTCTTGGTAGAAAAAATAGGTGGCCAGACTTGTATGCATAAATACATGCAGATTACTACAACTCTCAAGATTTTGGCAATAAAGTGCTGCACATGTCATACATAATGTATTTAAGGCCAATGGTTTTTGAAATAGCAGATGCCTTAGTTTTAAAGGCCCCAGTCCCTAGACACAGACGGTGAAGGATGTTGAGCCTTTTCATCAGGGTCCTCATTAGCTCATGAGACAGAAATAAAAAAAATATTGGCATATCAGTCATTCCTTTGCATTTAAAAATATGCAAAATTGCCAATACATGTTCACCCCAGATATCATCCTAACTGATTCAATCTGGGCTCTCAATCTGGGTGTCTAGGAGAGTCAGTGGCACTTCTCCAGGGTCCTCCAGGCAGTCACCGAGGGCCCTGAACGCCGGTGCGATGTGAGCCTGCTGGGAAGCCGTTGTGCTGCGGGCCTGCGTGGAGGAGCAGCGGCAGAAGTTTTTTTAGGAACGCCCACCGTTTTTTTTCCGGTGTCCTGCCTGCCCAGTCTGACACTGCTCTTCTCCCCATTTTCACCCTAACTAGTCTTTAGGCAAAGCCTTCCCCACCATCACCACTGATCTATGCCATTCCTCACAGGGAGCCAGACCTACAGTTTGGAACCACTGATCTAGTCCATTTATTTTGTTAATGTCAGCAATCATGGTACAGTATATTCTCCTACTGACTACATTTGAAGCTCTTTTTCTTATTGTCCACTTAAGATAAAATTTTTAATTGAACACTGGTATAAAAAAATTTAGGATTACTGTTTTTATTCCAAATTGCAATTTTCTCTCCAGCAAGAGAACTAAAGTAAAGCGTGATCTAGGTTGTGTGAATTACTAAAATAGGCAACTGTGTCCCTGTGTCTCTGTCTCAATCTGTCACAATCTGCTGAAAATGTGTAAGATGTTAGAGCTGGAGTAACAGGGTGAACAGGTCTATGTGTGGATATTTTCCATGGGAAGGGTTTCTGGGGTGGCAGCCAAGAGTGGCATCTGATGCAAGTTTAATCAAGACGTCTGCTTAGGGTTGCCACCTTTTCTTGAAAAAAAATACCAGACTTCCTATATTTTTTTAAATTTTCCCCTCTTAATAACTTGGGATCAAGCTTAAATTTTCCTGGCAAAATACTGGGCAGGTGGTAACCCCACATCTGCTGTAAGTATCAGGAAGCTGATAATTACACTCTGATCCACATCAGTAAAAATTACTTGGGAAATGTACAGCCATAGAATGGAAATTGAATTATGACCTGTATGACATGAGCAGGTATCTACTGAGATTACTCATTCTGGCTGCTTACAGTTTTTAATGGAACAGTCTCCACCATTTAGATATACAGCTGTTTGGTTCCTTTTGAGTGCTGGACTATATTCTGAACTTTTATGATCCCTTCCAGAACCCTTTGTCTATTTTATATTCTGCATTATGTGAGAAGGTGATATTATTTATTAAAAGAATAGCTGGGAGGACCATAATTCTAATGTGGTAAATTTCGATTTGTTAAAAAAAACCTTCTTAAAATTCCAATAATTATTTTATAACATTCTAACTGCCAGTATAACTGCATTGCCTCTTATACAAAGATCTTGTTGTTTCTTCTTCTTGGCTGTTATTTTGGCTATTGATCTTCCGTAAACCACAGTGTTCCCTTTCAACTGTTTACCCAACTGTAACTGGAAATTATAATAATATTGCACTGCTATACACCTACCATAAAAAATCAAAGCATTTAAAGATATAAGCATGAACAGATAAAAAGTACTGAAAGACACTAATTCATCTATGCATAGAAAAGGTCTCAACCACCACTACTTATTGAGCCCAACTACAGTAGAAGTAGTCAAGAGAATTGCAGAACTTTTAGCTTCCCTAACAAAAAAATGGAAGATCAAGCAACATCTTCCCAAATTCTGGGGCATGGGAGGGAGTTCTCGCATCAATCTTCTGATGAAAGGATATATTAATCAAAATGTGTCTGAAATTGTACAATACACAGACATCTGTTTATTAAAATTTGAAATTGTTTTTTTTATTATAAAATAAAATGAAATCGTATAAAAATTGAATGCAGTGAATTCGTATTCTGCTCATCATTTTCAATGGATCTAAAAAACTGTTAAAAAAATTTGAAAAACCTAACATTTTGCCAAAGTTTTGCCTAGGACAACTCCCATTCACTTCTACATGAACCTACATGTTTTTAGATGTTGAAGTTTTACATTCTAGTTATTTAAATTTTCGCTCTTCATAAATATAAAACATTTCAGTTTTGGAAACCCTAATTTGAATGAGTGAGTTTTAGCGAGTCCAAATCTTGTAATAATCTTTATGTGATAAAGTCACTTGACTTTAATGCTTTGGATATGATTCTGCTGGTCATTCAAGCTTTTCAAGCTCTGAATCAGAATCCTGAAAAAAACCCTTAACCAAATTCAAAGTGTTGGCAGTGTACAGTAACATTGAAAAAAGCTTGAAAGCATTTTTATGACTCATGTATGAAATTAATAAAAAAACTCTAGAGCATTTGCATCACAATTAATTTAAATATTTAGCAAAAAAATTAAAATCCTTGATTTACAACATTAATATATTTAATTGAAAACAAAAATAAATTATAGGAAGGAGATATCCCAGAGAAACTACTAATTCAGTTAATTGATACCTAATCCCTAGGAATGTAATTACCTTTCCTAGGAGGTAAATTAATTTATTCACGCAACGGAAAGGTTGTGGTAACCTCAGTGTATTTTTCCCAAACCTCATTTCCACGTAACCTAGGGACAGCCTTTCTCATCTGTTTTTCTTCTAAAAAAGGCCCTTTCAGGCAAAATTATGATGATTGCTGAGCTTTTTTGGCAGTAACTCCAGCGAGAATTAGGGTATAAGGCAGGGGTTCCCAACCTTTTTTACTCGTGAGCCACATTCAAATGTAAAAAGAGTTGGGGAGCAACACAAGCATGAAAAAGTCCCTGGGATTGCCGAATAAGGGCTGTGATTGGCTATTTGGTAGCCCCTTTGGGACTGGCAGCCTACAGGAGGCTCTGCTTGGTACTATACTTCGTTTTTATGCAATTAAAACTTGCTTCCAAGCCTGGAATTCAAAAATAAGCACCTGCTATGAGGACAATGAGAGCAACATCCAAGGGTTTGGAGAGCAGCATGTTGCTCGCGAGCTACTGGTTGGGGATCACTGGTATAAGGCATAAGCTATCTTAAATAATCCTCTATATGTTTGGTGGGACCCAGGTACCCTAATTTAACACTGAAGGTATGACAGATATACATGTGCACCTTGTTATTCTTTAAAAAAAGCTACAACTGAATTACTCCCCAAGTGGGAATCCCTATCTTGGATTTTATGAAACAATATTACATAATACAGTCCTCTTCTCATTTTCCTCACTCAGTATAATAGGCAAACACTCAATAGCAGAGTGTAATATGTTTTACTGCAAAAAAAATTTAAAACATAGGGGCAGATTTATTTAAAGGACAAGGAAAGACAAAAAATAAAATCCAAAAAAAAAGAAAATGAAAAAGAAACCTATCTCCAATATACTTTAATTAAAAAATTTCTACCGTTTTTTATAAGAAACCTGACTGTATGCAGTGAAATTCTCCCTTCATTTACTTCCGTGGATAGGAATTGTCAGACGGTCCCAACTGCTTTGCAGGGAAACAATCATACTTATGAACAGCAGGGGGGGTCCCCACCTTACTTCAAAAAAATCTCGATCCTTAATAAATAACCCCCTGGATCTAAACATTAAATCATATCTATACACTATTATATGTTACCTGTATGATAATCTAATCAATACATACATCTATACATAATTCTATACATTAGGAGAATGGGATTATCTTTATTCACCACAGTTACCTCTTTTCCCCATGGCACCTTCATCTTGGTACACCCAGTGCTTCAGAGCAGGAGGATACACTCTATTCTCTAGCCCGAGAAATATACAGAATTATATTAAAGAAGAGATAGCATGCATGAACAAATATACAGGAGCAAATACCAAGCCAGAATACAATAACACCATTGTATTAACGAGGTCCCAAGTAAACCTGTAAAATGTAACTCTTCATTCAAATCCAGGGGAGAAACAGTTTATAATGAAAAAATATCCACTTACTTTCTGCTGAGGAGTTTGTTCTCAATCCACCCCTGAGGCCTCAGGTCACCTTTTCAAGTCCCCAAATTCAAAATGAATATTCCTTGACATTATGATGGTGAAAGAAATGTTATGTCAATAGAGAGATATGCCTTTTCTTTCTTTATATCATTATGCTTAGAGCAACTTGATTAAACATTCCTCACGTCCCTTGCATGCTTCATTGTAGTTTTGATTTCTGTCTGCGGCTCAACAAACACTTTAGAATTGCCACACTTATCCTAACCCCTCACTCCATTGGTCCAGTTTATCTCTGAAAATGGTTGTGTACCATTTAATCACCAAGGTTACGTCCTCTTTTCAGAATGAATCTCAGGAACTGAGACAACCATTTCTGCAAGGAAGAATCTGAGGTTGAATTAAAAAATGTTTTGTCGGAATAATTTTAATTATTAATCGTATGTACATCTTGCAAATAAATGTTATTATGATCCTTAGGTATCAGTATATGCTGCCTATCACAATGTAATACCCTCTTATAGGCCCTTTTTAACTTTTTAAAAAGCTAGTTTTTCTTAGCATGTTGGGACACCAGGGGATTAAATTTGTTTTGGGTCACCAGGAGTTGCTGCATTTATACATTAAGGGGATTGTTCACTATTGAGCTCACCTTTAGTATTATGTAGTGAGTGATATTCTGAGACAATTTGCAACTGGTTTTCTTTTTTTTTTATTATTTGTGGTTTTTGAGGTATTTAGCTTTGTATTCAGCAGCTCTCAAGTTTGCAGTTTCTGCAATCAGGTTGCTAGGGTCCAAATTATCCTAGTAACTATGCACTGATTTGAATGAGAGACTGGAATAAGAATAGGAAAAGGCACAAAGAGAAAGATGAGCAATAACAATACTAATACATTGGTGGCCTTGCAGATAATTTGTTATTTAGATGGGTCAGTGACCCCTGTTTGAAAGCTGGAAAGTGTCAGAAAAAGAAGGCAAATCATTATAAAATAAAAATAAAATAATGAAGACCAATTAAAAACTTACTTATAACTGGCCTTTCTATAACATATTAAAAGTTAAAGGAACAGTAACACCAACAAATTAAAATGTTTTAAAGTAATGGAAATATAATGTACTTGCTAATAGAGTCCTGCGTGGGTCCATTTTTTGGGACCCGTACCCGCAACCCGGACCCGCGACCCACATTCTTACCCGCTTGGACCTGCGACTCGAACCATACCTGCAACCCGTGATCCGCAACCTGGACCCGCGACCCGCGGACTCAAACTTCAGAGACAAGAATAAAGGCCGCATGGTCTGAAACATTTATAGCAAACAGTGGAATCCTACTGTGTATCTAGTGCTTGGCTGCCCCCATGGCTACACAACAGCTTGTTTATATAAACAATAGTATAGTTTCTGAAGCAAACACACCAAGGGGCAGGTTTATCAAATTCAAATTAAGGATTTTCAAAAAGATTCGAATTTTCAAATGTTTTTGAAGACCACTTTGAAAATTCGATCTAATCAAATGATTTTAATAAATTCTAATAAAATTTCATTCGACTATTAGACAGTCGAAGTACTTCCCCTTAAAATTTTTATTCGACTGCCTACTTCGCCAGATCAAAGCTACTGAAATGGGTTTAATTATTTTTGATCGAATAGGAAAATTAGATCAATCGATTAAATTGTTCAAATCGATTGATTTGAACAATTTATTGATCAATCGAATATTTACTATTCAATCGTTCGACCAATCGAATTGCAGCAAAATCGAATTCGAAGGATTTTACTTACCTGCCTATTCCCATCTATCCCCCTGGTCGAATTCGAGGGTTTTTTAACCATTGAATTCGACCCTTAGTAAATCTGCCCCCAGTTGTACCAGTATATTATATTTTCATTATTTTAACATTTAGTCCACACAGTTGCCGCAACTTTGGGTGATTTCAGAAAACACACTGCCGCGTGTGAATTACCGCAGGCGACTTTTCATTTTAGCCAGCGCAAGAAAAGGCGACTAATCTCACAGAATCGCCTGGTGTGGACTAATGCTAAACCATTTTAATGTTTTGTTGTTACTGTTCCTTTAATTTAAATGTGAACCACCCATTAGAAAATAAATAAAAATTATACCAAAATCTATACATTCATTAAAACTAAGCATTCATCTAAAAATTAAATCTATATAGATTATATACATAAATCAATATATTCTGTTTATACCCTAATCTATTTATTATGTCTAAGTGACTATAATAATTATAGCTATAACTATATAATTAATACATTCAAATATACAATTTGTACACTAATCTATACATAAATTGTACCGTACTGTATACATTACACACACACACACCAGGACACCAATACAGGATCATCTATATACTAATCTGTATATTGAGGGACACATTTAACAGAATTCATGACTTTAAATAATAAATACTTATAATA
>CM044437.1:111950968-111962222 GCA_024363595.1 Xenopus borealis
AAAATATGAATAAATTGACATATTCAAGGTCAATTAGTCAACTGGGGAATCAGAGGGCATCCATCGAAGTTCAATACTATCCTGACTCTTGCAGGAAAATGTTTGAATTGTACCACAATTTTAACTATGAAACCATCATTATTATTATTATTACATCATTGTTATATTATAAATAACAGCATAAGCGCTACGCAATATGTTGGTGCTATAGAAATACATGTTAATAATAATAATATATTCATTTCTATTTTATTTATTGGACACATTCCCTCTATTGAAGCTCCCAAAGAATCACCCAAAGGTGCAGTACATGGCTGTTGCCTTGCTGACAAATATCCAACTCATTCATTCAGCTTTCCCCATAATGTACAGACACTGAATAATGATATCAGAGAGGGTGAGATCTACCTTTCTCTAAACTAATAACGAGCTAAGAAAATACAAAAGCTAAAAAAGATAAAAGCTTAGGAGCCACAACGTTTAACAACCACAGAAAAAACAACAATTAAACAATAATAACCAACCATAAATCTTCAAAGAGACTAATAAAAATATATAATTGCAGATAAATTAAGGCCATAGTATATTAGCCAAAATAAAGCTGAACCTTGTTATAATTTTTCGTTTAACCACAGATACAATGGGTAACCCTGTCACTTTATTGTGTGAGTATAATCGTAGTGCAAGCAGTATATAATTCTTTGTTAATTGATAGTACAAAGGATAGTTGCCCAC
Organism: Xenopus borealis; assembly: GCA_024363595.1. NCBI lineage: Eukaryota > Metazoa > Chordata > Amphibia > Anura > Pipidae > Xenopus > Xenopus borealis. The sequence continues at coordinate 111,951,704 of CM044437.1, forward strand.
AGCATACAACAGAATAATATAGTATATATGGGTATTGGATCTGTTATCTGGAAACCCATTATCCAGAAAGTTCCTAATTATGGAAAGGCGATCTCCCGTAGACTCCATTTTAGTCAAATAATCTAGATTTTTAAAAAAATTATTTTCTTTTTCTCTGTTATAATAAAACAGTAGCTTGTACTTGATCCAAACTAAGATATAATTAATCCTTATTGGAAGCAAAACCAGCCTAATGGGTTTAGTTAATGTTTACATGATTTTCTAGACAATGTATGAAGATCCAAATCATGGGAAACCCCATGTCCTGAGGCAGACCGATATAGTACTCTTTCTATTTGGGATTATCCAGTGGCACACGCTACTAGAAAAGTATATATTTCTAAGAAACGCATATGGGCTGTTTATACCATGTAATATGTGCTTTACTGGAGCATGTTATGGGATACAGCTAATAGATGTTTGTGCTGTTTCTCCAACATCTACTATCTAGTTTTGTAAAATCTTTATGAAATTAACACCAGCCCATTTTATTTTAGAAATAAGCCTTCATTTGGGGTTTGTCTTCCTGCAGTTTATGACTAATTAAGATGACTAATTGATCCCTTAAATAAACTCTCAATTATGGGCAGTGGCTATTAGCCAGATAACTAAGAGGCAGTGCAGTCTTGATAAGTGAGCAGCAAAGGAGAAATTAGGATTTAGTATCCACAGCCCATACTGTTTTGTTTTTCTAAAGAACCTGATAAATATTATAAGTGGGGAAAGAGCAACATAATGCTATTTGCACTATGCAGGTAGGCTGAGACTGTTCTCCATGTTGTGAGTATTGGAACGGAATCTGCTAAGCCATTAGCACAATTTTAGACAAAGTAAAAAAAAAAAAGCAAGATGCGTACCTTAAATTGCTGGTGAAACTAAATGGAAAGATCGCTTATAAAGAAATTTCTAGTGTGTTAAAGGGGTTATTTACCTTTGAGCTAACTTTTAGTATAATGTAGATAGTAATATTCTGAGACAATTTGCAATTAGTTTTCATTTTTTATCATTTGTGGTTTTTGAGTTATTTAGCTTTTTATTCAGCAGTTTGCAATTTTAGCAATTGGGTTGCTACTGTACAAATTATCCTAGCAACCATGGATTGATTTGAATAAGAGACTGTTATATGAATAGCAGAGGCTCTGACTAGACAGAGCACAGCATTTGTTTTGCATTTGAACGCTGAGAAGAATCAGAAGAAAAGGGCAAATAATTAAAAAAACTATAAAAAATAAATGAGGACAAACTGAAAATTGCAGAGAATTGGCCATTCTATAAATTACAAAACTTTAATTAAAAGGTGAACCACCCCTTTAAAAGCAAGTTTTTAATTGATCTTTTTTATTATTATTATTAGTGCAATACAGTTGCCAGTGGTCACTGATCCTGAAAACCAAAAACAGATCCTCTGCAAGGCTTCAATATTTTTGTATTGCTCATAATTCTAATGAGATCCTATATCATTCATCTTCCATTCTGACTTTCTATCAGCTGCTTTGTAGCTAGGATAATGAAACCCTGGCACTCAGATATACATCATGTTGTAATCAATCCTGACAGCTGCACTGCAAAAACGTGTAAATAATATAAATACATCAAAATGATGAGCAGCTATTGAAGTACCTCTGGTTACAGGATACTGGAAATTACTTTTAAGGTTAACTGCTCATTTTAAATACCTGCGTGTCGCACAATGCCATTACGCTGCAATTCATTATTCTGGAAAAGGAACAAATCGTTTGTGCCTAGGGAATCCTTTTCAGCTAGGGGAGAGGAATAGTATAGAGCAGGGGTCACAAACGTTTTTAACTTGTGAGCAAAATTCAGATGTAAAATGCCTTGGGGAGCAACACAAGCACATATAAATTTTATTGGGTGGAGCAAAGTAAGGGTTGTGATTGGCTATTTGGTAGTCCCTGGTTCTGTTTGGTAGTACATATGGTTTTTATGCAACTAAAACTTCAAAAATAAGCACCTGCTTTGCGGCCATTGAGGGCAGCATCTAAGGCAGTGGTTCTCAACCTGGGGGTCGAACGACCCTTTCACAGGGGTCACTTAAGGGGTTCCAGGAGCAGGTTCATCTCTCTCCCCACTAGCCCTGGGGCAAGGTTGTAGCTCTCCTGCTGTTGGTGCTGGGAGTTGTAGTTCAGTAACCTGTGTAGGGAAGCCAGTTGCACTACAACTTTCTACATCCCCTTAGTAGGGACTGCCATACAGCTCTCCCTGCCCATTTAAAATTTGTAAAATTAACATGGTAATTGAGGTGTGGCCACAAAATGGGTATGGCAAAAAATAATGCAGCCACGCTGTCTCCAGTACTTTCCCAACAATCCGCTCTGGGCTGGCAACCAAAATATTTTATGGTTGGGGATCACCACAACATGAGGAACTGTATTAAAGGGTCGCAGCATTAGGAAGGTTGAGAACCACTGATCTAAGGGGTTGGTTGCTCATGAGTCACTGGTTGGGGTTCACTGAAAATGAAAAGTACAGATCAGCTCTGCAGTGCATAGGGAACCCATGACAATGTATTGCTTAGTGCTCATACCGGAGGGTATGAAATGTGGGCTGCATATATATATTTTCCTTTTCATGTGGGTTTCTGACTAAATGTAGCATTTTAAAGGAATTATATGAGTTACACAATATTCCTTTTTGTAATTTGATGTGCCCTTTACTTCTAGTGGCTGTATCTTGTTAGCTTTGGCTCTTTTTAACTTGCTAACCATATAGTAAAGTAGTGCTCAGGGACTCCGTTTTTTATCAGTCCCATTTGCTTTGATGTGGGGCATAAGACCACACTGGCACATGTAAGAGGAAGATGGATGAGAATGAAATAAAGTTATGGTAAAAGAATAGGTAAGCTACTTATAGAATTAATAAGAGAGCAAACCCCTGGTTCAATCCAGTTTGGCCTATCAGTCTTGAAGCAATTTAAGGCATAGTGAAAAAAGGGAGCCAGGCAAGTCTAAGTAGCTATTGATTGTGGTTGAAGAAAATTAACCCAATCATTTATGTATTAAGACTTTACTATAATAACATTCCAGACAGATTAAATGGTATTTAGATGTAGTGGATTATAAAACAATGAGGGACGGGTGCATTTGCAATTCAGTTGCTCCCACTGTATATTATGATATTGATGCCAGTTCCCCTGCTGGGATTCTCATTACCCTTGCTCACAGTGCCCAAGTGCTAGTAGCTGCCTTTTGCCTACACTATGAAATAATCCCAATCTATTTGAAGTATTCCTGTCATTACTAATTATTCCTATTGAAACAAACTACTTTCCTCCCAGTTCTATAAAGCTTCAAGATTTCTGCCTTAAAGAGATACTGACACTTGAAATGAAACTCTTTTTTTTACGTCTATTATAATATTGGCTATTTCTAACTTTGCCATAAAGTATTTGCATAATGCTTTTACATTACCTGTCTGGTCCCCCAAGTTCCTGTATGAGGGGGCTGCCATATTTGTGCAGCAGGAGTCTGTTATCATTAGAAACTGTAACTAACAGGCTGAGATGGGACAGTCAGGTTGGCAAAGTCAGAGAGTCAGGCTTAGGAACAATTATATACAAAAACAAACTACTCAGCAAAAAATGATCAACATGACCTATAGGTAACATTTAATGTACAGTCATATGTTAAAAAGTAATTTTTTAGTGTCAGTATCACTTTAAGCAAGTGTTTTGGAGAATCAAAATCTGCAAGAATTAGGCATCACTATCCAGCACATATGCCTACAGTAGGTATATCATAGTATGTGAGCCTCTGCTTATAATGACCACAATCCTTTATTTGTACAGCTTATTCATTATCCGGTGTCCTTCAGTAAAAGTGCAGCTCCGGTCTCCACCCTGGCAATTGCAGAACATCCTCTTTCAGTGCTGAAATCAATTATTTCCTTGTGTGTCACAAGTCAAAAATAATCATTCACAGCCCAAATGATACATTCCAGTCTCATGAATCTCTTCAGTAATACGGAGACAACTTTATGGGTTTATTGTTCTGCCCATTCTAGAAATAAATCTACAACAGAACAATTAAATGCCCAGATAACCATAAATATCGGTTAAGTAACAGCTGGAAAGAAACAGGGTGAGTCCATGTAACGCCTGAAGATTTGTATGTAAATATATTCCATCCCCCAGTTTACCTATCAATTAGCTTTTATTTTTATATCAGAAGCATAAGCATACTGAAAACAAAAAGTAAAAAAGCACACCCTAAAAATGGAGTACTAAGGCTGCTATTTGCTGGCACAACTAATACAATTTGGCATTTTTCCTTGTGTCTGAATAAGGAACACTTATTTCTGCACAGTTATTTATAACTGGTAAATGGGGGGGGGGGGGTTAACTGTCCCTCAGCTGAAGTAAGTGGAGTGGTTAAGTTAAGAAAAAATAAGAACATCATCAAAAAAAGAAAAGAAATCATTCAAAAACAAAGAATGAAGACAAATCGCAAAGTTGTTAAGAATAGGACATTCGATAACATTTAAAATATTAACTGAGCAACAAAAGTCAGTGGTGCCCCAGGAAACTAGATATGGGTTGTGTGATACCAAGAGACCTATTAATGAAGCAACCAGGAATGTTTTCTGCCTTTAAAACAAATCACTGATTTATGCCAGTACTTAAATAAAATGAAAATAAAAATTCAAAATAAAACCATTAAAGAGTTAATTCACATAAAAAAAAAGCATGGTTTTCAAAAAGTAAGGTTATTTTTTGGTCAAAATACATTCTTCTTGTTAAAAAAAAATTCAGATTTATAATGCCTTGGAAATAGTGTGAATCAAAAAGACACCATCTAAAACTTGTCGAGGTCATGTAGGACCTGCACTATGTTTACGTTTTCTTTTGGAGAGTTTTGCCTGAACACTCGGGTCAAATCAAGCGATTCATGTTTTTTTTTGCGGAAAACTTGATCCATTTGAGTTTTGAGGTTGTTAATCTTGAACTCGCCGATTTGAGTTTTTTTTCTTAAATTCGAAACAATCAAGAGTTCATTCGAGGTATAAAAAACTAAAATTCAGCTTTTGAGAACTCCCTTTTTATAGATTTGTAAGCACTCTATGAAAAACTGGTTATTCCCATATACTATTCCCTTTAATAAGTGAATAGTGTTGCACAGAACAAGCCCCGTCAAGGAACATTTTGGTTTTTCACAAGTATAAAGGGAACATTAGCAAAGGTATGTTAAAAACTGAGCAGAGGTGCATATGGGTAAATAATGTCGGGTTTCAGCTATTCCTATTACAATTTAAAGCTTTAATACAGATTAATGTACAATTACTCTTTTAATCACTTTTGCAATTTACATTTTTTTTAAATGCTCATATAGAAGTTTCTATGGTACTGTCGGTTTCTTTTTATATTCGGTTATTAAACAATTTTTAACATTTGGGGGCTGAGTGATCAAAATGTGAGACTAACACAAAAAAATTAACACATTTCGAATGGGATTAACAGAAAGTGGGTGTGTTTTTCTGCAGTAAACTCTAAAACGATATTCTCACATTTGATCAATCTGTTCCTAAGAATCAACCAGAAGTACAGATGATAAGAGGTGTGATGTTTGCAATCACTGCCACCTACTGGTGACTATGAACACCAAGCTTCCTTGGGACTTTGGTCTTTCTGGATAATTAATCTTTCCCTAATTTAGATCTTCATACCTTAACTCTAGTAGAAAAGCATGTAAACATTAAATAAACCCAATAGGCTGGTTTTGCTTCCAAAAAGGATACATTATATCTTAGTTTGGATCAAGTACAAGGTGCTGTTTTATTACTACAGAGAAAAGGGATATACATTTAAAAAAATTGCAATACTTGGATTGGTCAATGGTAGATGGCTTTTCCATAATTAGGAACTTTCTGGATAATGGGTTTCCAGATCCCATAAGTCTACAACAAAAGTACAAGGGGCCCATTATCATCTTGTAAAAAACAGAACTGACCTATCCATGGCAGGGTCCCACACATTCTTCGAATGCTGTTCGAACACAGCTGGCATCTATTGTGCACATTTAGTAAAACATGCCCTTTTCTGACTTTCTTAGAATTTGTGCCATTTAAATGAGTAAACAATTAAGTCTGCATCAAATATACTAAATGTATAACATATCCAAGAAGAATATATTTTTGCAGTGGTTAAGAAATAGGACTTATTTTATTACTGATAAGAAACAGATCAATGTCCGGATAAGGCTTGAGGAACCAGAATTGAGTTATTCTGGAATAGAAATTATAAGTTTATCTAGAGTTCTTCTCCACATACTGGCATCCTTTTGGCTTTTCCAGAACTCTGTGCATTACATTTGATCTGTGTAACAAGCTGTACCCATGTAATATGCGCACACACAGGATGTTAACAGGACCTTGGCACAGATTGGATGTCTATGTAGCCACAAAATGGGAATCAGGAAGTGTACAGTCTTTAAAATCTTGTTATCAGTGGATTTTTTTCTTTTTGAACTTGCCTCCTGTCACTTTTTTCCTTACACCTAATGATCCCTCTTTGTCATCATCTGCATCGTTCCGTGGACGCTTTTTCTTTTCTCCATGTTCTCGGAGTTCCTGAAATGCAGAAAGGGAAAAAAAAAGTCCTTCTTTGCCAAAAAGGCTAAAATTCAGAAACCTGATATTTTAAGCAGCAAGAGAATATAAAAAGCACTAGATTTACAGAAACACAAGACAAATGAAATACTGCTGGATGCGAATAATATTTTAGGTCGTAATTGTAAACACATTACTGACCCTAAAAGCAACATTCCAGAGGATACTTTTCAGGCAAAGGGCAACAGCTGCACAATAAAAAAACATTTATAATGGAATGATGGTCAGGTTAAACTGCCACATGCATTGAAAGGAAGCTATTAAGTCTTCAGCATCTTTCATACACAGTCATGGAGTACCATGTGACATGCTCATTGCATTCCAGTTCAGTACTCTAAATTTTCTGGGGGTCAGAGATTCACCTGGGACAATGCAAACAGCAAGGTACACTTACAATTCGTGCAAATCTCTGTGCCTCAGACACTCTTTCATTTAACATCATCACTTCCTCTTCCTGTGTAGGAAATGCCGGAAGCTTCTTCCCAATCAAGTGTTCGATTCGCTGAAACAACTCAACATCATACCTAAACACAGGACATTATCAATTAGTGTTATAGGTCCTGCAGCAGAACATGAATTGAAAGGACAAAGAATAAAAAAAAATGAAAATGTACAGATACAGGTGTATCTAAAAAAAGAAGCAGTAGCCACATTTATTATGCCTTCCTCCTAAATATGCAGCTTCAGCAAACACAAACTGAATATTAAAAAAAATCAGAATATGGAAGCAACTATGTCACTTAAGGCTGGGGACAGACAGGGAGATTCGGGGAGATTCAGTCGCCTGGCGTTTAATAGCAGGCGACAATCTCCCCACACGTCCATCTCCCTGACCGTCGATAGTTTAAATGGAAAATCGTCGGCTCTGTGCACACGCGGTGCGGCGATTTCCGGAATCGCCCGAAGTTACTTCGTGAGGAAACTTCGGGCGATTCCGGAAATCGCCGCACCACGTGTGCACAGAGCCGACGCTTTTACATTTCAACTAGCAACGGACAGGGAGAAGGACGTGCGGGGAGATTGTCACCTGCTATTAAACGCCAGGCGACTGAATCTCCCCGAATCTCCCTGTCTGTCCCTAGCCTTAAGGGGTTGTTCAACTTCTTACACTTTTTTTCCAATTCAGTTGTTTATACAAATAACATGGTTTTCAATCACATTCTATTTGTGCCCGGTTTTCTAATATTGAAACGTAAAGTTTCAGTTAATACTATATTATAGGCTAAGTAAAACTTTAACATAAACAAATGTAAACATATGAGAATGGTATCCTAAGCATAGCAATGGCAATTTATATTCATTATTTTCAATTCGATTATATTAAGAAATACAAGTACTTTTTATTTGGATTACATTTTTAACAACAGCTCCACCTGCTGGTCAGTTTCCAACCATGACATAGTGGAGGAAGTTGTCAGAAAGAGAGAGTAGGGATGGGCGGATTTGACCCATTTTACTTCGCCAACGTCTATGGGCAGCAAAAATTTTTTGATATGCGACAACATTCAAGTTAATGGGCGTAATTTCCACGGAGAAACAATGTGGAAAAAATAATCTGCCAACCCTAATAAAGAGTTCTGATGTGATGTTCTTCTGATAAGGAAAAACATTAGAAACCTCAGCTAACTTTTCTCACATCTTTTCTAACCAGAAGAACATCAGACCTGTTATAATTGCTAAAATACTATGGATTAAAATGACTGATTGAACCCCAAGAATCTCGCCATATTAGACAAAAAATAAGGCTATATTTCAGGGAATATTTTAAACTTCAAGGCCACAAGAAAAGAAAACTTACTGGGAAACAAAAGTGATTGCTTTTCCAGATCTACCTGCACGTGCTGTTCTTCCCACTCTGTGTATGTAATCCTGTATGAGGCACAAAATTACATCATTTTATATAACCAATTTAATTTTGGTTCTTCCACCCACCTATACAGAGATTTACTCTAGTCAAAAAAAAACAAAAAAAAAAAACAAAAAAAAAAAACACTTGTCTCAGATGACGTTAGAATTTGCTGTCCTAACAGATCAGCTGTGATGTTTGGGGAAAACTGAACTTCACTATGATTGCAGTCTGGAATCATGATAAAGTTAAAAGGACAAGTTATATTCACTAGAGGCAATATTTTAAGCACTCCCAGTGAATATAACAGCTAACCCTTATACCCGTGGCTGCCTCATGTCTGCTGCACTGGCCCTTAGTACATGTATAGGATCCGTTAACCAGAAAGCTCTGGATTATGCGAAAGCCATAGATTCCATTTTTTCAAAATAATCCAAATATTTAAAAATGATTTCCTTTTTTTTTTTTTATTTTTCTTTTCTTTTTGTTCTATTTACCCCTTTCCTACTATGTTGTTTGAATACGCAACACTAAGGGGCAGATTTACTTTTGGTCGAATTTCGAATATAAAAAAAAATCGAAATTCGACCAAGGGAATAGTGGGGAAGTAAAATCCTTCGAATTCGACTATCGAATTCAAAGGATTTTACCACAATTTGATCGAATCGATATAGATCGAACATAGAAAATTCAATCGAATATTCGAGCGATTTTGATCGATCGATTGAATTTTTTTTATATTCGATCTCAGGGAAGGATCCCCATTTTGGTAGCTTTAATCTGGTGATGTAGGTGGTCGAATAAAAATTTAATGGGGAAGTATTCGACCAACGAATTTTTGAATATTCGGATAAAATTTTATTCGAATATTCGAATAGTCGACGGTCGAATTTGCCTAATTTGCAAATTCGAAGATTCGAATTTGATCGAACTTCGATTCTTCATGTGAATTTAGTAAATCTGCCCCTATGAATTAAGCTAAATTTAATAGCTTACATAAGAACATGTAATACAGGAATAAGATGCCAATGTGAGAACCTCTTTACGCAAAGCGGACTGGGGATTGTCCAGACACTGCCTATTCCTGAAATAGCGCTGTTTTATTATATGAAAATAAAAATATTTTAAAAAAAAATGATTTTCTTTTCTCTCTGTAATAATAAAACAGTACCTTGTACTTAATCCAAATTAAGATATAATTAATCCTTAGAAGCAAAACCAGAATATTGGGTTTCTTGAAGGCTTAAGGCATGAAGATCCAAATTAAGGAAAGATCTGCAACCCCCAGGTTCCAAGCATTCTGGATAACCGGTCCCATACCTGTACTATTCTTTCAGTGGAACCTCACTAAATCTGCATTGTACTACCAATTACAAAATGTGATATATAAACATTTTTTAATGCCATGTCCTGTTCTAAACAAGGTGAAAGGGAGAATCCCCCTTCTGTATAGGAAACCATATAAGTATTTATTCAGAGATGTGGTGTTCTTGATCCCTTTGTGTTTATTTCCAAAGTGCCCAACTACGAAGCACTCTATGAAGCTTACAGTAAAGGGGCATTGCCTTCTAAAACTTCAGTGCTTTCTGTTATTTGCTATACTATATAGCACATAGGTCCTTCCTGCAAGGAAACATACAGCCTAAGGACCCCAGTATGGACTTACCTTTGAATGGGTGGGGATGTCGAAGTTCATAACAACATCTACATGAGGGATGTCAAGACCACGGCTAGCAACATCTGTGGCAAGAAGGATGGATCGGGATTTTGCCTTAAACTTATTTAGAGCACCCAGTCGTTTGTTCTGAAGGAAATATTAAATAAAAAAGTCACTTATAGTTCAAACTTGGAAACAATACATGCTTGTATTTCATTTCTAGGGTGACATGATAAAGCATATGAAATAATGTCTGAAGGGCAATAGGGTCCTTGCAAAAGCTCTTCTATTTTCTATTCAGGGTGTAGAAAAAAAAAACAAACAAACACATCTACTCAATTAGTAGAAAAAACAAC
>CM044437.1:111971303-112016654 GCA_024363595.1 Xenopus borealis
GTGAGTGACCCAGATTGATCATTAGTGAGTGAGTGACCCAGATTGATCATTAGTGAGTGACTGAGTAAGTGACCCAGCTTGATCATTATGCACATTCATGTAACATAGACCTGTCTGAGCCTGCGATATTCATATGTGCCCCTAAGATGTGTAAATTCCAGCTAATACATTACTGTATCTGGCAGATCATTGCACCTCATGCCTAGTAGCTGCCGACATAGTTAAAGAGGTTGTCCACCTTTGAGTTAACTTTTGTGTGATATTCTGAGACAATTTGCAATTGGTTTTCATTTTTTATTATGTGGTTTTATAGTTATTTAGCTTTTTATTCAGCAGCTCTCTAGTTTGCAATGTCAGCAATTTGGTTTCTAGGGTACAAATTACCCTAGCAACCCTGCATTTATTTGAATAAGAGACTGGAATATGAATAGGAGATGACTGAATAGAATGATAAGTAATAAAAAGTGGCAATAACAATACATTTGTAGCCTTACAGAGCATTTGTTTTTATATGGTGTCAGTGACCCCCATTTGAAAGCTGCAAAGAAACAGAATAAAATTGCAAATCATTAAAAAACTATGAAAAATAATGAAGACCAATTGAAAAGTTTCTTAGAATTGTCCCTTCTACAATATACTAAAAGTTAACTTGAAGGTGAACCACCCCTTTAAACATCTCGGGTCTCCAAATTAATTGGGAGAAATCCACTATCTTCTCCCTAGATGACAAAGTCCTGGAAATGGTAGACCCTCAGTGCACACTTAAGATAGTTAACACTTTTTAATATCTAGGGATACATATCCATAAAGATCCGGTGCAATTTATTTCTTTCAACCTCCAGTCGCTCTTAGCTAAATTCAAAGAAACTTTAAAAGCTGCCTCTCACACTTATAGGCAGAATAAATATCTGCAAAATGGTGTTTCTGCCATTTGTATATTTTAAGTAATACACCATGCTATATACCTAAAAGAACTCTTTTGGACATTGATCATATCCAGTGTACCTTCATATTGGGGAATAAAAATCCTACGCTTTCCAGACTAACCCTCAGTACACCACCGGTGCAATTAGGGTTAGCATCAGCTAATTTTGAACTATCTAGCGTCCCAGAGTCTGAATGTGGCCAACTGGAAAGTCTTTGACGCAGAGAATCCAGTATCAGTGTTGGAAGCTCTTTACTTCACCTCAGTAGAAGGCTTAAGCAATGCCTTATATAGAAGCAGAAAGGATGTGAGCCTGCTACCACCGCTGCTAGATGCCACTAAACGGGCATGGGATAGCATGATGCAATTAGCCAAAAAACAGGAGATATAACTCCAGATATGCCACTATGGGGAAACAGTAACTTTGCAGCCTTTCCGGAGACAGGAACGTGGACCAAGTTGGGGGGTAAAAAGTATAAGTCACCTCTACTCAAATGGGAATTACACACACGTCCATCCTCCAGCAGCAGGCCATTTCCTGGCCCGACCTGTCCGAAGAGAGATGTATGCAATTAATGCATCTTTGTTTAGCGCAATTCTCGGACCCACCACAAGCCCGGTATTCAGATCTAGAAAGTCTTATAGCCCAGCCAGCCAAGAATAAACTTCTCTCTAACACCTACAAACTATTAATATCCAGAAAGTATGACCCATGACCCAAGGTTAAGTAAAAGTGGGTAACTACTGGGATCCACGTAGATCCAGATTACTGGGAGGAGATTATAGATAACCTTTACAAAACCATTTATCAGACACATCTTACGCCACAAAAACTACAGATAACGGGTAAACAGGACTCCTCACGCTGCCCGCGATGTACAGCGGTTTTGGCAGCAGGTTACACACTTGGGTACGGAACTGGCTCTACCTCAGATATTCAACCCAACTACATGCTAGCTGGGCCGCCTGGATTCAGTGGTAACCAGAACAAATACTAGACACTTAATGAGACTCCTGTTCTACAGGAAGAAAAGCATTGCACTGGATGGGCCCGTCACCTCCAACTCTACACAAATGGATGGCAATGATAAACTCTCAGCTGGAACTATACAAGCTTACCTATATGGCAAAAAGATGCCCGGGGAAGCTTTACATTTTGTCACCTTGGCTCGGCTCTCCTGCAACGTCATTGTAATTGTTGTGTACAGCTTCCAATCAACTCTCTCTTCTTTCTATTATTCATTTTGTTGTTAAAACTCAAAAAGCATTCTTTAAAAAAAAAACAAACTCCAGCTACATATTGCTCATGCAGGACTCCCAGGTCCCAATTGCCACTCTGATAAACTGCTGCAGATTTTACTGCTCAGTCTATGGTCAGTTTAACACACTCTGATTGTCAGCTCTTCGGGACCATGTTGATCCTATGTCACCCAATAAATGGCAAGTGCTCTTATAGATGAACGGAACTCGATTCCTTCCAATACCCTCATATTTCACACGCGTGTTCCCCTATTCTGATAAGATGCAGTTTAAATGTCAACCACCCAAAGGGCAGCGCTATAAACACAGGGCAGTTGTGCAGAAATGAACCTCTTACTGATTAGGTGATAAACTTACCAGGTCTCGGAAAGTTTTTTGCTCCTCTTCTCCGTTCTCAGCCACATCGTGTTCATCTTCCGAGGACGCCATATTGCACACTGTCGTACATTGAAGACGTCAAGCTCGGGGCATGACGGGATATGTAGTACTGGGACGCTCTCGGAGACGATGAATTTTGCGCTTCACCTAAAGCTGCTGAACTACATTTCCCAGAAGCATCTGAGTAATAGCAGCATAGAGATGTATTGCGCATCTGCTGTAGTGTTTAGTTCTTTCAGAAACAGTGGGACTGGGAAGTTGGTTATATTGGTCATGCGTGGCGCTTTGGGCTACAGTACTTTGTGACGAATGGGTTTCATTAAAGGGTAGTTCACCGTTTTTTGTATATTGTAGAATGGCACCAGAATCTACATAACTTTTCTTTTGGTTTTTTCTTCTTCTGACTTTTCAAATGGTGTTCACTGAGCACATCTAAAAACAAATGCTCTGTAAAGCTGGCCATAGATGTAAAGATTTCTCAAAACGATAGTTTAAATGTACGATGTGTCCATTGCAAACATAGATAGATTGCATGGGGACCGATTACCGATAAAGATTTTCTAACCCGGCCGATCAATTTTCAGACCGATGTCGGCTGAAAAACCGTAAGATGTACGATTGTTCGAATCCCACTAACTGCTGATAATTTGACAGATTGGTCGGACGGCAGAGAAAGATCTTTGCATCTATGGAGACCTTTAGGCTACACATTTATTTTTATTGCTACTTTTTATTAATCCTCTTTCTATCCAGGCCCTCCCCTATTCATATTCCAGGCTTTTAAATGGGTTGCTAGCAGTGGCGTAACTACCAGGGGTGCAGGGGTTGCAATTGCACCAGGGCCCCCACCCCCTTGGGGCACATCGGAGCCACAAAAATGGTTATGGTAGGCGGTTATCTAGGGGAAGATTTTATAGCACACATGCCATCAACACACCAGCATGCGATTTATAGAGGTAAGGGCCTGACAGGGGGGCCCACCAGGGAGTAGTTAAACCACTGGTTGCTAGGGTTATTTGGACGCTAGCAACTAGATTGCTGACATTCCAAACTGGAGAGCTGCTGAATAAAAAACGAAATAAAGCAAAAACCACAAATTATAAAAAAATGAAAACCAACTGCACATTGTCTCAGTATATCACTCTCTACATCATACTAAAAGTTACCTCATAGGTGAACAACCCCTTTAATAATACAATATCGTGTGTAGTTTGCAGGCACTCTCTTCCTTGAACACACTTTCCTCTGGTTGACTCTCACTCAATTCCATGCTATCGTAGCCCTACTCCAGAACATCGGAGATGTGAAAATCTCATGATCTGTGTGTATTATCTCTCATCCACAAGGGATTTGTTATAGGCTATGACTGTTGTCGTAGCTGGTACATTTGGTTGTGTTGTTTTAAGAATATAAAGTAAAGTCAGTATTCATTTTCACCAAAGTAAGCATGACTCCAAAAAACTCACAGTTTAAAAAACAAAAAGTATTTTAGAACAAAACAATTGAAGTGACAGCATGACATGTAATAATAGCAAACATATTTGCTCATATTTACACGGTCTCTATTTTGTGTCAAGTTCTACTGGGACAGGAAAATTGAATTGTGATGTGGAATTGTGATCAGTTTTCTTTAAGGGCTGCCTAACATGTTGGCATACCTGCCAATATTTTGGAAATAAAAAGAGGGACAAAAAAAGTTGGTGAGCGTAGCGTGGTGAAAATGATTTGACCATGCCATTTTTGTGGCCACCCCCCCTAACTACCATGTTCATTTTAACAAAATTTGGCAGGTTATGAAAGTTTGAACATATTTCTGTGTTGCGACACGACTGTCGGATGAAAATGCAGCTTGCAGCATTTTCATCCGACAGCCTTGTCGCGTCAGGTCAACCGTGCAACACCATCCGACTTTGTATTAGTTGGCTTGATTTTGTCGCATGCGTTTTAACTCCCAGTGTCGGATGTGCTGAAATCGGAACGCATTGCCCTAAAAGACAAGAAAGACCACACTGCTTGCTGCCTTACAGGGGAAGATTATCTTCTGAAAAATATGGTGTCATATTTTATAGCTATAAAGTTACATGTAGCCTGCAGGATTCCAGATGGACAGCACTGTTTTAAAGCAATAATTGCAGTTGCCCAGAGAACCGTGCTGCTGCTGCTGCTGCCCATACATAGTAGTTGGATTTGGTTTGCAGCACACAATGATTTCCGACACATACCTAAAAAGCACAAGCTGTTTTCTCTTTAAATTATATTAGTAGTACAAAATAAGGCAAATAAACCCTCCTCTATAGCATTCTCCAGTTTCCTCAACATGGTAAATATAATCCCTGCAAATAAACCAGTTCCCATATCATCACATTTTGGGGGTTATTTATTAAAAGTTGAGAGGTTATCTTTTGAAAACAGTAAAGGAGAACATTGCATGAGATATTTTGGGTTGTGAACAAGAAGCTTTCAGTAAAATTTAGATCCCAGTGCTGGTTAGAAACTGTACTGCTTGATTTATAAACACACGCACACACTGAGTATTTAACTCACTGAGTGCGATCTGAGATACTTTTTAATCAAACTTAATTTCTTTGCTCTGTATCTATCTCACGCACCGCTGGTAAATTACCAGCATTGTTGTTGTGTTGGTAGCAATTTTAAGAAAACATGAGACATGACAGTGGGAGAAAAAACCTGCAAAAAAAAAAAGCAATTCAAAGTGAATGTTCCCAGGTAGACAAGGGGTTAAAAGAAAACAGAGGCAGAAATACAACCTACTATTGTGACATAATAACTGAAAATATACACATATCCTGCCTAAAAGAAGAATCCTTACTTGCCTTAAAATGCATTAAAGGCCACTGAAATGGCTATAAATGGATTGCTTTGCACTATTTATTATGAACAATAACGTTTTCCATAGTTTTTTGTTTCGATTACTATTTAATAGGTTACACCAAAGGAACCATTAATACTGATTTCTCTTGTGCTGTTATTACTAGAAGGTGAATTAGTAAGAAACAATGTACTGATCTACAGCAGAAACCACACTCCTCTTGTATCTATATGTTGAGAGAAGTTACACTCTATGGGTCTATTTATCATGCCCAGAGCAATCTTTCAGCAACTAGATTTCAACAGTTAGAAAAGCAAAAATCTGATTGGTTTCTATGAGCAACATCATTGGTAATGTTTCACTCCACTTTTTGCATAGCATGATATATTGACCCTGTATTGCCTTATTATGTTTATCAGTTGAAGCTACAATTCGCTGAGACCCTTTTGTCTTGTGCCTACTGTAATGTACTGCTCAGCATTTAGCAGTTATAGAAGCTGTTGTAGCTAAATCCAGGAATAGCACTTAGTAGATGTCATACACACACTTTGTAATCTCAGCAACTCAAATTGGCATCCCCAATGAGCTCAAAGCAATGACTGGGGGGGGGGGGGAAGATTTGGGGCAATTGGACGCTTATTTGCTGCCTGGATCCCTGTGGAACCATAGCAGGGTGGCTATTTTACATATATCTGTAACCAGTGCTGGACTGAGAATCAAAATAGGCCCTGGCATCTCAGGTACACAGAGGCCCAATCATCCCACTTAGAGGCCCAAACAGCCTCCACCAGCCCACTAAATACTGACTTTCTATGGCAACTTATAGCAACCCATCTGGCATTTGCCCTAACCTACAGATTGCCAGTCCAGGCCTGTCTGTAACCCTGTTATGTGCTTTGGGGGCCCAAACATATATTGGATTCCATCAGGCCCGGACTGGCAATCTGTGGGTTCTGGCAAATGCCAGAGGGGCTGCTATAATGTGCCATAGAAATTCAGTATTTAGTGGGCTGGTGGGGGCTGTTTGGGCCTGAAATGCTAGGGCCTATTTTGACTTTCAGTCTAACCTGGATTCCATACAAGACTTCTGCAACAGAAAGGTACTGTTTTGTTGCTTCATAATATTTCCTGCTCTTACCAATCATAATTGATAATTCACATACAAAAACCATGCTGAGATAAGCAATAGAAAAGGGAAATAATTGGGGGACACGGCTATCCGAATTCATCTTATAATAACAGGAAAACTGGAGATTATTAAGTTAATGAAAATTTCTTATAGACAGTACATCTACATTGCAGGATTTGCATTCTCCTGTACCAATTTCTTTTTAAATGTAAAGTGTATAATAATGTACATAATCTAATCACTTTACATTTACTGCAAACCAAGGGCAGATTTATTGTGTGAAATTAGATCTCACCACAGAGCTCATTCCTATTTTAGAATGGGTGAAAGTTAGTTAAATACACTTCTAAACATCCATCAGTAGTGTCAATAGAAATGTTTCTATGGTGAGCTTTAATTTCACACTTTGGTAAGCCTACCCCTAAGTGTTTTTTTATTTAAAGATCATTAGCTAATCTGTGCAGTGAAGGAGTATTTTTAAGAACATTCCATTAAGCAGAATGTAAAGAAGGCCCAATTTTATTTATAAACATGGTGAATTTTCAGTGATGTCCAATAAAACACATTGGGTAAACATTTTGTACTAATGTAGTACCAATAGAAATGAGCTTGTATATTATTTTGAATGCCTTATTTCTGTAAACCTGGGGAGCATACAGGTGATCCCAGAAGTGAGCCCCACTCTTTTCTAATTTTCTGCTCTGGAGTCCAGTACCAATGTATTGTTTGTTCTAGTCAGGCAGCCACGAACCACTGTTCTTTCATTCCATCAACACAATTTAGTGTATCAGTCCCTCTAGCACGGTGATTCCCAACCAGTAGCTTATGAGCATCCGTTGGTTGTTGCACTCAGTGGCCTCATAGCAGGAACTAATTTTTTTATTCCAGGCTTGGGGGCAAGGCCTACTGCCAAACAGAGCCTTATTGTAGGTTGACAATCCACATAGGGTCTACCAAATGGCCAATCACAGCACTTATTTGGCTCCCTAAGAACATCTTTCATGCTAGCGTTGCTCCCAAACTCCTTTCAATTCTGAATATTGCTCACAAATTGGTGAATTGGTGATCCCTCCTCTAGCACTTCCAGAGGCTGCTTACTGATTGGCAAGAATTTACCATCCTGCAATGAATTTATTATATAGACTCACCATTATATTTAAGCATTTAACAAGCTTTAATTTACTTTTTCTACTCATGTTGTAAATTACATTTACCACTCTACAGATTTAAATTTTTTTAAAGAAAAAGACAAGAATTCTCCACATTAATATAGTCTTTATTTACATAAAGAACCATATCAAACCATACTTAAATAAATTTCATTTAACACGGTGCTTGTAGAGGTTTAATAAATAATAGCTAATGGTGCTTAACACAAACATTATGACCCATTAATGTGGCTTCAGCGGATCCGGTATCTTGTGTGCCTACAGTTAATTATTTATATCCATATTTTGAAGGCCTTCAGTAAAGTTAATGCATTTGGATTTAAGGTTTAATATCACCGAATGGATTGTATTTTAATTAGTCAAAAAAACAAAAAATTCTGGATACAGTTTCAGATTTCCCCATAGACTACAGTGGAATATGCATGAGATAAACCATAAAGTAAGATTTTCTTTTCAAATTGAATCTGACCCAAAATTTTATATCTTTTGCCCAGTAGACTATGCCCTGTAATTGCTTTATTCCCTCCTGAGACATGAAGAAATATTGCAGATCCAGATGCTAGTAAGGCAATACTGAGTTATCTTCTACTTATATTAGAATTATAATGCAATCAGTGCTTTTGTGTAATTGTGTACAGTATATAAAATACTTTAGCTTCAAATAGTTTCGCTGTATAATAAATACCTGCCTTTTGTCAAACTGATTTCCAACACTACCACTGAACTTTACCTTTTTTTAAAATCTAGCTTTATTGTATGAGTTACATAATCACCAAACAATATAGGCTACATTAGCTGTTATTGGCATCTACTAACATGGGAGACTGTTGGGTGATTCTGAGAGCTCTAATGAAGAGCCCTAGTGTTGACAGTCCTGATGCAGCTGCTTTTTTACTCAAAGCAAGAGGAGATGCTGTCTTTCCTGTTGAAGACCAAACTTCCAAAAACAAGAAAGTAACAACTGCCATTGGATCTTGGTTTAGTTCTCAACCAGACGAATTAAGTGCAACTAAAAGGAGTTCTCTGAACAGTCAATAAACATTCTCTTTTTCCATCGATGTCTTTCTTATGTGCTGACAAATCTCATCCAACACATCCATACAAGCCTCTATAGTCTCAACCAGTCTCTGGACTTTTGCCTTTAATACAACTTGGCTGACCTTTGTTGCCTCTTCAGAATACTGAGGTACAAGGATATCCCGAGCACCAAACAACACCATTAAGCAGACAGGACGGTCCATAGAAACAGAACACCCTAATATTTCACAGATGTCCTGCCCTCTAAGACTTCTCTGTTGTTGCAAGAGTTGTAGAAAACTGACTATCTCCTTCAATTGGTGACGGAAATCGCTTGCTATCTTCTGCACTTTCCGAAGCTCCTTGAAGTTACAAAATGCCAAAGAGAGATCAGATGACAATGTAGCTACTCCACCAGATGCAGCTACTATGAGCCCCACAGTGGAAGCCATGAGTGAAGTACCCATTGTGACAGGGCTAAGTGACAAACCCAAAATGGCAGTAAGAGCACCTGTCATGCCAAGGCAATTCCCTGTCACATTTGCTGCTGTGGTAAACTTCCGTAACTTATCCATTTGTTTGACTGTCAAGCGAAGTCTTAACGTGTGCTTTAGTAAGTGTTGCCTTTTCTCCATGAGGAACTGAATGGACTGGTAATCTTGAGCCGATAACTGAAGAAGGAAAGATTCTTCACCCATTGCTCACAATGAACCTGAAAAACACAATATATAAATAATTAAAATGTTAGTGGCTTAAATTGAGTCCTATCTTAATGCCAACCTTTGTGCCATAAGCTCTCAAAAGAAAATATAGTAAAATGGGTGTATGAGTAATGGCAACTGGTGGTACATGAAAAATAAATCTAATAGTGCTAATTGTTTGAAGTACTTGTTTCTCCATAACTATAGTCCCAGACATGGTGCTGGATTGCTGACGTAAAATAAATGTTGGAAGGTAACATCTGATTTTCCTTTTCAAAAGGGTATATAGTATTGCAGTAATTCCATTAATAAACGTGTGCAATTCATTGTTCTGTATCTCACCCCTGTCTGCTCCTCTGGTTTTGTGATGCAGAGAAACATTTAATTTAAAAACTGCTGTTCTATTTATTAATGGCAATGTTTGGTAATATTTATTGCAGCAAAGAATGTTAGCTACCATATGCAAGAATTGTAATATGCATATCAGTAATGAGTAAGGTTCTCCTGGGTGCAACTAGACTGTCCTTGTGCTAAAAGTTAAGCACCCCCAAGTTATTATAATCACTTACCTGATACCCCAGGTCGGTGCTCCTATCAGCAGAAAACTGTCCTAGGCGGGATTTATCTCAGCGAGCACCACTGAGTGAAAAGAAAGGATTACCAGGATGAGGATTGCTCAGTGGTGCTCACTAGACAGGACATTTTTCTGCTGATAGGAGCACTGGTCCAGAGTATCAGGGCAAATAAATATGATGAGTGGGGGTTGCCTAACCTTTGGCACCTGCCAGCGATTTCTGCATTTCCTTCTCCTTTCTGATAAATTATATAAATATACCAATATTAAGCAGGATCATGCTATGTCAGGATCATGCTATGTCAGGATCATGTCAGTATTACAGTCAGCATGGAGTGATATGAGCACTTTTTATTGTTTGCAGGCCTGTATTTCCACGTGTTAAGGTGGCCATACACAGACGGAGTTGACAGATTATCGGCCCATGTATGGGGCCCTCCGATGTGCTGCTCCGATCGATATCTGGCCGAAAGTAGGCAAGATGTCGATCAGGCAGGATTAAAAATCCTGTAGGATCGCAGCCGCATCTGTTTGTTGATGGGGTCCCACGATTCGACCCCCCGTATCCCCTGCATTGTGATCCGATCGTTGGGCCTGATATTGCCCATCTCAAGGTGTAAATATGTGTTCTACAATGTGCATGTGTACCTCTCAACTGCAAATAATGGGATGGCAGGTGAACAAACAAGAATCTTATAAATATATATTTATATACATGCTACAGTATATACAAGTTCCCTTTAAATCAACCCCTGATTCTAAGCGTGTGCTGAATGTGAGCGAAACAGGTGCCTATTTATATCTGCTAAAACTTCAATACAGTAGGGAGGAAGGAAGCATACACGTGTGCTATGTGTAGCTTTCAAAATGTATTTTTAACTCATATGACATCTTATGTTAGATGAAATACCAAAGAGGAACAATTTGTTCAATGAGTGGAGAGGATATAAGATCAAAGGGGAAGCTATATATTTTACTCCACTTGCTATATTTGATGTAATTCATATTGTGTTGGGGAAAAAAATTTAAGAAAAACATTTATTTTTCTAGGCATAACACAACATGTTGGCTCTCATTGCTAGTATTAGCAATAGTAACCCTCGGTGCTCAAGTAAATGCATCACTCACTACTGTACATGGTATCACTTTCCAGGTTCTTCATAGGACTACAGATGTAGTGCTTGCCTTATGAGATTTTCTAAACAGCTTGATAGATATTTTACCACTTTCTGGCCAGTTATGGGTATGGCAGCAGGGAAAATTTGCCCTTAGGTTCTCTGCATTAGAAGAGCCAAATTCCAAGTTGAATAACTGGATATATGGCTCTTAAAGTTACCAGGAACTTTTTGTGGTAACCAGATTCAGACTGGGCTGGCAGGGCACCGGGAAAACCCGGTAGGCCCCAGGCCAAGCCAGATTGCTCCCTAGACTCATTCCCCAGATTAAGCTTCCTGCCGTGACCTCGCATTTAACGGCAAATACAAAATGCGTGCATGTACAGTGCTGTGGGTGGATGGCTCGGTGGGGGGGCGGCTTGGCAGAGGACTCGAGGGGGGGCCCGTGGCAGCAGCTCCATTGGGCCCCAAGGCCCCCCAGTCCAACCCTGCTGGAAACTATTGGGGCGCTGATACCTGAGGTGAGTCAACTCACCTCATTGCTGCATACATGGGCCAATAAATTGCTAACTGCACTTTTGTGATGCAAGCTAGACATGGAAGGTATTTATAACATTTGCAGTGTTATTATTGCAGGGTTGCTAAAAGATAGATGAAGCAGTGGCTCATTTAATAACCTGAGGGGAATTTGTGTCAGTTCAATAACCTAAGTCACCCACATATTTACTTTTTTAATTCTATTTCCAGTAGACAGTTCAAAGCTGTTTGCTGGCTGGTTACTCTGGTTATGGCAATGCTGAAAATTTGTGTTAGTAAATGAGCCCTCTCATGCAATCTGATAGGATCCTTAGTTATTTTACAGCAAAATTATTTTGTATGTGTGCACTTTTCTTACATAAGGAAATGATTATCTCATTCAAGTTATCAAATTGTGCAACCCTGAAAAACATTTAGGAAATAGAAAATTTCCTACAGTGATTTCAAAGTATTCCCAGAGCCAGTCATATCCTTCCGGTTCCATTACTTAGCTTCCCAGTGCACTAAAGCAATGTACAAGTTGCATATAAAGTAAGCCAGTAAGGTGACCAGATTGTCTGAAAAATCTACACAAAGCCTGGGCTTTTCTTTTTCTGCTTATTTGTCTTTATTCATATGAGTATGACATGCAACATGGCTTACTCAATCTAAAACATGTATTATATAGAAGATCACACAAAATAAGTTTCATCCATGTGATTAGCAAATGAATGACTGTAAAAAAAATCTAATGATATATAGATGATGTTTTTTTTCTCTCATGGATAGTAAACACAAATGAGTACACATATTCCACCACAGCTGTTGACCAAGTAATTTCTAATCATTGGCCAATTTAAAGTGATATGATGTTAAAAGTGCAATGTTCAAAGGTCATTCATGAGCACATTGATTTAAATATGGAAGCTAACCCAATGTCATTAAGAAGATAATGCTCCAGTCCAAGATTTTTTAAAACCTAATTCCACTTCACACTAAATGGCAACATAGTCTCAAAACTGACTGGAGTGTATTCCTGCTGCTCCTTTGACATAGGATTAGTTGACTGCTTTGTAAAACGGTTAGCGCTCATATTATTGAAATATAAATATAATATAGAAGAGTGCAGACTCATGCACCTTTGCACACAGTGTTGTATCCAGAAATTATTGGGCATCAGTAACCTTAAACTTTGAGAAGAAGCATATATTGAAACAAAAATACACACACACACACACATGTAAATATGTCATCTATATGTTCTCTTTATACACCTTCCTTTGTGAATATGTTGACGCTTAATAAATACATGTTAATAATTATAATAATAGTAATAATAATAACAATACTTTATCTAATTTCTAGATTATATGTGGTCTCCTTTCATGGCCAGATGTGACAGATCAGCTGACACTGGCTCATTAGTCATAATAATATCCTTATTCTACTTTATGCCAAATGGCTTAAGTGAACAGTTGGCAAACTATGAATGAACCTAGTGACCTGTAACTGTTACACTCACAGGGATTGGAATTAACAAAATAAATATATAATACCAAGGCACTTTTCAGGTGCCTAAAGTATAATTCAAGCATATCCAACCCCTTGTATTTCAACATTATTTTTTTCTGTCTAAATTACCTGCATGGAAGCAACACACAAAGCCTATTCCTCCAGCCTGATAAGAGTATTTCAGTATTTAACTACAATAGAATGACTTACCCTTTCTCTGCAACTGTTGAAACTCTTCTGATTTGAGAGTGTGCCTTACAGTCCCCAAATAGTATTCATAGATCATGTGTCTGATCCCTGGAGTGTGTCAATGACATCAGCCAGTAAGAGGTCATTTCCTACTATCCATGCCCTTCTTTTGTTCAGTAGCTGGAGAACCAGGAAATGACACCCATGGACACGGGTCTCCAGCTCAGCACAGTGGGAGTCACACATTGTACTCTGGCAAGTTATAGTAAAGGAACAGTTTGTTTGTATGCCGCATTATTAAAGAGAACGATTTAGGTGTGATTACTTACTGCACAGCAATATCAATTCCACTGGTTTAAACCAGATAAAGCCAACACATAGTACAAGGATTCACAGGGGGTGCCAATATGTTAGGTTTTGCTATTAGTAATTCCAATGGTGCGTTATAGCATGTTAGTAAATGATCTTTTGACCCTATGAGTTTACTGGTACTGGCATTTGCCAGACTATATGTCCACTGCGTCCTCTGACCTGTTGGGGGGCGCAAGTGGTTTAAAATTTAGTGATGAGCACAACTTTCCCCTTTTGGCTAAAGTTTTTTCAGGAACAGAGGCCAGCTCCATGTTGTAACTCCCAACCTGCCCAGCTATAGTCAAGTGATCCCAGTGGTGGCCAATAAAATGCAACTGTAATCTTGAAAGCAAGCAGGTAAAACATGGTCCCTGTGTAAAACATATATTAGTAGACTTCTTAATGAACCAGATGAAAGTTGAGCATAGAACTGGCCAGACCAGGGATTACTTTGATAGTGATTGTAGTTGGCCAGCTTGAATATATTGCAAAACATTGACAAACAATTCCTGTTTTGTTTGAAGGGGAGGACATTTTTAGTAGCTTGATGCACAAAATATCTTAATGTCCTAATATATTGATACTAGGCTGAGTGCAGCACTAAGTTTGCCCAGGAGCAGTAACCCATAGCAACCAATACGATGTTTACTTTTTACCTGCTGATTGGTTGCTATGAGTTACTGCTCCTGGGCAAACTTAGTGCCTTTTATTACATAACCCCTTATGTGTCCTTTTCTTTGAATCATCTTGGATGTTGGCTGCTTCTAGTGCCCCCCCCCCCCTCCAGCAAAGTCTACTTTTCTGCCCAGTGTACCCTGTGAAGAAGATTCACATCTATCAATAAACATCTGTATTAGCGTGGCTTTTGGCTTTTCTAAGGATAAGAGATTGTTCTTTCAGCATGTCAATCCTATACATATTGTTTATCTTGCCATCTTATCTTGACTGAACCATAGGTCTCAAAGTCAAGTCGCTAATAACTTCTTTTCTCATATGCTCATGCTGATATGCTATGCTAACATAAGATATGGAAGTTTGTTTTTTTACAGATGATGCTCAGACATTAAAATGCAACAATAGGTGATTAAGTGATCTGGAAATTACCTATAAGAATTTAAGGAAAATATGTAATCAAAAATGTTAATGTTGTGCTTTTCATGGTATAAAACTATATGCAATGAGGAACCAGGCAGATCATTGTTGTAAGCTGCTGAATGCTGTATTTATATATACAGTATTGGTGCACCTAATCAATAAAGCTTTATATTCTGAGTTTGAGCATTATTCCTGTGTCCAGGTGTAGTACTTCTCAAAGGAAAGGAACCAAACTTCTCATCATCATCTGCATTTCTTCTTTCAAAGCTTTGTCAAGGCTGCCACTCCCTGTACTTGGTTTCAGTTGATAATTTTCAGCAACTAGAGTGTCTATCTCTAACAACTTTTTCTGTTTCATTTTTTGGCAGGAGATGTCTTACTCTTTCTTATCCTCCCTTTCTTTCAAAATCTCATAAATGTGCTGTTCAATTCCCGCAACAGCATCTAAAATCATTTTAGTGAGGAAGACCTCAGAAAGATATACTGTTCAGCCCTACGCTGACCTTATCTAACACAACATTATCATCTTCTAACAGTATGCCTTTTACAGACACATTACATTTAGACATTAAAGATTTGAGGTATTTTTTAGAGATGGACATTCATAATAACTAGCAAAAATCTACCCAGCTAGGGTTATATATGGTGACTATTCACTCCTCTGAATTATTTGGATAAAATTGAGTCTATGGGAGATGGACTCTCCATTATTTGAACCATTCTGGCAAATGGGTTTCTGGATAATGGATCCCATACCTGTATTATGAGTCAATAATTAATTTAATCTTACAGTACAATACAGGCTGCAAAAGAAGACAAAATTCAATACATTCACTGGTTAAATGAAACAAAATGAAACAAAATAAAACCGGACTTTTGGTGCAAAAATTTGGGCAATAGTTTCTGTTTGGCCAAGTCATCACTGGTCATAACATAAATGCATGTGGTAAATAGAGAAATATGCTGGGTTACAGTCCAGCACAAACACAGGCAGCACTGTATATAGAGAGACTGAGACACTTATAGGCTAGGCATGTTCTTTGTATTGTATAGACCAGTGATCCCCAACCAGTAGCTCGCGAGCAACATGTTGCTCTCCAACCCCTTGGATGCTGCTCCCAGTGGCCTCAAAGCAGGTGCTTATTTTTCAATTATTGGCTTAAAGTTTTGATTGAATAAAAAACAGATGTCCTGCCAAACATTCTCTCCTGTAGGCTGCCAGTCCATATAAGGGCTACCAAAAAGCCAATCAGAGCTCTTATTTGACATCCTCATGGACTTTTTCATGCTTGTGTTGCTTTCCAACTCTTTTTTGTGGCTCACAAGCAAAAAAGGTTGGGGACCCCTGGTATAGACATTCCACTAGACAGAATTTTCTTTCATTGAGAATTAAGTGAGCTACCACGCTTTTGATGTCAGTAATTACTGAAAGGGTTATATGGAATGAATCCTCAAGGTTATTTTAGAACCACAGTGTATGCAGTCCATTAGCCAAAAATCATGCAGCCCATTAACTTTGACTCTATTTATGATGATTTACATAAGGGCCATCTGTAGGGTTCTAAAATAACCCCAAGCAGTCACTCCATGGCACTTTCACAGACACACCAGAACCTACAACGTAGTGTAGTAATTCAAGAATTCCTACACGTTCTATTGAAATATACCCCAAAAAGACCCCATCATTAGGCATTATTAAAGCAACTCAGCGGCATGTAAAATGAATGATTTTATTGTTACTACTGTTCTATTTGTTTCTTATCAGTGAGTTTTATAGAAGACAGACTACCCTCTTCCATAGGAACCTCTGTTCCCAAATGGTCTTTTCTATCAAGTCCAGACTGTTAACATTTTAGTTACAGTTAAGGTGGCCATACATGGGTCGATAAAAGCTGCTGACAGACAGAGTGGGTAAATTATTGGCCCATGTATGGGGCTCTCTGACGGCAGCCCCAGAATCAGCCCTGGCCCTAGGGCCCAGGATCGGATCAGCCCCACATTGCCCACCTCAATGTGGGCATATCGGGGAGAAATCCGCTCATTTGGCAAATCTTTCTGTGTATGGCCGACTTAAAGAATTAAAAATATTTTCCCTGTTCCTAGCCACTTTAGCAGAATTACACAGGTGTACTTATGCAGCTGACAGAGCTGGTATAATCTGAGAACAATTGGGAATTGCGAAGTTACAGGGTTTGCTTAATTTTCACTCGTTTGTTATGTAATGAGGTCTTTTGTCATTTGTAGCTTCCAAAGAAAAAAAGTATTACAATTAGGATGACGTGTAAGTCCCTGCATTCTAATGTACATTCCCTCAGATAAAGTATCAGCCACAGAAGCAAGTGCGCATCTCAGATGTCAAACAAGCACTCCAAATACCTCATACCAAAATGACAGAATGAATTCCGCTGAATTTTTATATGAGGCACGCCCTGCCTGCCATACATAAGCTTTTGTGTGTATGTGTCTGCGAAAAAAATATAACCTGGTTTATAAAGCATATTGACATACTGTTTACTTGACCAGTAAAGACAATATTGTATTATATGTTATATATATATAGTGAGGTATAGTGAGATAGTAAGGATATTATAATTGACAGAGGAGTTTCATGACTGTATAAAAAGGCAGAAGGGTCTAATACCCTCATATTTTATTTAATATAATTCACAAGTTTCAGTGAGTCATGTTACAGAAATGACATCATAACTCACCATTTATAACTGATGACATCAGAACTCACTGTTTATAAGGATATAATTTACAAGATATTCATGGCTTTTGTGTATTATATATATATATATATATATATATACATATATAATATATTATTATCTAAATAAACATAAATAAATGTATAACTATGCATGGACCCATAATGCGTTATTAATTATTCTCTTTCATAAACTCACATGCTCAGACCCCTGAGCATATGGACAGTTGCCAGATGTAGGGCCAGTTCCTTAAATCAGAAGGTGCTTTATTTTCTCCACACCCTACCAATGACTCGAGAAACCATGGAATGTATTCTACATGGTGTGATGACTTTATTAAGCTACATGCCCTCTCTGTGCTTTGGAGTAAGAGACAGCTGTAGCATACAAATCTTACATTTCATGTCAGTTGTCGCTTCTCTAAAATAATACAGTATACCGTTGTGCTATTTACACCAAAATATCAGCAGTAAAAATAATACACAACTGAAGCTATATAGACCCCCCCCCCAACACTAACTAAGAGATAGCCAGAGGAGATTGCTGTAGGCAAAAATGCATTCTAAATATCAAGGTGAGAAATTAGAATTCAAGTGCATAACAAGCTTCAAGGGTCTGCAGCTACTTGTAGCCTGAAAATAATGCTTGGGTTCCCCAGTGGTTTCATCCACAGAGAGAACTTACTTGCATCAAGGGAATTGGACACTATTGCCCTTACTGATGCTGTGCAGACTGGCATACCAAATGTTTTGCTGTCCCCACTCTGAATTACACACAACTCTGGAGCGCCTGGTGAAATTCTAGGAAAACCCTAAACTGGAGGTCCAATATCTAACATTTTTGCAACTGAATGTTTCCTTCATGAATGTGCTTTACTCATACAGTCATAGTCCAGTTTTTTATTCTGTTATATGTCACATACAGACACACACAGAGATGCACACACAAACACACAGACACACACATAGACACACACATAGACACACACATACAGACTTATTCTCCAAGAATCTCCCTAGCTCCCCCAACACACACACACACATACTTGTGTCATTTTCTCTTTTCCCTCTTATTTATTTGTAGGTTAATGTTCAAGCAGCATTGGTGGTTCAGTGGGAGCGGTGCTCTACACTGATCTGTAAACTCTTCCTTCTCCTGGGTCAGACACATACTGGGGTAGATTCATCAAAGAGTGAAGTTCCGCCACTAGAGGGAAATTCCACAGCTCTCAATTAATTTCTATGGGATTTTGCAAGGCGTATTCATCAATGGGTGAAGTGAAAGTTCACCCTTTGATGAATACGCCTTTAAAAATCCCATAGAAATGAATTGAGAGCTGTGGAATTTCCCTCTAGTGGCGGAACTTCACTCTTAACTTCACTCTTTGATGAATCTACCCCACTGTGTTCTGCTTGCCTTCACCTCTCTCACAGGATTCCAGAGATAGACGTGCGCAGCACAAGCCTAAGCCAGGAAAAGCAAGCGATCACTGAGCGGAGAGTTAAAGTCACCCACTGACCCACCGATTAGGGTTGCCACCTTTTCTTGAGAAAAATACTGGCCTTGCTATATATTTATCTTTTTTTCCTATTAATAACATTGGGATCAACCATCAAAAATACCGTCCAGGCCGGTAAAATACCCGCCAGGTGGCAACCCTACCATGGCCCCCAGTTATGTTGCCTACAGGTTTATGCAGACACGTGCAGCGAGCACCGCATCTAATCAGGGAGAGGGTAGAGCGGCCCATTCAAACGCAGTGTAGAACAGCCCCTTGGGTCTATATATAATATATATAAGTCTATATATAACCTGCATAAATGCTAGTTGATCCAGAGGAATCTGCATTATCCTGACTCCAAGATGGCAATAGGACCAGTCTCTGGATCAACTCATTTGCTAAAATGCCATCCAACCCTTTCCTAAAGCTATCTAAAGTATCAGCCTGATTTAGCAAGAGAATTCCACATCTTCACTGCTGTCACTCGAATTGAGCCGGAACCTTTCTTCCTTCTAATCGGAACGGATGGCCAACATGCCAGCTGGAAGGACCTACTAGTAGAGAAGCTATTGTACAATCCCCTTATATATTTATACATAGTTATATCCCCTTAAGTGCCTCTTATCCAGTGGGAACACCCCCAACTTCGCCAGTCTTTCTTCTTTATAATTCTCCATAACTTTTTACCAGCTTAGTTGCCCTTTTGTGGACCCTCTCTAATTCAATAATATCCCATTTGAGTGCTGGAGACCAAAATTGTACAGCATATTCTAGATTTGGCCTAACCCGCGCTCTGTACATTGGAAGAATAGCCCTCCCTCCCATGAATCGATGCCCCTTTTAATACAGAGCAAGACCTTGTTTGCCCTTGCAGCTACTGACTGGCATTGCTTGCTACAATCTATAAGGACTCCAAGGTCTTCTTCCATTATTGATTTGCCTAGTGTAATCCTATTAAGGGTTTAAGTGGCTTGCACATTTTTACATCCCAGGTGCATGACTTTACATTTATCAACATTGAATCTCAACTGCCACCTTAAGTCTTCTATAAAATCAAACATTAATGTAAAAATTAAATAAACCCAATAGGCTGGTTTTGCTTCCAATAAGAAATAATTATATCTTAGTTTGGATGACGTACAGGGTATTGTTTTACTATGGGTTTAATTGTAATAGCACTTAGAAAGCAAAAGTTTTGTAAGTATATTTCTACTGTGTAAAATCTGTTTTTATTTTTAATTAAAACATAACAATAGTGGTAACAGTAATAATAATCATAATAAATTAAGCAGGCATGTTACATTGCAGGCACATTCTCACATTCTGCTCTACCCTGAATTTCTCAGTGTGATTTATCTAGCTTATTAGTTATTATTAGAAAGCAGATTCAGTGTGTGACAGTCCCACAGTGCTAATTCCATTGTGAAAGAAACCTTGAGAGGAAATCTGAAGGCGTATGTCATTTTTCAAGCTCACAATCCATGTTACTGTTTTAGGCAGGACAGGAAACAAGATCAGGCCTCTTCCTGAAACTTCAGGGTTATTAACCAAAATGTTTAGGACTTAAGAACACAAGGGATCAATTTTTTCAAACCTTTAATAAAAAGATGGAAGATAAGTGTCTCTATCTATAGGCCTTAAATTGGGAATATGATCCATATGCCTTTTAAAGTAAATTTTATGCAGCTGTTCGACCATATGATTTATTTAGTGATTTTAACCTTGGTCCTATGAAAGTACAACAACTCCTTGTTCATATATGTTTTTATCTTTATTGTATGATGCATGTTATTTTTTTACTTCTCATTTTCATATAATTCTTGGTTTTTAGCTCCATCTGGTGTTTCGATAGCAAATTCAAATGTTCCTGTTTCAATCAATTAAACTGTTATATTGTTGGATTTATAGATTGTTTGGCTTTTGAAACAGTTATAAAAATGTCATATAAGTGCAGAGGCATAGAAGCAATATAATAATCTCTGCATTGATTCTTGTTTTTCCTTGTAAAATCCAAATGTAATCATTAGACTAGTCTCACAGTTAAACCTACTGTGATACTGTAATCATTCAGAGCAGAAAATGCATTTCTACTGCATATGAAGCAATTCCCTTATATATCTTCTGTTCCTTTTCAATGGTGCTGCCTCTTACAGTATTTAATTAAAGGGAATACTGTCGATGACAAGGAACCAATGACTAAGGAGGTTATTTATCAAGGTTTGAATTTGAATTTCTGCCATGATTAAATTTTTTTGAGCGAAAACTCCAGAATTCAATTATGCTTTCAAAAGCTCACATGTATGATATTATTATATAGGTATGGGACCTTTTATCCAGAATGGACATGGGTTTTCCTGATAAGATATCTTTTCAAAATTTGGATCTCCATACCTCTACTAAAAAATTACTTCAATATTAAAGGGAAACTGTCATGGGAAAACATGTTTTTTTTATAAATGCCCTTATCTCTGTGACTAGTCCTGGAGATCATTTGCATACTCAAAAGAGCAAACAGATTTTTTTAAATTCAGTTTTGAAATATGACATGGGGCTAGCCATTTTGTCAGTTTCCCAGCTGCCCCGGTCATGTGACTTTTGCCAGCACTTTAGGAGGGAACTGCTTTCTGGCAGGCTGTTGTTTTTCCTTCTCAATGTAACTGAATAGTACGCAGTGGGACATGGGTTTTATTATTGAGTGTTGTTCTTAGATCTACCAGGCAGCTGTTATCTTGTGTTAGGGAGCTGTTATCTGGTTACCTTCTCATTGTTCTTTTGTTAGGCTGCTGGGTGGGGGAGAGGGAGGGGGTGATATCACTCTAACTTGCAGTATAGCAGTAAAGAGTAATTGAAGTTTATCAGAGCTCAAGTCACATGACTTGGGGCAGCTGGGAAATTGACAAAATGTCTAGGCCCATGTCAGATTTCAAAATTAAATATAAAAAAATCTGTTTGCTCTTTTGAGAAATGGATTTCAGTGCAGAATTCTTCTGGAACAGCACTATTAACTGATGCATTTTGAAAAAATTTTTTTCCCATGACAGAATCCCTTTAAATAAACCCATTAGCCTTGTTTTTACTCCAGTAATGATTAATTATATTTTAGTTCAAGTACAAGGTAGTGTTTTATTATTACAGAGAAAAATCATTTGAAAAATTAGAATAAATGATGAAAATGAAATACAAAAGTCTATGGGAGATGGCCTTTCCATTATTCGGAGCTTTCTCGATAACCGGCTTCCGGATAATGGATCCCATACCTGTAGTATATTTTTCTTTTCTCTGATGTACAGTAATTTTATTGGGCATGAATTTCAGCGTAAATGTATTCTGCTCATGAGAGAGAAGACTATTTGCCTGTAGTTATTCGTGTTGCTCATGATATTGCTTTACCTGTCTATGCTGAACTCAAGACCAAACGGGTGCAACAAGTCGGAGGTGCCAAATATAATGAAAAAACATTGCAGGTACAAACTACACACAACATGACTGTCGGACACAGTTGTGTTGTGTCAGATACATGTAGTTTGTAACTATGATGTTTCTATCTCTCATGATATTCAGCGCCTCTAACTTGTCGCATAAAACCTGATTGTCCCGTGAAGTTCCGTTTAGAATCATTTTGTGTATTTTATATATTGCCTTTTTTATTTGGATTTAGGTAATGTGCTTATAGTTGCAGTAACTTATAGATTATAGTTAGTAGGTAGTATGGTTCTTTTTTGGGATGAATTAGCTTTAAAGAACAAGTAAACCTTTTTTTTTTCTATCTGTAAATTTGCTCTAAACAGCTCCCCAGATTAATGTACCTTAGTCCCTGCTGCAAATCTGCTCTGGTTTCTGTGTTATCAGCAGCTTGTTTCCCCTTCTTCCTGGTGCAGAGTGAAGCCCCGCCCCTTTTTTTTTTACACAACTATGTATTAAATGTATTAAATCACTGCACTTTATTATCACTGTACTCTGTAATTCAATATCATATTGTGCGAATGATAAAAATCTGATGTGTCTTACTGCCCTATGATGCACAAGAAATTCATATCAACTTCTAGTACAAATGGCAATAAAAAACTCGACTTGAATTAGAGTATTCGAGTTTTTCACCCCAAAATGTCTGATCTCTGATGCCATGAGCATCTCTGGTGATTCCTCTTTATAATTCTCTGATTCTCATTTAGGTTAGATTTTAAATCTGACATCTGATGATTAGGGAGTCTTCCTACATCAGACACTTAACATTTGGTTGTCAAGCACAGCTATACTGTTTAAAACAGCTAATATCATTAAATGAAGTAAAAGAAGAAATCTATCTAAATTGCAAAATGCTTAGAAGAACACCAATTTTCATTCATTTTGTATTACTTTACTTCCAATTTAAGAATCTGCAAGGTTAGTTAAGGTTTTACAGAAAACTGTACATTACAGTATCGTTTTACTAGAGAAGACTTCTTTAATAACAATGCAACTCAAAAGCTTTATTTTTTTTTTCAAAAGGAGCTTCTATTCTTGAAAAACAAAGAGCACAAAACAATACAATACAGCTGGGTATGTTAAATATATTCACGCTTCAGATACAAAACCTGCCACAGTTAAAATAATAGAACTAAATACTTCACTTCTTGAATAATAAGAAGCACACTTAACTGAAGAAGCCATAAAATGCCATTTGAGTGCCTTGCAAGCAGTGTCCATATCTACACTGAGTTTATTGTGTTGTCACATCATAAGCAGCAAGGGGAATCGAAAAGGAAATAAATATCAAGTTATTAAAAATGTCTAAACTAACATACAATTTACATACATTCCGTTCAAAGCATATTTCAGACTCAATAACCGAGGGAAAAGAAATGTAAAATAACAGCCAAAAAGGAACATACAAAATATTAAAATAGAGGTGCAGATTCAGCAATTTGTGATTCAATATTTGGAATTATATATATATACAGTGTATATATTTTTTATAGATTCTGTTCCTATGACTGTATGTACATATATCTGTGTAACTTCATATTATATCAGATTTGGCATTAAATATTTATGGTATGCTCAGGGGCCGATTTAAGACCTTGGTGGGTCCTGGGCAAAGGGCAAAAAATGTTTCTGAAACTACACCCACTTTTTGGCCACACCCGCAAATACCACTCCCCCATTTGAAAGCCAGGTCAGAAGGAAAAGTCAAACAAATTATAAACTATAAAAACTGAAGGATGAACACAGTAGCAGTTCCATTTATAAATGCCCCCAGAATTGATACTAGGATAGCACAGTGCAATTCCATGTATAAATACCCCCAAAACCCAGATCAGGATGGCAAAGGGGCAATTCCATTGATAAATACCCCCAGAACCCATAGCACAATGGCAAAGGGACAATTCCATGTATAAATACCCCCAGAATCCATAGCAGGATGGCAAAGGGACAATTCCATGTATAAATACACCCAGAATCCATAGCAGGATGGCAAAGGGGCAGTTCCATGCATAAATTCCCCCCTAGAATCCATAGCAGGCTGGCAAAGGGGCAGTTCCATGTATAAATACCTCCAGAACCCATAGCAGGATGGCAAAGGGGCAATTCCAAGTATAATTACCCCCCAGAACCCATAGCAGGATGGCAAAGGGGCAGTTCCATGTATAAATATCCCCAGAACCCATAGCAGGATGGCAAAAGGGCAATTCCATGTATGAACACTTTGACAAATGCAATGATTAGCCACTCACCCTCACCTAGGAGGAGCCCCTTTCAGCTGTCTGGTACTGTGATGGGTGGCAGCATCACGGTTTGTGACCATGACAGTCGGGAACTAGCGCTGCCGATCAGGAACATTCTCAGTAGGACAAGTGCAGCAGGTGCAGCCAGACCAGCACGGCACCTCGTGTGACGCGCCAAAGCAATATTCTGCTCCTCTTCCAGGCTCCCTCTCTGCACCTTCCTTTCCTTCGCTGCTGGCCACTTCCACTTCCCCTCCTCAGGCAGGGGGTGGTTATACGAAATGGAAGCAGATCAGAGGGGAGAGGGAGCCAGCCAAGACAGCATCAAAAAAAGAAAAAAACATTGGAAAAAAAACCTGAAAATAAATAAATAAATGTACAACTCAGCAGTGGGCCCCCCAAATAAGTGGGCCCTGGGCAGATGGCCACTTTGCCCGCTTATTAAAGTGGCCCTGGGTATGCTTATGTTTTTTTCTAATTTTTTTCTTTATGTTATACTTCCAAAATGAATCTTTTCTTTATGTATGTAGCACTAAAGAGCAATTTATGAATGCAGTGCAAAGGGCAATTTTCAGATGCAAATAACCTGCATTAAAAATTACATCCAGAGTTGTGCCTAATGGCTATACTCGAAAATCGAGTACAGGTATGGGATCCTGTATCTGGAAATGAATCCTTCTGCCCGACCAAACTGCATTTGAGTCCTAATTTGCATAAGCAAATGTGGTGAGGGAAATTGCATGACAATGAAATGTTTTACCTTCCCACCCCTATTTTGCATATGCAATTAGGATTCGGTTTCAGTATTTGGCCAAATCTTTTGTGAAGGATTCGGGGGTTCGGCCAAATCCAAAATAGTGGATCTAAAAACTATTTTCTTTTGTACTTGATCCAAACTGAGAGATAATATTTATTTAATGTATAAATGATATTTTAGTAGACATAAGGCATGAAGGTCCAAATCTGGAAAAAAACCGAGGTCCTGAGCATTCTGGATAACAGATCCAATACCTAAACACGTGTTTCTGATAAAATGTATCTGAGTAATGCAATTAAAATCATACCACGACCACCGTGTCTAATAAACTAAAGCAATCAGATATTTTCTTTTCAACAGGTGACCTGTTAATAGACACTCTGTGATTTGAAATACATTACCCCAAGTACTGGCTGTTATGTAGTTAATGCATCTAGACACAAAGCATTCTGTGCAGCTGTGTATTGTCCCAGCGAGTACGCATCTTTATATTTTCTGTATGACGGGCACCTGTATCAGTTATTATGGATAAAAAGAGCAGAGATGTGAGAGACACAGTACTGCTGGGAATCCATGGGGACGCAGGTGCAGGTGAATGATATTCATGTACATTACCAGTTCTCACGTGATTATTCTGTCATATCAACTTCCAAACAATGATGCTTCTTGCCTTGTAAATACAAATTGAAGTAGCAAATGCGCTTTGAGCAGTGTTGGGTTTTCATTAACCTTTCTGCCCGCTATAAATGTTTTGTGTCTCTGGCATGAAAGCATCAGGAAGAAATAACAAAGCTACTCGTGCTGTGTTTGACATATCTCTGCTGATTTCCTTGCAGGACCTAAAGCTGTCAGCCTCTTATATTTCATTTGACTTTCTGTGCAGTATGAATATCAGTCCCCCACCCACACAATAAAGAGAGTGAGCCAATGCCCTCCACCTGCTTTATCCGAGTCACAAAAACATCTGCACATCTCCCAAACCAATGAAATGTATAATCCAGGTGGGGAAGGGGGGGTTTGGATTGTGATCATGTTAAAGGCAGTCACCTTTAAATAACATTTTCCTAAGAAGGTATAGAAGGACCTTTGAAAGCAAACTTTCAATTGCCTGTCATTTTTATTTTATAGTTCAAAATGATTATTCTCCCACCCCCTACCCCCACACCTAAAGCAATTTAAAAAAAGTGCTAGGCACAATTTTGCAGGTTTGCATTTGTCACCCTACCCTACACTTTATAAATGACCTCTCTGCATCCTGCTAATTGACACCAATGAAAAGTCTCCTTTACATATACATTTTTAGTGGATGGGGGAGTCTGTATCCTGCACTGGTATAAGAGCTGAAGATTTAACATTCCCCACTGTTATACTTACTGAATTTGTAATAGCAATCAGATTGATACTGTTCTCCAATAAAAAATATTCCTCCTTACTGTAGCAATAGGGTTGCCACCTTTCCCCGCATGTAACTCCAGGCTGGGCCATGACATGATGGGACTGACTGATGATGTGGAAGGGAGGGTCAATAACACATTAGGGGCAGAGCAATGAAGTCAGGGTCAGATCTATGATTTTGCGATCTGTGATTGGCCGATTGCCCAGTTGATTTTCCTTGAATCCTGCCTGGTTTTCCTAATTTGGAAAATCAGGCAGTCAGTTTTGACCTGGAGAGCCCTTCATAAATCTGGGCTGTCTAGGTCATAACTGGACAGGTGGCAACCCTCTGGAGACATCAGAGATGGGTGGAAATATGGTACATACATCACTGGGACAGGGAATGGTTGATGACACTGCTAGAAGGGTGGGGTCATGCAAAAAGGTTTGATGCACAACCAGCTTACAACCTGATAGTAGCAGTGTTGGACTGGGCAACCAATACAAAAAAGGGGGCCCCCAGACTTCTGGGCCCCTAGTGACCTAGCTTGCTCCCCCACATTGAATGTAGTCTATTCCCTGGCCAGACCCAGCATGCAAGTGGGGTGGGGGCTAGAATGGACACCCTTCACTGTAAGGGACAGGGAATGGTTGATAACACTGCTACAAGGGTAGGGTCATGCAAAAAGGTTTGCACAACAAGCCTACAACCTGATAGTAGCAGTGTTGGACTGGGCCACCAGTTAAAAAAGGTGGGCCTGGACTTTTGGCCCCTGGTGACCTCGCCTGCTCCCCCCGCATGGAATGTAGACTATCCCATGTCCGAACCCAGCATGCAAGTGGGGTGGGGGTTAGGTCGAACACCAGGTGATAATAGTGATTGCTCAAACCCATTCTACTGATAAAGAATACATTTTCTCTGTAATACCATGCTGTAAAAAAGTACAAATTTATTGATACATAAAAAAAATATTACCAGTTACCCCACATGGAGCCTCCATGTGGGGTAACTGGTAATATTTTTTTTATGTATCAATAAATTTGTACTTTTTTACAGTATGGTATTACAGAGAAAATGTATTCTTTATCAGTGTATTACCTCGGTTTGACCACCAGAGGTCTCTAATATGCCATGCACTAGTTAAAGATTTGTCCCTTGGAGTCAATTTATACAATCAAACCCATTCTACCCTTGCATGATGAATACATATTTCAGTCTGGAACAACTACTTTTATATGAGCAAATGCCTGAGAAATGTAATGGTTCTGTTTTTGTTACCGGAGTCACTCTAACATAGTGATAAGGATTTTCCAAAATAAAATGTTTGTAAAATCCTACATTGCTAAATAATCCATTATTATTATTACTGGGCCTTTAATAACTAAACAGCACAGCTTCTAAGATTTGTTAAAAGTTCTGAAAATGACCATGTGGGCCAATTCAGTGAGAGAAAGTTATTTCATGGTTCATCACGTGAAAACTCATGGACAAGATTCAATTCAAAGAGAAAAAAACTTTTACATGGATGAATTACACAGTGAGAGGTACGTGTAAGAAGATCTACAACCTCTATGGAAAGTAATGATTAGTGATGGGCGAATTTATTCGCCAGGGGCGAATTCGCGGCGAATTCCCGTTATTCGCCGCTGGCGAATAAATTTGCGAAACTGGCAAAAAAATTTGCCAAAAAAAATTCGCCGCGCAAAAATGAGTCGCGCGTCGTTTTTGACGCGACGCGCCGAAAACGACGCGACGCGCGCCGAAAATTACGCGGCGCGTCGGAATCGACGCGCGTCAAAAACGACGCGCGACTCGTTTCGCGAATCGGCTAAAAATTCGAGAATTTCTCTGGAAATTCGCGAATTTTTCGGCGAAGCGAAACGCGGCCGTTTCGCCCATCACTAGTAATGATGGAAGAATGAAGAATGAACTTTTTCACATATTGTAGTTAGGTCATGTATGATAAGGTTGTGGAATGGTTTTAGTCCCATGAAGATTTCTGCCCCATCTCATCTCCCAAGGAAGCACAGTTTGTAAAATGTACTAAATTGTGGATTTTATTGTGCACACTATTATTTTGTGAGTATACTATGTAAGGATAAAACATTCAATGGCTTTCTATTTGATACAGTTTTTTTAGAACCTGTTTTAAAAATATATTTGTTTTATTTCCCACCCTCTTTCTTGCTAACCAGTAGCAGCTCAGTAAGCCAGGTCAACAACTATCTCTAAACTGTTCCAAGCTGATAAATTCGTTTCTTGTAATTTCTCGGTAGCATATACCCAAGAAAGCCTCAGGCACTCACAGAACCCACAAACAGGTGTAGATAAAAGAAAGTCCCTTATTGCAAAAACATTATACAAAAGGACTATTTATTTTATTTGAGCCTATTTGTGGGATATGTTTAGCTTATAACTAAGTGAGCATAGCACAAAACACGTAAGGATTTTTTGTGCCATGTCTTTGTATTAAAGAGCAAGGAAAGGCAAAGAAATAAAATCCAATTTTTACTTTCTTTAATGAAAAAGAAATCTATCTCCAATATACTTTAATTTAAAAATGTGTACCGTTTTTATAAGAAACCTGACTGTATGCAGTGAACTTCTCCCTTCATTTAGTGCTTTGGATAGGAATTGTCAGATGGTCCCTAACTTCTGGCAGGGAAACAATCATACTTATGAACAGCAGGGGGAGCCCCTGCCTTACTTACCAGCCATGCAGAACTCAAACAGCTTTGTTTTTTGATCATTTATGACGATCCCTAAGCAGCACAGACCATACTGAGCATGTGCAGTGCCAGTGTCAGGCAAAGATGTATAACAAAGTTACAAGATGACAGCCCCCTGTGGCCAACTTTGAAAGCATAAATCATTTGTTTGATTAGGCTTGTGGTGCAGTAAGTTCATGTTTATGTTTAGTATACAAAATACAGCATTTCTAGCCTTATTCTATTTTACACTTTCCTTGCCCTTTAAAGTACTTTTTCTTTATACTTGCCTGTTTGCGAGATCTCTTAAGCCTATGGCTAACCATACTGTAGCATGAAATGTATGAGCCTTTTTTTGCAACATGCATTTGCAATAATGAACTCAATGGATCTGAGTGCTTGTTGTTTTCTCACCTCAAGTTGTATGTGTGTGAAAAGTGAATCCTGACCCCACATTTCTACAGAGGAGTCTTAATATTTTAAACATTTACACAAAGAAATATTTTACATATTTCTCAGCAACAGCCAAGAACTCTCAACTTGTAGCATTTGTTTTGTAACAGTCTATAATAAGTAGGAACATGTTCAGTAGAGGCCGATGGTGATCATGTTGCTAAAACTAGCAGAATTTAGTGTACAATTATGGGACCTGGGGACCTGGGGTTTTCCCGGCTAAGGGTTTTTCTGTTATTTGGATCTTCATACCTTAAGTCTACTTAAAAGTAACTTAAATGTTAAATAAACCCAATAGGATTGTTTTGCCTCCAGTAAGGAATCATTCTTTGTTCGTTTGGATCAAGTAGAAGGTACTGTTTTATTATTACAAAGAAATGGAAAATCATTTTTAAAAATGTTCTTAATTTGATTACAATAAAATCTTATGGGAGATGTCCAGTGTTTTTTGGATTTTTCATTTTAAAATTGCACATTTTTGAAAATAAACGTAGAGACATTAGACAAAAAGTCGATTCCTTGAAAGTTTTTTCAAGGTGAACTACTCCTTTAGTTCCACTAGGTGTCACTGCTTTATAACAAATAGCAGGGTAATCGAAGCCTAAGGCGCTAAAGGAGTAATATGTGTCCATCATCACTGTAAAAAGTCTGAGTTTAGAGCCTTAATGAAAACATTGGGTCAATTTGTTTGCCTTACCTTTCCTGTTTGCATGTAGTGAGTAATTTATGCCGTGTACATGGCAGAGAGCTTCCATCATACTAATGTGCTCTTAAAGAGTCATTAAGATGCACGCTTGAAAAAACACATGCATAAAGAAAATGCGTTATTCACATCCCGTCCTTTGTTTAACATTTACCAACTTCCAGTCTGACCGGTCACTAAATAGCTGCCAATTTAAAAGATGAAAATGCTGATACGGTGGATTTGTATGAGGAATATGGAAGCAAATATGCAAATGTGTTGTGTGTTTTATTGATCTTTTCAATTAGTTCAATTATTCTGACTGAGATCTGCTTTACATCTTATTCAGGAATCAAGTGGTGTTAGCAAGAAAAATGGATTCACGAAAGGTCTTTAGGATAATAAATGCTAATAGCAGGTTTAAATGGATAACTCCTAATTGCTTGTCTAAAAGGAGGATATTGCAGGCTTTAAAGAAAACTCTGGGTCTAATGAAAGGTAACCTACAGCAACCCACCAGAAGCAAAATCTGCACCTGTAATTCTATTACCCCATAGGTTGTCAGTGACAGACAACAAGAATGGCAGGCTACTGGTCAATGACATATCTGGACCAGACCGATGATGTCAGGGAGGCGCTATGACGTTGCAATTGGTGAATTGGCCAGTCCAAGGGTAAAAAAAAATCCAGGCTGTCCGTGTCAAAACTGGACAGGTGGCAACCCTATGTAGCAAAAGAACCCTATGAGCAAAGAATTGTTAGTTAGGGAAGCACTAACAAATCCAAACATAGTAGGGATGTTTGTGTTGATACATTTTTGACCTGCACCACATGCTGTACTTCTTGCCACCAACACTCCCTGCCTCCAACCCTGATGTCACGGAGAGGGGCAGTGCCACAAGTCTATAAATAGACAAATACAAGAGATCCTCTGTACTCAACCCATTATCAATATATTAAGGACATTGAAACATTTTGTGCCTTAAGCTACTAAAAATCACCGATATGGCCAGTCATACTCTCAACTTGCATCTGATTCATCAAGAATCTAGAAATCTAGGAATCTAGGGGCCCAACAAAAATTTTTAGACCAGGGGCCCACTCTGAGTACTATTATTCTTCCTCTACTCATTCAACCTCTATTCTTCTAGTGTATTTCTTTACATACTATAATCTATTATTACATCTATTTAGTCCGACACTGAATTCAATTGCTTCATTATACATTTTACAAATGGACTAAGTTTTACCTGCAACTTACTTGCTGTGAGTAAACTCAAACAAGCTTGGTTGCCCTTTTATTGGCCACCAGTGGGATCACCTGACTATAGCTGGAAAGGGTGGGAGCTACAGCATGGAGCTGGCCACTACTCCTGTATAAACTATAACAAACAAGGAAAAGTTGTGCTCACCACTAATTTTTAAAAACATTAAGTGGGGGTGCAATGAGGTTGTGACAACAAATTTAAAAATTAGTAGTGAGCACAACTTTCCCTTGTTTGTTAAAGTCTATAAATAGACAATGTGTTACGCAGAAATGGGGCAAAGTTAGGTCGCAGGCAGGAAGGCCAGCAAGGACAGGAGGATGCTCTTTGCCCAAACCCACTATCAGGCTGAATATTTTGTACAAGTGTCAGCCCAAATCTGCTGACCCAAAGGCTTCGGGCCCGCCCGAAAATGAGGTTGGGGCTAGGGTGGACACCAGGTGGGCCCTTCAGTTGCCCTGGATGGCCCAGTCTGACCCTGGATAATAGTGCTGATTTGTTGGCTCAAACCCATTCTACCCTTGAATGATGAATACATATTTCAGTCTGGAACAACTAGTTAATGGGTGCTTTAAGTACAAAATTCTTATCCTGTCCTTCCTGCTTGTTGCATCAGGAAAGCTCCCACACTATCATTTTTGTCAAAGCTTCTTAAAAATCACCTTTTGAAGGAAGCACTTCCATAGTCTTCCTCTGCAGTAAGAAACCCTTGCCCTATGCACTTGGTCCCCATCCCTTTTAGTTTCTGTCTGTCTCTTCCTAATAGATAGTAAGCTCTTTGGCGCATCCCTGCTGTGCATTAAAACAAATACGTTCAGCATGAACTTATTTAATTTAATACAGTTAAGGGATCCATTATCTGGACACCTTTTATCCAGAAAGCTCTGAATTACAGGAAGTCCATAGAGTCCATTTTAATTAAATAATTTAGATTTTTACAAAAGATTTCCTTTTTCACTGCAATAATAAAACAGTACCATGTACTTGATCCTAGCTAAGATTTAATTTATCCTTATTGTAGGAAAAACAATCCTTTGGGGTTTAATAAACGTTTAAACGATTTTTTAGACTTATGGCAGGAAGATCCAAGATCCCTTATCCAGAAAACCCCAGGATAATTATTCAGAACAAGTCCCATACCTTTAATAACTATACCCTATTTGTGGTGCTATATACGTACATACATACCAATGATAATATGCTATACTACTTTTTCAACTACAGTAGGATTCATGATGGTGCATAGTATTTCCAATCAGTGTTAATTCTTGTCCTACTAAAAGGGATTTAGTAGTGAGACAAATGCATGGCATGACCTTAAGATGTTTCATTCTGGTACATTCATTGAAATTTTTGCGCTGCTTACTCTTAGTTTCATTTGCTATAGCCTGCGACAAATGTTCTTTATTAATAATATATTATTACATATAAACACATTTGGGTTTTGGTCAATGAAACATACACCAAGTGCATTAATTATCCAGCACTGAATGACTCATTCTGGATCGATCCAATTCTGATCAATCAGCTAGGAATGCATGTCCTTGCCTGGATTGGATCAATACTGATATCAATTGAATTCACAGGAGAAATATAAGTAAAAAATAGAAACAATGTTCACTTCCTTCTGTGTGATTTGATGTCTCAGACCAATGGTTATTTTGGGACACTGAGATAAGTTCCAGGCTTCAGCCAAGCAATAATATATAAGGATTTTATGTGAATCAAACTGGCAGTTTAATCTTTAATAAATGTAGATCGGTTTAATCTTTTGAAAACTCCTGCAGAAATCAAATGGCTGGGAATCCTACAGGATTCCCAGCCATTCGATCTATGCAGGAATTTGATCTTTGATGGATCGGTTTCTTAGTTCTTTTGTTGAAATACTCCCGTTAATCATGGTGAGTATCTATGCTGTGGCCACTTCTTGTTAAATATGAGTTAACCAGTAGTTTCTAAGCACAGCTCCGCAGATCAGAAAATTGCAGTTTGTAATTATTGATTTCTACAAGTGCAGATAACTGTGGAATTGTATCAGCCAGTATGGTTACAGGGGATTCATCTGTGAAACAACCCTTGGCAGCTTGGGAACAAGAAATCCTCAGTGAAACGAGATTAACTGAGTGTATAGACATATAAGAAGAATTCAGGTCTCGTCTCCTTCTTCCTGTGTGTTTAGGAAAAGAGTTTTACATTTTAAGTCTGTGGGCAATATCCATGAAAGATTGAGATAATGGCTTGATGATATCTG
This sequence comes from Xenopus borealis, assembly GCA_024363595.1. Lineage (NCBI taxonomy): Eukaryota > Metazoa > Chordata > Amphibia > Anura > Pipidae > Xenopus > Xenopus borealis. The sequence continues at coordinate 112,005,473 of CM044437.1, forward strand.
ACAATTTACCACGTTTGACCGTATTTCTGGTGTTTTATCACTTTACCTACAAGTGTTTTATCATAAAAACAGTCTTCAGGTTACACAAACCGTTTTGCCACATATTTCTTCCACTTATATTAAAGGGACATTATAATAATATATTATATCTATACTTTGAATAGTTTTTCTTGCACACTATTGTATATATGAACACATATCATAGAGATGCACCAAGCTTTTACACAATATTTTCTTTTAAAAATTTTATTTTTAACATGCAAAATCCCTACCCTCTGTTGTGAAGGAGAGAGAATACTGTCTATCCCTGTGTTTGCCAGTAGGTAACAAGATATATAGATTTTGGTGCATCCATGGTGTGAGTGTGGAGGTGCTGGGTGCAGAGTGCAGCATTCCCACAAATGGTATGGAACAAAAATAATGCAGAGAGACTTGCCTATGTGTAAGCATGACTAGCCGTAAGCCAATCTAACCTATTGCACAGTGACATACGTCTAAGCTCCAGCTGCTCCACTCTTGTGGCATCACTTCCTACATTATATAAGTTGCACCCAGGGGGGCTCCTTACCCAGGTGAGATCCTTGCCTATGGCAGCAGTGCAAAACAGGCTACGTACCTGGGGCAGAATTACACCTGGAAATTAGAGGCTTTGGGATTTGAAGATGTTTGAGTCTATGCAGGGTGAACAGAAACAGTGACATACTTTTCAACTCCATCTAGAGTCCTGCGTGGGTCCATTTTTTGGGACCCGTACCTGACCTGTACCCGCAACCTGCAAACCGAAACTTGTACATGCAAGTTAACCCGCGGGTACCCGAACCGCTGCAGGACTCTAGCTCCATCTGCTCCCCCTTGTGACATCACAGCCCACGTTATATAAATCGCACTCAGGTGAGATCCTTGCCTAGGTGAGATCCTTGCCTAAGGTTGCAGTGCTCAGCTGGTTACCTGGGGGGCAGAATTGCACCTGAAAATGAGAAGCCTTGGGGTTCACTGCTATTCAGGTCTGTGCAGGGTTGAGCATGTTGAATAGGCAGTGTTACAGTAGCAGCCAGAAAGAGAGGGAGAGACACTATTTGCCCACCTAATTACAGGGTCCAGTGGCCATCTATTTACTAATACCAGCCAAGGGGGGCCTACCAAAATGGTCTGAATTAGGCCCCGCTGTTTATAAGATTAGCCCTGTCTATTAAAGGAATTGTTCAGTAGCCAAAAATGTAATGTATAAAGCAGGGGTCCCCAACTGTTTTTTTTACCAGTGAGCCACATTCAGATACAGATGCAGTCACTTTGGATGGTGAGTTTAATGCGTCGCGACTTAACTCATTTATCTCATTTATCCCACTTATCACAGAATATTGTGTCACAGCATCCCATCCAATTAAAGAGTTCACCATTGAAAACAATGGCGCTTTGGTATGCTAATGAAAAGGTTAAATGCATTAAATGAGTTAAGATAACTTTAGATAACACAGTTTCTTCAATTAATGCTGAGTCACGACGCATTTAACTTACAAATCCAAGTGACTCTATCTGTATAAATAGAGTTGGGGAGCAACACAAGCATGAAAACAATCCCTTGGGGTGCCAAATAAGGTCTGTAATTGGTTATTTGGTATCATCTATGTAGACTGGCAGCCTACAGGAGGCTCTGCTTGGCACTATACTTTTTATAGTTTTTATGCAATTAAAACTTGCTTCCAAGCCTGGAATTCATAAATAAACACCTGCCTTGAGGACACTGAGAGCAACATCCAAGGGGTTGAAGAATAACATGTTGCTCACGAGCTACTGATTGGGGATCATTGGTATAAAGGCTGGAGTGACTGGATGTCTAACATGACAGAACAGTATCTGCTATTCATCTCTCTTGTTTTCCACTGACTGGTTACCCTGGTGACCAGGCAGTAACCAATCAGTGAATTGAGGGGGAGGCCACAGGGGTCATAACTGTTGCTTTTGAATCTGAGCTGAATGCTATGGATCAATTGCAAACTCACTGAACAGTTATGTCCCATGTGACCCCCCTTTAAGTCGCTGACTTACTCAAAGTTAAAGAGCTGAAAAGCAGGAAGTTGGATTCTGGCTATTATATTAGACAACCAGTCACTCCAGCCTTTATACATTACATTTTTGGCTAACCAACTGTATTAGAAACATTTTTTATTCTGTACAGCTATTTATCCAGTTTTTATTTTTACACTGAACTGTTCCTTTAACACTCAACGCTGTGCACTTCAACCAAAATGAACTCTTTAGTTCCTGTTTCCTCACAATAAACTCCCATTGGGTCGACTGTAAAAAAAAAACATTTCAATCTTCCTAGTGTTGATCTTGCCATTAAAGCACAACACAGTGTGAGTGTGCAGCAAAAGGGTGTGTATATTTTAAAGCATACTACAGTATATTATTTATTCTTTTCTTGTTTTTTTTTTCATTTTCCAGCAACACATTTCTTGAATCTGGAAACCTTGGTAAATGAGCCCTGTCTTTATACTAAATGTATTTTTACTTTCTAATGTTACTGGCACTTTAAGAGACAAACCTCCCATCTTCTAATAAGGTAGTGTGTGTGTCTTATCTTTGAAAAGTATACATAAAGCTTATCAGGCAAATGTCAGTAGATTTGGTCATATTTGATTGATTGAACTGTGACCTGTTAGCTCATTTATGAACCCAATCAATATCTTATTAGGGCCCATTCAGATAGCAGTTAGGTTGGGAGTAGAAAAATGATATTGGACAGTTTATCACTTTGGTCACAGTGCATGGGATAAGGAATTTTACTGTCTGCCCAGGCTGATCGTTAGGGCTAGATGTCTAGATCAGTTTCAGCTGTAATACCCTGGTGGGAGGCTTGAAGGGGATATCCACCAAAAAACTTTCTTCATATTGAAATAAAACCAACTGATTAAAAGACCTGGACATTTCCCTACATTGTTTCAGAACCAGTCAGAACTAGAGAATAGAAAGAGATGCACAAATGCCACTTTCACTTGCAATTACACAAATTCTGACACTGCATCAGTACAGCTATTGCAAATACTAATGATGTGAAATGAAATGAATTGCAAATGGTACAAAAAAAAGAGATAGATAGATGAAATAGTTAGATAGATAGATAGTAAGAGAGAGAAACAGATGATAGTTTTATAGATAGATAGATAGATAGATAGATAATATATAGATAATAGAAAGATAGATAGATAATAGATAGTAAGAGGGAGAGGTAGGGTGAAATTGAGATAGTAAGAGAAATATTGTAGAAAGAGATAGATGATAGATCGATAATAATAAGATAGATAGAGAGATAGATAGATAGATAGATAGATGATAGATTATATTTAATCATGCATTGTTTTGATAAGTACATTTATAAGTACATTTGTAGCATTACTGCTTATTTATAAAGCTCTCGTTGAAATATGCTGTATTTATTGTAAAGTATTGGAAATAATCCTAACAAAAAACATTAAACACACAGATACACACACACACAAAACCTAATACTGCAACATCTGCATTGGTTTCTCCAGCCTTCTTCTGCTCTCCTTGCTTCCTGAGCTAACCTTAAATTGGCTCTTCACTGGGAATAAAGAAGAGACAACTGAATGTCACCATAGCTGCCCTCTAAGGATGCACAGACTACTTGGGAAAGCTTTAGTGGTCCTCTGTACAGTAAGTTTCATTAATAATACGTTTCCAGCATGCATTGACTTGATACCTCAGTAGAGGTCATGCTACAAAATCCCTGCTCATGCTGCTAATTAAATTGAGAACTATTAATCATTCTATTATAAATTTCAGCACAAAACATTAATTTTGTGAGGAAAAGGGGGAAAACTTCAGCAAACACAATCATATTTTGGCAAGGAGTGCCTAGGGGTCAGAGTCTTCATATTAATAGCTGGGACCGGGAAAGGAAAATGTTCTGCCATAAATAGGGCAGATGATTTCCCAGTAGTCACTTCACAGTGAGGAAATAGAGCAGCTGAAACCAGCAGGCTGAGGCCAGGGGCTAAGACGTTACAAGAGAAGTTACAAAATTGTACCTGTTATTTAAGATGGCAACTGTTCAGGCAGTTAGGTCTACCTAGGCTGGTAGGCTTGCAGAAATTTGGACCTACCTGTGCATTCCCTAACAACTTTTAACTGATGTTATAGCAGAGATTTATAATGTACAATATGTGGAGGGCGGAGAGTTTGACACCAGTTTTCATTTATACAGGACTTCCATCTGGGGCCCAGATTCATTGTGCAACTCACACTGTATTCAAAATCTTGAGGGAGGTTGAGGGTGCATCACTAGCGAGTGGAAGGTTGTAAGACTTGGGCTCCTTTGCACCATGAGCTTGCTCCTAATTTTCAAATCTGAATAACATGCAAGTTAAGGGAAAGGATGGCTAACACCTAAATGCCTCACCTGGTCTGCTCTTATGAATACAGCATGGCCAAACACAGTTATGTATGCAATGGAAAAGTGCAGGTGTGATGTTTATACAAATGGCCTGCGGGTGTCACTGTGCACAGGACTTGTACTGTGCATACACAGGACTTTCTGTACAGCTTGAAAGTGAAAGTAAGATTTACTGATGTTATGTAATGGCTGACTGTTATACTCTCCTCATCCTCGGCTACCAAACACAACAGCAGGTACTTGTTCTTCAATCTGGAGCAGTCAGGGTGCACCTAAGTGCCTCCTCCTGTCTGCCCCTTATAGCACTTGTGCCTATTTTGTGCACATATCCCAGGGGCCCATCATTTGGAAATACGCTCTTATTTGACTCTTATTTACGCTCTTAGTTCACTGCTTATTTATTTACTTTCTGTAGAATTATCTTACTGTAGGTCAAATTATGAGACTTTAAAGGATAATGAATTGGGCTGTATTTAGCAATTAGGTACTTTAAGGGGGCACCCTCATAAGCCTATGATAAATATTTGTTTTATTTAAGAAAACCTTTTTTATTGTAGCTGGATATATTTCCATGAAATCCAGCAGCAGAGGTGGTGGGTGTAGAGGGTGTTGGATCTGAATAGTGGTGAGAGTGATGTCACAAGATGTGGTGGGTATAGGGGGTGTTGGATCTGAATAGTGGCGACACTGATGTCACAAGCATGCACAATGCATTGTGGCGTCACTTCTGATGTCATGCGTGAAGAGGTCTGGTACCTAGGGGCACAGGACCAGAATACACTGTTACTGGTGGGGGAGTCTAAAGTTAAGAACTCCCTCGTTATTGTACTCACTTATCCGATACCCCAAGCAGAAAACTGCATGGCCCAGTGTTCTTCTCAGTGAGCACTACGGAACAATCCGTTTTTTTCCACTGTGTTTTTCGTCGCTACCCCAGGGCCAACTCAAGCACAGAGAGAATTCGCCTTGAGAAAGACTTTGAGCTGAAACATCGGAGTTATTGTCATTTTGGGGCAAAGGTATCCGCTATCTTTTCTGATTGACTGTTCTGTGACCATAGTTTGAATGGTATGTATACTAAACTGTATTTTCTTGTTGGAATTGTTTGCCCACATTGTATATATGACTAAATTTATGCTTCTGTGATCTGTTTTTTAAAAAATATAAACATTGTTTCAAATACCACTTTGTCCATTTATTTGGTGTGCGGGCCCTTTATATGATATTGAACTCGTGCAGACAGCTTTTTCATTAAAGTTTGGCTTTTCACTCTACTGTCCAAGAAAGAAGAAGCATGAAGAGGATTGCTCTGTTGTGCTCCTGAGAAGAACCTGGTGCAGTTTTCTGTTACCAGGAGCACCAGCCAGGGCTAACCAGTCAGGTAAGTGAATGCAATCACTTTTAACTGTAGCCTAGAGGGGAAATGCCAACCGAGAGGAGTAGAATGCATGCCCATGTGTAATAGTGGAACTTACATTAGTTGATGCTGGATATTGCATATGTACAATACTGTGCTGTATATGTATCAAGCATCAGTATTCCTAGTGCTTTGCAAGGAATTCCCTGTATGAGGTTAAATGTAGGCAATTACCGATAATGAGCACTAGCAGAATTAGTGACTGGAAGGATTAATAGCTTTGGGGAAGTAAAACTATTCTGAAAGTTCATTCTGTTCATTTCAAGAATTTGAGATATATTTTAGGAGCATTTCACTGAGGGCAGCAGAATTTCTCTGGCAGGGGGTGGTTGTGTCTGTCACATGCTTGTAACTAATAGCAGAGGACATCTAGTTGGTGTCATAACTTAAAACAAAATTCATGTTTATTTCATTTATTTGTTTTGGATCTAAGGTCAGGTTAAACCGTATGTATATTTTTAGAATTCATATCATATTTCTCCATATATAGCAGCCGCTGCCACATAGAGTTTACAGTTAAAGTGAATTTCTTCCATTCCTTTTTCCAAAATGGAAATGTAAGTGTTGGGGACTCGTAAATTTATCCCCATTTACTTTGCATTCCCCAAAGAGTGAGGCCAAAAGGGACCCTTATATTATGGAAGGGAATAGTCAGGACTAGTAAGAGGCAGCTCGATCCTGTAATAATCCTGTAAAACCAGATTGGGGCTAGTGATGGAAGGGATTAGATCCCAAGGGCATTATTGCCTAGTCATGGAACCAGAGACTGAGTTTCCCATAAGAAGTGTTCCCAGAGAAAACAGGAGAAAGTCTGGGTAGATTGATATTCTCCTATCAAGCACTGTTAGACTCTATGTGGGAAATTCACTAAAGCATGAAACGTCTGACGCTAGCGCTAATTCGCCAGTGTTACGTCAATTCGTAACTTTGCAAATTTACTAACGCCGACTCTGGCGAATTTTCGCTAGCGAAGTAGATAGACTAGCGCAACTTCGCACCCTTACGCCAGGCGAAGTTGTGCATTGACGAAGGATCGTTATTACGCAAATTCACTAAGATGACCATTTTACTGAACCACTTACGCTAGACGTTACTTCGCCAGGTCAGACCTGTGCTTGTGTAGTGTAATGTAGTGGCTGTAACATATACTTCTATTATACTTTGAAATTCACACTGTATGCAAATTAGGCATCGCTAGCATAAATGCGCTTTGCCTGGCAAAGTAGCACTAGCGCAACTACACTACCGTTCGCCATCCTTAGCGTAACGTCGCACTTTAGTGAATTTGCGTAGCGCTTGCGAAAATTCGCCTGGCGAAGTGCAGCGAACGTTAGTGAAGGTAACGCTAGCAAATTTTCGTCGCTTAGTGAATTTCCCCCTATAATTGGTCTGTATTGTGAGTATGTACTGACTATTGTCCCATGGTTGGCTTTTGTACTTTTATTCTCTTCTTTTTGTTCTCTTCTCCCATGTGGATCTGTATTAATAAATCAGTTCAGATATTGTTCATGAACCACTGGCACCCAATTATTGTGCATTGACAACAGCTACAGTTGTGAGCCCTCCCCCCCAGGAACGCAGGTCTCATCCAGAGCCATTAGTGAGGTAAAGCTACAAGAAACGGGCCACTCACTTTACTATAACCTTACATAAGATTTCACCATGTTGGTCACGTGGCTGGCTACGAACTAATGTAGCTATTCCAAATTTATATTTGCAGAAAATATATCCATTTGCATGTAAATAATGGAGACCTCTTATTGTTTTTACATGGTGGATGGACTCCTAGGGGTATATTTATCAAAGAGTGAAGTTAAGAGTGAAGTTCTGCCACTAGAGGGAAATTCCGCCACTCTCCATTAATTTCTATGGGATTTTTAAAGGCGTATTTATCAAAGCGTGAACGTTCACTTCACCCATTGATAAATAGGCCTTTCAAAATCCCTTAGAAATGAATGTAGAGCGGTGGAATTTCCCTCTAGTGGCAGAACTTCACTCTTTGATAAATTTACCCCCTAGATTCCAAGACTGAAAAAAAATATTTGCCCAAAAATTTCACATCAAGAGGAAGATTTATCAAAGTGTGAGATTAGAGCTCACCAAAGAAAATTCACACACTTTCCTATGGGATTTTTCAAAGTGTTACATTCATCCAATCATAAATACACTTCTAAATGTCCCAGAGGAATGATTAGAAAGTGGGGGGGATTTTTCTGTGGTGAGCTCCATTTTCACATTTTGATGAATCTGCCCCTTATTGTCCATCAGGAATGGTCATCTTCGTTTTTCCATTTTGATTTTTGTGATGGGGGAGCATCTCCTCAGCCACAGTTATCAGTGGAGTTCAAGACCTTGTGGCTGTTCTCTCTGTAGGTAGATATCAGTACTAAAACTCATTGGGGATCAGGTATCTGTGTTATCTCTTTAAATACAGGTATTGGATCCATTATCCAGAAACCTTTTATCCAGAAAGCTCTGAATTACGGAATTACAAATTTTTGAAAATGATTTCCTTATTCTCTGTGATAATAAGACAGTACACTGTACTTGATCCAAACTAAGATATAATTAATCCTTATTGGAAGCAAAACCAGCCTATTGGATTTGTTTAATGTTTAAGTAATATTCTACTAGATGTAAGGTATGAAGATACAAATTACAGAAAGACCTGTTATCCGGAAAATCCCAGGTCCCGAGCATCCTGGATAACAGGTCTTATACCTGTACATGATTGTTTATTATACGGTACATTTGCTAAGGTTTGAATTTCGAAGTGACAAAAACATTGAAATTCGACTGTCACAGTCGGCACCTTAAATCCAGACCCAATGCTAAGCACCCTGTTCTCGGCTCTTGCTTCTGCCTCTAACAGCCGCCTTTCACCTCGGGAGGAGCCATCAGCTAATTGGATGCTGCCAGGTCTTAATAAGAGAGGCGCAAAGCGAAGGGTTCTGGATGAGCAAAGGGGCACAAAGGTAAAGCAAAAGTCTTTTGGGCAGAAGGTTGTGGTACAAGGCACAGACAGAAAAGTGTACTCAGACAGGCAGGGGTAAAACTGGTACAGAAAAGTCAATTACAAGTCAGGGTCACAGTAGTCAGAATTGTCTATACACAGGCAGGGGTCACTACAGGAATCAGATAGCAGAATTCAAAAGCTCAAACGCACCAGGCAGGAACTCACAAGGAGGTAAACCTATAACCGGCAATGAGCAAATACAAAAAGCCCTTTAAATACTTTAAAATTTTGCACGCTGACATCATCAGGCCACATCAGCACCTAAAAATACAGGAGCTGCGCACTGTGTGCGCCCTAAGTTCCCGGCGCACAGGAATAAAAAGAGCATGGCGGGTATCCCCGCCAGTGGCATGGTGGGCGTCCCCACCGACCACTAGACCACCAGGGGGAGTTATTACAGGGTTGTATTTGAATTTTTTTAAGAGACAGTACTTCGAATTTTGAATGGTTGAATTTTAAAATTTGAATCAAATTATTTTCAATTCAAATTGAATTTTGGCCTAATTGATAGCCAAAGTACCCAAAAATTACTTCGAAATTAAAATTTTTTAAATTAAAATTTTCACTTCGACTCTTAGGGGCAGATTTACAAAATTCACGTGAATAAGTTCGATCGAATTTGTATTACATTTGAATCTTCGAATATGGAAATTAGGCAAATTTGACCATCGAATATTCGAATTCGAATGATTTGAATATTCGAATAAAATTTTATTTGAATATTCGATGGTCAAATAACTTCCCCTTTAAATTTTAATTCGACCACCTACTTCGCCAGATCAAAGCTACCGAACTGGGTATCATTATCTTTGATTGAATATAAAAAATTAGATCGTTTAAAATGGTTCAAATATTCGATTCAAATTTGATTCGAATATTCGATCAATTGAATTTTGTATATTCGATCGATCGAATTGCGGTAAAATCCTTCTAATTCGATTGTTGTAATAAAATCATATATATATATATATATATATATATATATATATGTATATATATATATATATATACATCCAGTTTGACCTGGTGCATTCAAAACTACTATAGTAACTACCTGGGTGCAGGTAAAAAGCTAATTTATATATAAACCAAAAAAAACCGCACTCCTAGTACTTGAATAGTGAAAACAAAAATTGTGTTTCTGCACCATCACTGAAGATGGCCCAAGTGATGGTACCAAAATGTTGAAATAAACACAATATTTGTTTTCACTATTCAAGTCCTAAGAGTGTGTTTTTTTGGTCTATATATACATATATATATACTTTTACAGCTCGCCCCACAGTCTTGGTTTCCCATTTCCTTTGGTTTCCTGCACTGACATTAGAAAGGCTTTTGACAGAGACCAGAATACGCTGCACCTGCACTTAGATACAACTGTAACTAATAAGATAAACAAGTCTTTTGGTGGAATTGAGACTTACAACTTAAGGAGTAATTTCACACTCATCAGCAAAACTGTAATAACTCATAAAACATGGTTATAAAACCCCCAGAAATGTATTCAGACTTTCCATAACCTGCCATATTGTGTATAAGGGGTGTGGCCACAAAATGGGCTTGGTAAAACTGTTGCCGTGTGTAGCGTGGCAGCTCTTTATGTCGCTGTTTTCATTTTATAAATATTGGGAGGCATGACATATTTGTGGGTGTGATTTCTGTAGATAAGACAAAAACTCATGGGTAACTGAGAATTTGAGAGCGTTATCTTTGTCTGGAGGATTGGAGTTTAATGGTGTTTTTGTACTTTGTGGCTGTACTTTGTGTCACTGGGGAAATGCAAATATGGATCAGTTCTCTGAGTGAGTGGAGACAGTCCTACTACTTAGTGGCATATGAGTGTTTGGGCCCATTATAACTGTAGGCAGAGACATTTTTCATCAGTATTGCATGCACATTGAATCTGTATATAGAGTCAGTTTTATTATTTTGCGTCAGGTTTATTTAAGAATTTTATTTTGTGAATAGCAGCCTAGGGCTCTTCTACTATTTGGCAGAGGCAGCTATATTAATTATTGTTGAATGGCAATTGTTTGCATAAAAATTTCCTAGTGCCCTGTGACATCATGGACATTACACTGTGAGTGTGAATAGTCAGTGAATAAATCAGCATATAGCAGTGTTTTACTTTAAGAGTGAATGCTGGTTTTGGAAGAGTTTTGTAGGGTTATGAAGACAATGTATATATATATATATATACACATTTACCTATGGGAATGTAAAGCTGCACTTCCGATTTTGATGCCGCATGTCCAATTTTGACGCTGGTGCATCCAATTTTGCCACTGGTGCTCCCGAATTGGACACCGGTGACCATAATGGACGATAAAAA
>CM044437.1:112027123-112044089 GCA_024363595.1 Xenopus borealis
GACTGCCCCCTTTCTCAAGCTGATCTCCTTGTAGTGCTGGGACTTCCACTCCCAGAAGCATCTTTGAGCCTTATTGTGTACCTTGTATCCAGGTTAACGCTATCCATATGTGCAACTGCGTGGCGTGAACACGTAGCGTGAGTATGCAGCGTTGGCGGATGTGATGGCGCAGTGCTAAAGGTGGAAAATAGCCTGAATATACAGTGATCATATGAACAAAAACCAAGTACAAAAGCAAAAACTTATGATGTATAAACATTAACTAAATAATAGCACATGAACTCAAATCCCTTTAAAATATAACCAATTGTGAAAACCAGGTTAGTTGATAAACAAATGGAGATCAAAATCTCTGTTGAGACCCAAAGTGCTCAAGGTCTTTAATCTGTGTATCCATTGGACCTCTGTTTTTTTAATAGTAATACCCTATCACCACACCTACGAGGTGGAGGAACCTGTTGAATGACCCTAAATCTCAAATCGTCTGCTGAATGTCCCTTTTCTATGCAATGTTTGGAAACCAGTAAACTACTGTTACGCGTATTAACTGTAGATCTATGTTCAGAGACTCTATCGCTCACCTTTTGGGTGGTTTCACCAATGTACACAAGATTGTAGGGACATATTAACATATGTTGATTTCAAGACAGGTTTGCAACAAAAATATTTACCAAACCAACAGACCAGAATCAGTTATTGTCTAATGAAAGCTTTCATTGTGCAGCCGTTAGGAAGCCAATCCCACTAGTCTATTTACCAGGGTACATTGTATTACTAATGAACCCATCTAATTAGAACATGATCTAGCTAAAATGAATAACAAACTACGTGATAAAGGCTACCCACAGGATATTTTGGATATGGGTCAAATTAGAGTGAGAGAGAATATAAAAAGAACTGTAAAAAAGACTTTAACGAAAGATAAACAATGTTTAATATTTGTTGGGCAATACTATTCAAAAAGAGACAATTTCTGTCAAATCTTATGTTAACATTGGCCTATCCCACAATTTCAGAATTGAAACAGAGTCCCATGATGTCATTCAGAAGGGGTTGTAATATAAGCAAAAGTGTTACACAAGCGGACATATACCTTCATGGGGCCCCCAAAGAAAGGTATGTTTTGGTGTCGAGGTTGTGCACAATGTCACTTTGTTTTAACTGGAGCTACTTTTTTTAACCCGACAACTAACAGAGAAATTAAAATTTGAGGTCATGACAGTTGTGACACAAGATTTGCAGTGCATTTGTTAATATGTCCCTGCAATCTTGTGTACATTGGTGAAACCACCCAAAAGGTGAGAGATATATTCTCTCAGCATATATCTACATTTAATATGCATAACAGTAGTTTACCTGTTTCCAAAGAGGATTTGAGATTTAGGGTCATCCTCCCCCTTGTAGGTGTGGTGATAGGGTATTACTATTAAAAAAACAGAGGTCCAATGGATACATAGATTACAGATTTTAAGCCCTTTGGGTCTCAACAGAGATTTTGATCTCCATTTGTTTATCAACTAACCTGGTTTTCACCAGATGTACTTGTTTTTTGTTCATATGATCACTGTATATTCTAAATTGTCTAAATTGTATTCAAACAATTATGTCCATTTCTAAAATGGTAGCTTTGGTTCTGAAATACATTGTGGGGGATATTGCGCCGGCATGATGGCGCGGTGCCGTCACACTGACGTAAGTCACCAGCACGCCAACGCTGTGTGCTCACGCTACGTGTTTGCGCCACAATGTTGCACATACGGATGACATCAACCTGGATACAAGGTACACAGTAATGCTCAAAGGTGCTTCTGGGAGTGGAAGTCCCAGCACTACAAGGAGATCAGCTTGAGAAAGGGGGCAGTCAGCACCCGAAACGTTGTGTTTAAAGTCTCCACTAATGCCTCCAAATCGATGTGTATACTTTAATCTTTCTAGGCTGTTTTACGCTTATACAATAAATGCTATGTTTTAACCTTTATACAAAGGTGTGCGACAATGTTGGATTTCTTTATATATGGAGTGGAAAAAACATTTGTATGCATTTTGCCTAATTCTGCTGGAGCATGATTTACTTAAATCTCAGTCACAAAACTGGCCTCAGTTGCACTTGAAACTTAAAAAAAATTATGTTTTCCCCATGGCAGTTGCATCAATATAACAGCAATTGCTACTGTGTATTTTCAAAAAACCACATGTAGTTTGCAGTTAACATTTTCAGAGAAGGGTTTGTATCACTTCTAGGAAGTCCCACAGTGAGACATGTCAAATGTTAAAATCTCTTTATTAGCAATTTTTTTGGCACAGACCTCCTCAAAGTTTCTGGACAACTTTAGCCCTCTAATTGCATGCCAGGCAACAGACAACTGGACAGTATCCATAGTATATAACCACACATAACCTCTGGTTCTTTCAGAACAATTATAAGATCCATTATCTGGAAACCTGCTATAACTCTGAATTATGAAGAGACCATCTTCCATAGACTCCATTGAAAAAAAACAAAAATAAAATAATTAGAACATTTTTAAAAAAACCCTGGTCTGGAGCATTCTAGATTAGATATGCAAATTTGCTATGTGCAGTGGAATTTTACCAAGCTTATATATATGTTAATGTAAAAATGACAATTTACAAAACTGTGTGGCTCACACGAAGTTCTATATCCATCATGCTGTAACTCTGAACTAAATGGGTTAGCTTTTGTATTTAGCAAACTAGACATGAAAAGAAACAGAACACATCCATAACAATTCCATATAAAGTTGGCATAAAAAAGGCAGGACTCAATACTGCTGGAACATCACAACGCCCCCAATTAAATTGTCAGTGGAAAAATAAACCTGTGTGGTGCAATTGTCCAAGACTTCAGCAAATCCTGCCTGTGGTGTTAGTCTTATTAACAAAGTTTCTGAAAAAGAAGACAAAGTTTTGTCATTCACTTATAAAAAAACTTATTTTATTCTAATTGAAAAAGTAAAAAAAATAGAAATATACTGTGAGGTGTTAGCAAACTGACAATTATACGTTAGTACATTAATCTTTGTATATATAGCAGGCAGCAGACGAAAAGTTTTTTTCTAGAGTAATTTCCAATTAAAATAAATCATCATACAAAAAAATGTGTTAACTAATGCAAAATAAATACATATGGTTAGATTTACTAATGGTCGAATTTTGAAGTGAAAAAACTTCGAAATTTGACCATCTAATTTTTTTTGGGTAGGGGGGGTAATTTTCGATCGAATATGGCCGTATTTCATCAAATGAAAGATCTTTCAAATCGTTCACCAAAATCCTTCTATTTCTCAGAACTTAGAAAAAATTTCAGGTCCCCCATAGGCTAAAATGGCCTAAAGCTGCCGAATAGTTGAAGGAATTTTGAAGGGCCAGTACTTCAAATTTTGTGAATTCAAATTGAATTTTGGGCTATTCGATAATCGAAATAGCCCAAAATTACTTCCAAATTCGAATTTTACATTTTTTTAATTTTGTTTGAATTTTATTAGAATTTTCACTTCGACCCTTAGTAGATCAGCCCCATAGTATTTTAACAGATAATTCAAACTCTGCACATTTTAATCCCAAGCAAATAATCCCTAGACAACAGAGAATATACAACACAATATTAAATTAAAAGTGCAGAGACAGGGTCGGACTGGGCCGGTGGGACATTGGGAAAAAACCCAGTCGGCCCCTCACAGATCTGCACCCAGTGCTCCTGCCTGAAGAAGGGCCAGAAGAACACAGTGTGCGCACACATGCGTCTCAGGCCTCCCCCAGTTTGACCCTGTGCAGAGATAGTTTCCTGTTAGAAAATATGGGAAAATATACTTTCTTAAGGGGGCTTTTTATAAGAATCGAGTTTTTGTTTTTTCTCGATTCAAGGGATAAATGCGTTAAAAAAAACGCGAATTCCACCATTTACACAAGCAGTTTCTGAAACCTTGAAAAGACTGATTTTTGTCATGATCATATTAATAATACCAATAATTATAATTTAAAATAAGTTTTTTTCCAAATTTGAAAAACAAAAAACTTTTCAACAATATTGGTTGCATGCTGAAACTTGAATCCTGAAAACTTGATTGCTTAAAACACAAAAAAAACAACTCAAATGTAGCAAAATCCCATTCTACTTATCACTTCAAATAAGATGCAAAATTGTAGCATGCTTGAAAAACATTTTTGAAAATACCCCTCTCATGTAGGTAGATAGATGTTGATTTTTTCATTCAAGCTTTAAAATTTTTGTTCTT
Source organism: Xenopus borealis (assembly GCA_024363595.1). Classification (NCBI taxonomy): domain Eukaryota; kingdom Metazoa; phylum Chordata; class Amphibia; order Anura; family Pipidae; genus Xenopus; species Xenopus borealis. The sequence goes on from CM044437.1 coordinate 112,031,380, forward strand.
AATTAATCCTGAATATCAGAGTTTCAGAAATGTATTTTCGAACATTTTTGCCATTGCAACTTTTTATCCCCCAAAATCTTAAATCACTGTAAACAATTGCATTATAATGTTGTCTCTTAAAGGGAAACTATTGACATAGTGGGTCTCTATAAAACTATATAACACAAAACAGCCCATATTTAAACACTGCTTCATCTAAATAAACCATTTTCATAAACATATTCTTTTCTAGTAGTATGTGCTATTGGTTAATCCTAAATAGTAAAAACTTCAATTTTATGTACTAAGAGCCATCCTCACATAATGCACATGCATGCATGTTTTTTTTACATTAAACATAGATCACTTTTTCTGTTTATGAATTCCATTTTGGACCTGGCCGTTTATTCTTGGGGCATATTTATCAGAAAGTGAAAACAACTCGCCACAGTTCATCAGATGGAAACTTCACACTTCTTTACTAGATGATTTTTAGGGGATAGAATACAGCATCTCAGTTGAATAGACAGCTGAGTAACTATGGTGAACACTCTTTCCACTGTCTGATAAATATGCCTCTTCTAGTGTGCTTTGAATGTAATGGTGGCACCACCTTTAAAAGGTTATTTAAGGTGAAATGTTAACTCAGTTCCACAGGGCTTTAGGCTGTGCTTTTTAACAGTTCTGTAGTTAAAAAAAAAGCTTAAAATAAGGAAACGGTTCATCTGTGTTCTATTTTTGAATAAACAAACCATTAAGGAAAGAAATATGTTTTAAAAAAACTGTAGTGGTCATTAAATCTCTTAGTGGATTTCAAATATGCAAGCATAATTAGTACTGTCGCCAAGATTAAAATGCCTTACAACCTCAGTTCAGATTTTTTCCTGTTGTAATTTTTTGTTACAAATATGTTCAAAAAATATAATTAGTGCACATTCTCCAGCCTCTGTCTTACTAGTAATTGACTGTTGAAGTGTATTTATTTTCAACACATTTATTTTCAATTTATAGTAGAATTCATGACATACTACATCAAAGTAAACCTCTTATGGTGGTGCTAACTGTTTATCTTGTTTATATCTTTCAAAGTCTAGCACCTTCTTGCCTAGCTGCATTATTTTGGCATAATTATCTCCTGACTTTAGCATTTATGTTACAGATTGACGTTTCGAAACTGAGGAAACTTAAATATCAACACACAATTTTAAGGGTGTTATTTATCAAAATCCAATTTTTCTGAAAAATGTTTTCCACCAAACTATAATCCACTATTTGACCTTATTTATCATTTAAAAAATCTCAATGTAGGGGCGGCGCTTGCCTAGCAGCTAAGATGGATGCATAGGGCATTAGCTCTGTGCGTTGGGGATACACAGATCATTAAGGGGCAAGAACAGGTAGTTCATCCCAGCCTAAAAACAAAACAGAAGGATGCCCACATGACATGGGCCAAAAGAAAAACCAAAAGAAAGATCAGAAAGACATCTCTTCCTATTTTATACGGGATCTGCAATGACCACCCACCATCTTGGATTCGCCACGAGGAGCGGAACCGCTGCACACTACAACTATGTTGGATACGCAAGGAGAGAGTTCACCTGCAATGGTCCCACAAATCTGTGACATGCTGCAAGAAGTGAAATGCGTGCTCCAAAAAGACATATAGCAGATTTCTGAGGAACTCAGAAAGGACATCCAGGACATCGGTGAAAGAATGGCGCACCCCGAGAGCAAATAAGTGAATTTGCAGAGGCCCATAATGACCTCACAGACTCTCATACCAAAGTAAATGCAGAAATGGACAGAATAGCAGAAAGGCTAACGGACCTGGAAGATAGGTCCCGCCGCAACAACCTATGACTATGGGGGATCCCGGAGGAGATAGGCCCACAGGAACTGGAGCAATATATCCAGAAACTCCTGGCGGCCATTACGCCAGACTCCCACCAACTGCAACTGCAATTCTAGCCGCTAAAAAGCATATAGGATGCAATGCATGAGACATCTTTTCTATACTAAGGATAACAAAGCGGATTGGTTGCTAGCAAGTCTGTTGAGACAGAAACAGGCACAAAATTGAATACAATTCTTAATGGAGGCTAAGACAAAAATACCAGACCCTAAGCAAATAGCAAACCGGTTTTCACTATACTATCGGAATTTATATAACATAGGCTCCAGTCCAGCTAATCAGAAGCCACTCCCAGAGCATATCACAGCATACCTTAACAAACTAGACCTTCCCTCACCTACAATGCAACAGTTGGAATCCCTAATCAAGCCCATACATCTAGAGGAAATAAAAAATATCATTAAGGGATTGAAGCTAGGTAAAGCTCCAGGCCCAGATGGCTTTACTAATCAGTACTGCAAGACATATGTCTACTTTGATTATGCCTACTTTGATTATTTCAAAATATTATGGACACAGGACTAATCAATTATTTTGCAAGCTCATGTAGTTACCATTCCCAAGACTGGGAAAAGCCAGGACCAATGCCAAAATTATAGACCTATTACCTTGCTCAACACTGACCTCAAAATATATTCTAAATTACTAGCTCAAAGACTCAACTTGGTGTTGTCCTCTCTTATTAATAACGATCAGGTTGGATTCATACTCACCAGGCAAGGAGCTGACAGCTCTAGGTGGTTCCAAAACATACTACATTTACTTAAAAAAACCAAAACACCAGCTTTCCTGCTTTCTTTAGATGCTGAGAAGGTGTTTGACAGGGTAAACTGGGACTATAAGAAAGCTACACTGTCAAAATTCCAGCTTGGAGACCCGTTTATAAAAGCTTTATCCCCATTATATTCAAATCTGACAGCCAAAGTGTGCACAATGGGGGCCCTGTCAGATGCCTTCAAGCTCACAAATGGGACAAGACAGGGATGCCCACTGTCACCCTTGATCTTTGCCATAACGGTCAAATAACTGGCCCAAAGCATAAGGGACAATCAGGGTATACAAACCCCAGCAGGGCATCAGAAAATGGGGTTGTTTGCAGATGACATTCTCATGGTTATCACAAACCCTGTAATTACTCCCTTAGAATTACCTAACATTCTAAGGAAACTAGAACAATTTCAGGCACTTTCTTGGTATAAGATCAACACCACAAAAACACAAGCATTACCCATTAACATGACCAACAGGCTTTAGAAGGGATTACCCAACATTATGTTTTTAAATGACAGGAATCATATATAACCTACCTGGGAATTAAGCCATCTAAAGACCCAGAGATGATCTTCAAACTAAATGACTCCCCCTTTGACAAAGCTAATAGAATCAGAATGCAATAGGTGGCGAAAGGAGACAATTTCATGGTATGGGCGCATAATGGCAATATAACCGAATCTCTTACAAATAAATCTATATGTATTTAGAATGTTGGAAATACCACTTCCTCCTAAATATTTAGCAAATCTGCAGAAAAGAGTGAACAAATTCATATGGCAAAACAAGCCCCGAGAATGGCCTTCTCAACTACACAGTATTCTCTGACATCCGGAGGACTAGGGATTCCAAACATTAAAGCTTATTATACAGCAACCATACTGGAATCAGTTCTTAGATTGCATGCAAAGAGGAGTTGCAGGGCAGGGGGAAGTTCCATAATACAATTTTTTTGGATGCCTAAAAAGCTTAGGCCACCAACAGACCACCTGATGCCTACTACATAACTGTTGTTAAAAATTTGGGATGCAAAATATGCAAAACTAAAGTTTGGCGCCTTTCCTTCCCCATTACTCCCATTAACAATATTTTTTCCGCAAATATCACTCAACAGGTGGATAGAGGCTGGAATTCACCAATTGAGGAACCTCTACTTGGCATCAACACTAAGACGGTTTGAGGACCCGGTGGAAACTTATGGTTTACCTCAATGGTAATTCTATACCTATAGACAAATCACCCACTTTTTAAGCACCATAACTGTGGATTACAAAACCTTGTGCACTAATACGCTAATGGAGTACTTATGCAGCAAATGTTGGAATGGTAAAGCTATATTGTGAGACTGCTTGTAACAATTTTCACCCTACCTGGGGACGCCCGACGCGCCATCTTTCCATCATCCCCTCGGCTTCCTAGTGCGTGCCGCGCGCGCACTTACGCTTTTTATAGGTGCAATGGCGCGAAATTAAAAAGGTATTTAAAGGGATATTTTTAATTTATCATTGCCCGTGATAGGATTTGATTCCTGGGGCTTTCCTGAGCCTTTGTGCGTTTGTTCCTGTAATCTGCTAGTATTATTCCTGTGTTTGACCCGGCCTGTTCCTGACTATTCTGATATCCGTAACCTGACCCCAGCTTGTACTTCAACCATGATTCTGTCTCATCCTTCTGATTGATTAACCGGTTTTGACCCTTGCCTGCCTGACGAACCTTGTTATCTGCCTGCCTCGACCCAGCTTGCTTAACTATGAATTTGCCTGATCCTATTGTACCGTGATCTTCGGCCTAACTGACTTTAACAACAGTCGTGCCCCTTTGCTTGCCAGAACTCCTTGCCTTGTTCCTCTCGTTAAGTCCAGATGGCATCTGAGTAGCTGAGGGCTCCTCCCGAAGCCAAAGGCGGTCACACTACTGATGAAGCCGAGCCGAGACCAGGGAACTTGGCATCTGTTTTGGTTTAGGGTGCCGACCGTGACACTGCTACAAAATGCAAATACAGAGGGAGGAATCCCAAGAATTGCCATACATCAGTGATCCCCAATCAGTAGCTCGCGAGCAACATGTTGCTCTCCAACACCTTGGATGTTGCTCCCAGTGGCCTCAAAGCAGGTGCTTATTTTTGAATTACTGGCTTAGAGGCAAGTTTTGGTTGCATAAAAAACAGATGTCCTGCCAAACATTCTCTCCTGTAGGCTGCCAGTCCATATAGGGGGTTACCAAAAAGCCAATCAGAGCTCTTATTTGACATCTACATGGACTTTTTCATGCTTGTGTTGCTCTCCAACTCTTTTTTATATTTAAATGTGGCTCACGAGCAAAAAAGGTTGGGGACCCCTGCCATACATGAACAAATGGGAGCAAGAGCTGCAACTACAATTTTCACCAGCTCAATGGACTGAGTGTATCAACAGTCCTAAAGGGGCCATTCACTGAAAAAAACACTTAGAAGCCCACATAAAACTAGTAGGTAGATGGTACCAGGAAAGTTTGTGCTGGAGACAATGTGGGCAGCAGGGTACAATCCTCCATATGTGGCGACAGGACATACCCCAGCTACCCCAGGTAGCATTATTACAAGTACTTTTTGTACTTGTTTCAATAAAAGCAGTATTGAATTTCAAAAAAAAAATCTTGATCTCGAAAATTCGAATCGTATAATTTTGCGGATGTTTTTCCCCAATTGCTCTATTTTTTCGGGCTTGTTCCTGAAACGCCCAAATATTTTGGATTTTTTGCCCCAATCTATCACAGACGACAGAAACTTCTAAATTGACTTATTACATTCTCGGCAGGTCTGAGATGGTGGCTTTACAGATTGAGTTTTTGCAGCTTCGGGGTATAATAAATCGTGAAAAATTTCATATTTTTAAAATTCGTATTTTATGGTAAAAAATTTTTTTTAAGTTTTTGCCATTTGTACTTTAATAAATAATGCCCTAAATGTATAAGACCAGCATTAAATCGGCAAGCCAGAAGATGCTAAAACCACATGGTGGTGGGGCCTGCCTTCCTGCAGAGTAAATCTTCTGAACATCAGTTAATTGTTAATCCCATCTAAAGACTGTATAAGACAAGTCTAGAGGAAAAGATGGAAATGGAGTTACTTGTCACACTTAACCAAGTTATTAGATACCTGCTACCTCCAGATAAGGAAAATATTGATCTGTGAAAGAACAAGGAAAGGCAAAAAATTAAACCCCAATATTACTTTCTTTAATGAAAAAGGAACCTATCTCCAATATACTTTAATTAAAAAATGTCTACCGTTTTTATAATAAACCTGACTGTATGCAGTGAAATTCTCCCTTTATTTACTGCTGTAAATATAGGAATTGTAAGACAGTCCAGATAGAAGAAGTTTAGAGACTTCAGGCTCAGATATACGATCAAAAGAGTTGAAAATGGAAATAAAAACTTTAGGGGGAATGAGAGTGTTGGTATCTGAGGGGTGGGAAAATTGTTTGTGGATAGAGTCAACTTTGCTTTCAAAGATGTCAGCAAAGTCCTGGGGGTGGTATGGTCAGGTGTTAGCATATCGTCTGTAGAGGGATGAGTAGTGAGTTGAATATTAAAAACAATGTTTGTGGGTTGGAGTTATTGTTATTTATGAGTGTATTGTAGTGCTGTTGTTTAGCCTGGGATAGGGCAGTGCCAAGGCAGGCCATGAGAAATTTATAGAAGAGGAAGTCAGCTTTTGTACGGATTTACTCCACATGCACTCTGCCACTCAAGTACAGGACCACAGAAATCACGCCTGGCCATTCATCCAGGGACGGGCATTGTAGGCTCGTCTGCGTTGTGGCCGCAGAGGGGCATGGGTGTTTATAGCAGCAGACAGTACCGAGTTGTAGGTATTTGCCAGTTAATCAGGATCAGAAGAAGTAGTGATGGAGGAGAAGCTAGAACTGAGAGGATCAGAAGCAGTTATATGAACAGCATGAGTGTTGCAAACCAAAGGTTAGCAGTATTTTTAGGTTTGCACAGAGGGGGTCCATTATATGGGTGAAAGCAGGTGGGTATATGGCAGGGACCCAGGTTAGGAGAGATATCACCTGCAGCTAGTAACAGTAGAAGAGAGAGTGAGAGCAGGTGGGAGAAATATTGAACTTCCTCTGTCTATGTGAAGTGGTAGTTGCAGGATTTAGATTTTTTAGAAAGCTATGTAAGGTATAGGAGCAGCAGTGTGTGGAATGGAGCAGAGAGGGACATATTGTGATAGAGTAGGGACAGTCGGCTTGAAATGTAAAGGAAGAAGTTACCTTCAGAAGCACAAGGATGAATAACATTAGCAGGACTAATGACATAATGACATTCTGCCAGTGTATCTTTGGATAGATATAGGTTACTAAACTTGATGTCTGAGCTTACCAATAATAGATGCAAAAAATGTAATGTATAGGATCACAGTGCAGATGTATTTCAAATTTGTAATGCAACAGTTATCAATGGAAACTGTCTTTGTAAAGCAGAAAGCTACAAAAAAAAGAGTATATAGAGTCCAGGATCCAGAAACAAAACTGGTTTTCTGAAGGAGTAGTTGTAGAATGCACAGCAGTTGGAATAGATTCAGAGCAAGCTGTGTAGATGAAGTTCCATTCTCTGAGGTTTCAATCCAGGTTTCTACTCCAATTTTAACTTCATACTTAAAGCCTCATACTTTAAGCACACACACATTTCCTTCACTTAGGTGTCTTTTGTGGGTCCAAGTGCATCCCCCCAGTAGTTACGCTCCTACATGGAAAAGAAGTCTACATGTGGCTATGACAGCATTCAGATTAGTAGCAGTCACCATAGTCTACTTCAATTACTGTTTTAGCCATCCCTTGGACTCTGGCAATGGAGTTGACCCTTATGAGCCATGGCCCTGTCCAGACCACTTTAGCAGATACCTTGCATTTTGGACCATGATAATATTACCATACCTGAGAAACAGCTACTTTAGTGGCTGTTAGAAGAGGATTTCTTCACTTCGGGTACAGTATCTGCATGGAGGCTTCACTTTTATCTTAGGCTTTAAGGAGCTGATGATTAGTATCAGAGACACAAAATTCAATAAGTCATTGAATAGTGGGTTAGCTAAATTAAGACTGACATTTTGCTACTGTCTAGGGCAGTGATCCCCAACCAGTAGCTCGTAAGCAACATGTTGCTCTCCAACCCCTTGGATCTTGCTCCCAGTGGCCTCAAAGCAGGTGCTTATTTTTGAATTACTGGCTTAGAGGCAAGTTTTGGTTGCATATAAAACAGATGTCCTGCCAAACATTCTCTCCTGTAGGCTGCAAGTCCATATAGGGGCTACCAAAAAGCCAATCAGAGCTCTTATTTGACATCCACATGGACTTTTTCATGCTTGTGTTGCTCTCCAACTCTTTTTTAAATTTAAATGTGGCTCACTAGCAAAAAAGGTTGGGGACCCCTGCTCTAGGGAATGCAAAATGTCAACTCTTGCACAAAGGAATTGCCTGGCCTATGCACCTCATGTGTTTGGTTAAAGGGAAAAAGGGGGGAAAATGTTTTTTCAAAACACATCAGTTAATAGTGCTACTCCAGCAGAATTCTGCATTGAAATTCATTTCTCAAAAGAGCAAACAGATTTTTCTATATTCATTTTTGAAATCTGACATGGGGCTAGACATTTTGTCAATTTCCCAGCTGCCCCAAGTCATGTGACTTGTGCTCTGATAAACTTCAATCACTCTTTACTGCTGTACTGCAAGTTGCAGTGAGATCACCCCCTCTATTTCCCCCCAGCCCCCAGCTGCCTAACAACAGAACAATGGGAAGGTAACCAGATAACAGCTCCCTAACACAAGATAACAGCTGCCTGGTAGATCTAAGTACATCCCTCTATAGTAAAAAATGTCCCACTGCGTTCCATTCAGTTACATTGAGAAGGAAAAACAACAGCCTGCCAGAAAGCAGTTCCCTCCTAAAGTGCTGGAACAAGTCACATGACCAGGGGCAGCTGGGAAATGGATTTCCGTGCAGAAGTATAGTGGAGCAGCACTAAAGAACATGTTTTCGCATGAAAGTATCCCTTTTAGCCTCTGGTTGCTCACAAGTTATATCAAAAGCCATGTATTAGCAGTGTAGAAATTCTAATAAAATAGAAAAAAAATAGAAAATGAATGTGAATTGCAAAGATTCAAATAAGAGTAACACCCTAAGTAAGCGTTCTATAGGAAATTATGGGTCTTAAAAAAATAAAGCTATTCACTTATATCTACTTACAAATGATTATCATCCTCCAAGATACACCAGTTATGGGAGGTGAAACACCACATTTATTTTCAAAATGCTTGCCATTTATTAACATTGTTGTATGCTGTTCATTATTCATGCAGCCAAACTGTAGGGTCTGGAAGGATTCATATTTTTATGTTTCTGTTTATTCACGAGCATGCTAATATACTTAGAAATTACTAAATAGTTAGAAATCAGCTTGCATGTAAAAGGAAAAAAGGGTTAGTTCGAGGGTAGCCACTTTTTAGCCCAGTGGACACCGGGCAGGGGGTGGGGCTATGACACAGAGGGAGTGGGAGTTGATGTTGGGGGCAGGGCTATGATGCAGCGATCAGCTACTGGCCAATCACTGTGTCAATAATAGGGAATCCTGCCAGGTTTTCACAATCTGGAAAACCTGGCAGGCAGTTTTGACCTGGGTAGCCCTGCAAAAAAGCAGGCTATCTGGGTCAAAATCGGACAGGTGGCAACCGTAGGTAGTTCACCTTAAAGGAGAACTAAAGCCTATATCTAAAGATAAAGGCTATAAATTTCACACAGTGGATAATGCTGGACAAATGGAGATTAAGGCAGTTTAACTGCTAAAGTGCATATTTATTTTCACACCACACTACATGTTTCGGGCTCCATATGCCCTTTATCAAGTGTCAAGGGCATATGGAGCCCGAAACATGTAGTGTGGTGTGAAAATAAATATGCACTTTAGCAGTTAAACTGCCTTAATCTCCATTTGTCCAGCATTATCCACTGTGTGAAAAGTATATTGGTGTTTGGACGGAGCACCTGCAGGACAATTGGAGTAAAGCCTGTTCCACCCTCTGTGAACCTGCATCGTTTACACTGAAGATATAGGCTATAAATGTTGTACATCATGTTTTGAACTTCTGTACCAGCCCAATGCAACCACAGCCCTTTAGCAGGGAAGACGTGCCTCCAAATATGCCCCAGTAGCTCCCCATACTGCTGTCACTTACTGAACTTAAGGATCCACTCACAATATACAGAACACATAGAATAGAAATGACACAGTATAAGGCTGATTAGTAATTAATACAGATAATTACTACAAGGCAGCACAGCAACCAGTGCAACTAGCATCAGAATTGAATAATCACCATTATATCATCAGCATATATTACAGGCCAACCTCATTTTCTGCTTGATAATATGTGACAACCCCTAAGCTTAGCTTCTCAACAGCTGCTCAGAGCCCACTGAACATGTGAGTGTAACAGACATTTTGCAAGTTGGTGACCCCCTGTGACAAGTTTGAAGTTCTGGACTATTGCTGCTATTGACAAGCTGAAACTTTGAGCTGGTGTAATAAGTTCAGTACATAGAATATGGCAATATGACTATGAAGATTTTAATTCATCCAGGTCATGATACATCTGATATAAGTAATTCTAAAACAACTGGACTTGCTGAGTAATTATTGAAGACGTTTCACTACTCATCCGAGCAGCTTCTTCAGTTCAACTGACTGGTATGGGAAGTTCTCGGTATATAAACTCTACCACTAATCCAATCACAATGGCACATTGTAACTCTTCAATAAGGTGACACCTGAATTTGATTCTGTGTAGTTACTGTGATGGGATTACCAATGTGTCATGCAACTCCTAGACACAGGTGTTACTTGTGTGTGTGAGTCCTATACAAAACAAACAAAAAAGACTGATCTAAAGGTTGCAAACCAAAATACACTATAAACATACTAAATGGTGAGCTTCCTCCTTCTGTCTCCATCTCAACAGAGCATTTATGTTTCTAAAACATGGTACAATTTTAAAGATTTGCAGCAAAGATTCCCTCAAAGATGTTAAAGCGCTAATCAAAAATTGCTCCTCTTTTAAAAATGTCAAACATGTCAAGTCATATAAGGATATGGAAGTCTTAGCAAACATCTGCAAATGTAACACCAGACTCATTTCAGTAAAGAAAATATATTTATGTGTTGTGGTTCATTGAACATCCACTGGAAGACTGTTAACATTTCTAACATGTTAACTGAACAATATTTGTCGGGTGACTTATGTAATTATACAAGGCATCTGGATAATTGAATGACTTTCTTAGCATAGAATTCCTGTAGCTGGAGGTATTGTGTTATATCAGGAACAAATGTTCCAGAACAGAAGCAATGCGTTCTATACTTTACATCAGTGCTTATTGGATTTATGGGTCTATTCATCAAAGTTGTGAAAGCAATAAAGAAAATTGCCATTGTAATTCAACCTCAGCTCACGACTATTTTTTTTTTGTTATTATCAATATTATTTATCAAAGTCAGGTGTTGATTTTATGGGCTGATTTACTGAAGGTCGAATTTTCTTTGAAATTCGATCATCGAATTAAAATCCTTTGACTTTGAAGTATTTTTCACCGAATTTTGCATTCCTGTGATCAAAAAAAAATCTTTCCATCGAATGACAAAATCCTTCAATCAAACTATTCGAAGGATTTTAGAGAAGATCAAAGGATTTTTCTTTGATAAAATTAAACTTAGAAAAATGGTCTAGAAGGTCCCCATAGGCTAATATAGCACTTTGGCAGCTTTTATTTGGCAAAGTAAAAATATCGACGGATTTTTAAAGAGACAGTACTTCAAATTTTGAAGTTGAAGAATTTGACTATTCGATTGTTCAAATCGAATGGTCGAAGTAACCTATTCGATGGAAGTTTTTCAAAAATTTACTTTATTGATTTTTTTTTGCATTCGAATATTCACTTCAACCCTTAGTAAATCAGCCCCTTAATGTTGGCAAAGTGTATCTGAATTTTTCTGCAGCAAATTACTATAAGCTAACATTTAGAAATCAAAGAACAAATGCTTGTAAAGTATTTCTGGTGACCTCTGCATTTTGCAGTTTTAGTCTTCTGGTTATTCACTTATGCTCTCTGCAAGGGCCATCAAGGATCAATAGAAAACTCATATCTGTGGTGAGCACATATTGAAGAAATATAGTGCACTAAAATCTTAAAGAAATAATACCTACATTTTAAGTGCCCAGTATAGTCCAGTATCCCTTTTAAAATGTATGTCTATGTACCAATAGTACCTATTCACTGGATTATGCAATGTGTAGCATTTTTATTAAAACAAAGTAAATTATCATGTGCCAAAGGATGAATGATAACACAAAAACTTTTCTTTCACTCATGGTTAGTGGCTGAAGCTATTTATTGTCGAACAACTGTGTTTATTCTTTTTAAATCATAGTCACTACACAAACTATCCAAATGACCCTGATCAAAAGTTTACATACCCTGGTGATTTGACCTGATAACATGCACACAACTTGACACAAAAGGGTTAGAATGACTATTAAAGGTAACCATATTCACCTACAACTAACAGGTGGAATACAGGACTGTGGTGTGACTGTTTCAAGATGCACAATAAGGAGACACTTGAACAAAGATGGACAGTATGGTTGAGTTGCCAGAAGAAAGCCTTTACTATGCAAATGCTGCAAAGTATCCCACTTACAACGTGCCAAACAGCACAGAGACAAGCCTCAAACCTTCTGGCACAAAGTTATTTGGAGTGATGAGACTTAAATTTTTTTAAAACTTAAAACTTTTTGTCAACAACCATAAATGCTACATTTGGAGAGGAGTCAACAAGGCCTATGATGGTACACCATTCCTACTGTGAAACATGGTGGTGGATCACACAGGCAGTTTGGTCAGAATTGATGGCAAAATGAATGCAGTAAGTTATCAAAAAATACTGAAAGAAAATTTGCACTCATCACCTCGGAAGCTGCGCATGGGACATACTTGGACATTCCAACAT
>CM044437.1:112065117-112085326 GCA_024363595.1 Xenopus borealis
TTCTAGACTTTAAATGCTACCTTAAGTTATGATCATGTTTCCAGCACTTTCACCTCTAGTCAATGCTACTGCTTTGGAAAGGTTCCACACATTTATCAGATTATTGGGGAATTGTATTATATGAGGTCAAAGATGTCACTTTATTTTGACAGTCAGTAATTTCTTAAAATAGCAAACCTGCTTCATCAGACTTTCTTTTTCCATGCAAAATAATTGGTTTAATTGAATATATGTTGCTCTTTTTCCACTGATTTAAATACTGTCAAATGTATACATTAGTTGCAGGGCTTTGCTACTCTGGTCATAAAATGTTCTTGCCTTGAGTAAGATTCACTTTTGTATACCAATGATAATTGGATTGGCACTGCATTGGCAAAGCTGGTAGATGGAATATTTCCTTAGTGCAAAATAATGCATATCATTACTTTATATGGTATTGCTATATACTTTAACATACAGCTGGAGAGGTTTATCCGAGAAGTCTGGTTGTGGTAGTGTATATCACTATTCTATATAAGGATTTTTTAATGAGACTTGAAGAACTGCAGAGGACACCCTCTCTATAAATAATCAGGTGTACCGTTAGTTTTACATTTTTGGCTTTGGAAGACAATTTTTTAAAATGAAGACATGATATCAACAATTAATCAAATTCGTGTCCAGGTGTTAAAAGCCTGTTAGAGTTTAATTAGCTTTTTTTTATCCTCCAGACACTGCTGTAATTATTTTTATATTTCTAAACTATATTGTATTTAACCAACATGATAATACTACTGTCTGAGTGTGATATCTCTTAGATTCAGCATGGGTTTTGAAATGAGATTGGAACCCAAGCAGGAACAGCTTAATTGTCCGGGCAAATGTAATTCATGTTTCATTAAAATAAATGTCTTATTTCGTACCAATTCTCTCTGTCTGTGACATAATCAATCTGTTGTTATGATTACATCTTGGGGGGGTTAATGATTTCCCTGTAACTGGAAAACCGTGGATCAAAGAGGAGAATTGTGCCACTTGTTCTCCTCTGCAGAATTAGCCAGCTGTTAAATTATCTTTTTGGTGATGACCACATGCTACAAAGAGAAAGCATTGCTTGCGCCCTAATTTAGCCTGGGCAAATATAAATACATATTACAAATGCTCACATGCCATGTCACAATATCTTATTATAAGTGAGCCCTACACTGCATATTAGTGTAAAATCTTATGCTAAGGGCTAAATGGAAGCTAAAGGAAATTTTGGGCTTGATAAGAAAAATTAAAAGCAGTGAGTGCCTGTCTAATCCGCCCTGAACCATTAACAAGTTGCTTTATTTTCAGTGCTGGACTAGCCTACATACAGGGGGTTGACTTTTTATTGGAAGTATGAAGGATAAATAAACATCATTATCATTTGGGATATGAAATAAGCAGGAACAAGCAATAGCACTAACTCCCAGGGGCTCACATGTGTTGGGGTAAGTTAAACAGTATTTATTATCAGCTGGTAAACTCCAGGGCATAGGTTAGTCAAAACACTGAAAAAATAGCAGCTGGTTAACGCTACAACCATGCCTACCCTGATTACATCATACAACTTTTTGACTGTAAAGTTATGTATTTTCCTATCATTTCATTGTTAGCCTATCACATCAAAAACACAATAACGTTGAGCTACAAGCACAATTAGTTTATGAGGTTACTTGTGATCTTAATAGTGAGCTGTTGCAATGTTTAATTAAAGCTTTATTTTCTGTGTTAATCAGGTCTAAACCTTTTTAGGAACATTCCAGAAGAAGGGCCATTTATATTTGTAGCTACAGGTAATTCAAATATCCCCTATGGTTATGCCTTTGCTTCAAAAACCTTGATATAAAATAGGGCATCGTGTATCAAGTATGTCTATGTCAAACTGGTATCATAAATCGTTTACCATCAGTAAGTGCTAGTTATCATTTAGCTTCTTGGAGACAATCTGTGGCTTTATTGTAAGAGCCAATCAAAGGGTGTGTTATTTGCTTTTAATTAGATTGAATTGAATCGCAATACACTTAAATAAAGGAAGAGAAGACAACAGGGAAAATGTTCTAAACACATATAAATATCCCATTCAAGTGAATAGAGAGCACTTGTTTTATTCTTTAATAAATGTAAACCAATAAGCTGCTTCTGGGATCTCATAATATTACTTCTGTGGGCTGTAAGAAATTGCTGAAATGTGCTACTACACAACTAAGTAAAGGAGACCTTCTATAGGATTTAAGGCATATATTTCAGCCACTGAATTGTCCAAGGGTCTGAATTAAAGCTTACAAAGCTATGGTAACAGAATCAAAATTTAAAAACAAATGGAGAAGTTGAGGATAATGTAACTGTTCCTATATGTTTTGCTGGGTTGCTGATATTTTACCTGTTTTATTTATAGTCCTCTAATGAAAGAAATCGTTTTTAAAACTTATTCTTTAAAAATATCATTAATCATTATGTGCTGCACTTCTGTGATGTGGTGCCTTTTTTCCTGTAGAGAATAACCTTGCACTGTTTTCCCCATAGTTCTATCCTTAATATGAATATACTAATTAGCATTCCTATTGTAACATTTTGTATCATGACTGCTGTCCAGAGCATAACTGCCATGTAGAACACCAGTAATATTTTCAGATTGCAAAATATGACAGACGTTTGGCATTATCAAACTTTTATCATACCCCATTCTCCTAGCTTTTATCTCTCTGACATTCAGTTTATCGCAAGGTGGGATATGGCCACGGCAATAATAATTGTATTTCTGAATCCTTTGGTTTCTGATTTAAAAGCTGACCATACAATACAAAGTAAGGTAAACAATCTATAAAGACTGTGCTCATATACCTAAAGAAATAAATATTTTGGAGGTCCATGTCTAGTAGTTTTTCTACTGAGAAGTGAATGGTTGAGAGAACACTGAAAACAATGTATGGACCTTTTTAATAAATAATGTCTGGTGCAGAATGTGGAAAATAATAGAAAAACAACACATCAAAGGCTAACCTAATTTTTTACACCAAGTTGAGTATCCACACAATACTATATACAGTATGTGTGAACAGACAACTGATCTAGAAAACTCAATGTCTCCAAAGTGTGCCAATAGTATTAATACCATTTCTGAAATATTGCCTCAATCTTTACTGTTTCATATCTCTCACATATCCAAATAAAACATCCTTAATATGAATACCAGGGGTCACAGTGACAGAAGACCAGGGGTCTTCTTAACAGTTTAAGAAGTTTAAGGTTATCAATGTATAGGGCATGTAGGGACTCCAGGACTAGTACTTGTGCAGTTGAATAAGGTTGACTGTTTACTATAATGTGTTTATGCTGGTTTATGGACCACTGGAAACTAATTGATGAGAACATACATGTGCAAGATGCAATTGGGAAATTGAGAAAGACAGCAAAGCAGTACACAGAAGGTATCCACATTTAGTGAATTTATTTACTGGGGGCTGCCTAACAAATTGCAACCCCCAAATGAATATGACTTCCATTGTCCTGAAAGCAACTTAGAAGGATAGGGGCATCAAGAATAAAAGTTTTACTGACAAGACTGAATTAAGTCACTGCACAAGGCAAAAATCCCCTTGGAGGGTCTCAGTCAGAGTTCCTGATTTTAGAACATTTGTTATTATTACTGATACAGAACTGTGAACTTCTGGAGATGGATACTCAGGGACCCGAACATTTTCCGGGGCCAGGAAATGACAGCACCATGTGCATGCACACACAGCAAATGGAAAAATAAATTCTTATTGTGCATGCATGCCCGAAATTTAAAGAGAACCTGCACAAAACAGGAAAATGCTTAAATTCAGGAGATTACAGTAGGATGTCAGTAAACGGGGGCATTAGAGGGCCAAAATCAGGTAACTCCCAAAAAATGGGGGGCTAACATTTCTATTAATAGATGTCCCCCACAACCATGCTGGAGATGAGACCTAACCTTTCCTTCTTGGCAGTAAACTATAGGATCTAGTCACTGATAAGAATAAAAGTAAAGGTTTAAATTTGTGTTACTGCAATATTACCATCCACTTACAAACTTTAGAGGTTCCATTTAGCTAGTGTAGTAGTAGGAGTAGGTGATGGATGAATGGGGGACCCTTTCACTATTTCTGTACAAAAACCCTCTCCTGTCCTACATATATATATTATATGATTTTTTCGCCATTACTTTATGTATGCTATAAACATTTGGCCTCTAAGCCAGGTTATTTTAAACTTGGAAGAATTTGCTTCCTTATCAACCAAGAACACTAGTGTTTTTGGATGAGCTTTTTTTCATTATATAAAGTAGAGAGTTAAAATATAGGTCAAAACATATTCCTCATTGCCTTATTTTTATGTAGATTTAGGGATTTTCTTTTTATGTAATGGATATTGTAAGCTGATCACCACTGCTTTATACATTTTAATGTAGAAATTGTAATTAATATTATGCTATATGAAAATGCACATTGAATTTACAAACATTCCAATGACAGATCTGTAAGTAAAAATTATGCATAAACCTCTTTATTATAACATATCATAAGATAAGAAAATCCTGCAAACATTGCACAAATCCTGAAAACAGACCATGTCCCTCACCAGAAGAGGTATATGGTATGTTGATGTAAAGCAATTAACTTTACATACTTGCAGGGGGAATTACTTATCTTTGGCACTTTTTATTCAACATCAAGAAATTCCACTGAAAAAATGTAAAACCACTTATTGCAGAACCTATTGCAGGTCCAGATGGGAAATGCAATGATTAATGAGAGAGTATGGGTAGAGATACATTTTTACTATCTGGTACCTAATTTTTTTATGACCTTCAGATCATCTGAATATATTTTTTTTAAGGGGCTAATTTACCAAAGGTTGAATTTCGAAGAGGAAAATACTTAGAAATTCGACCATCGAAGTAAACTTCGAATATAGAAGTTGAAGTATTTTTCACCGAATTAAGCATTCCTGCAATTGAAATAAAATCGTTTGATTGTATGCTAAAATCATTGGGATCAAAAGATTCAAGCGATTTTAGCATACAATCGAAAGATTTTACTTCAATAAAATAAAACTTAGAAAAATTATCTAGAAGGTCCCCATAGGCTAACATAGCACTTTGTCAGCTTTTATTTTGCAAAGTTGTTTTAAAGAGACAGTACTTCAAATTTCGAAGTCGAAGGGTTTTAATATTCGACCATTTGAATCAAATGATTAAATGGACAAAGTAGCCTATTCGATGGTCAAATTTAAAAAAAATTTACTTTGAAATTCAAACTTTTTGCATTCGAATATTCACTTCGACCCTTAGTAAATCAGCCCCTTAGTGTTGATCTAGTGACTGTCTGGTTACAATGGCTTGTTTTCTAGTTCCAAGCTATTTGAGTCTTTTTAGGTAATATGATTAATGCAGTAGAGAATTGATGTGCAATTCCACTTGTTAGACTGAAGGCATTACTAAAGGATTCAAACTCAGTAGACTTTACCTAATCTCAGAGCTGCAATCTTGAATAGTCCACCGAAAGTATTTTTAATCCAATGGTGAAGGTACTATCACGCAGACAATATCCCATTCTCTTCACCTAATATGTGAACTTCAAACCCAGGCAATAACAATACTAGGTTAAAGTTTAATATTACACAGGCCAAAATATAGGAGCCAAAATACAATAGAAACTTGACTGAGAGTCATTTAACATTTTATTCTATTTTAGAGCTGCTTTGCTAATGAATTTCACCCATTTCTGCTTGTTACCTACTGTTAATCATCCACATCCCCTGGTACCTCACTAATGAGATGTTCATGTCAATGTCAGGCTATTTGCAGTAGTCCCTGGGCAATGAGTGGAGAATAGGCATTGGCTTTTGCATCAGTAAAACTTGCAGTGCAATGCACTATGTCTTTCCCAAGTCATTTGCCCCTCCGGAGCTGTTGCTTTTTAGTTAAATGAACTTTCTGGAATTCTAGAATTGAATACATTATGTAAAGACAGAAGCCTGAAATATTTAAATGCTATGCTCACTTTTCTTAATCACAAGCAAAACATAGGTACAAGTTTAAATACAAAGTCAGAGGAAAATATTTAACGAAATGATAAGAAAAATGCCTACATATTTAAATTAAAATGATGTTAATGTTAATCATAATTAATTTCAGCAGCAGAATACTGAACTGTAAGGCATACCTACAGTATATTAAGAACTAATTATCCTTCGACATAACATAATACAAAAATAAGGTACAATCAAAACATACAAATTTCAAAACACATTTCAACACACATGGCGAATATAAATGGGATGTATCCAATCAATGATTATAATCCAGCAGCTGTCTTCTGTCATTTAATCTCTGTAAAAGAGTTTTATAAAAGTTACTTCGACATCTTGGATTACTTATTTGTAGTGATGGGTGAATAAATTCGCTTAACGCCAGCGAAATTTCACCTGGCAAAATTTTGCATAAAAAAACGAGTCGTGCGTAGTTTTTGAAGCGACTCGACGAAAACTACGCGACACGCGCCGAAGACGACGCACGTCAAAAGCGTGCCGCGCCTCGTTTCACAAATTTTTCACCAATACGGCGAAGCGAAACTCGGGAGATTCGCCCATCACTACTTATTTGTTGCAGATGTATTAACTAAAGAGATTTGGCTTTCAGATCCGCATTACGCTAACACAAGTCATTCTCTCAAAGGAAATGGGGAGGGTTATTTACTAAAATTTTAATTTATCTAATTTTTTAAATAAAAAAACCATGACCAAACAATATCCAATTTGACCTTATTTATTATTTAAAAAGCATAATTTAATCGGTATGGGTGAAAACATGACAAAATCAAGCAAAAATCTGTATCATACATTATTTTCTGAGGTTTTTCCTGAATACCTTGATTTTTTTGCCAGTTTTCCCAATAAGCCCAAATTATTCAGATTTTTTGCCTGAAAAGGACAGATTTCTGGACTAATTCCAGTGCAGACCACAGGAAGTTCCAATAGTATAGGGACCTCTGCCATTGACTTATACTTGACAGGTCTGAGATGGCACATTTGGGATTTTTGCTTTATCGAGCTTTAATAAATCTTCGAGTTAAAATTAAGAATTCAAGTTTTGTCCCAAAAAGACACCTGAATTTAGTAAATAACCCCCTTAAAGTGTGTTAAAGAAGAAAAAAAAAATCACAGAGACAATAAGGTTGTTGTTATGGGTTGCCAATAAAAGCAAAACATATTTTTTGTGCATCTATTTGTGTCCCACTTGGGCTTCATACATGTATAAATCTTTCTGCTGCTCTTTCCTTATAGCCAATAGCTTTCTCTGAGAATACTGAGTCTGCCTGATGCTGAGGTTTCCATGCAATTGACTTGATGCATTAAGGGTTAGCTGGTAGCTGTCAGTAGCTGTCAGGTAGACAGTGTGTATAAGATATAATAAAGGACAAAACACAAGCTTACATGTGTATTTTGGTGAGTTCTACTACATTTACTGAACCGTATTGTCATTTTAGTTTTCACTTAAAGGGATTCCATTTTTAACGAAATGTATCAGTTAATAGTGCTCCAGCAAGATCTTGAGTTGAAATACATTTTTCAAAAGAGCAAACATTTTTTTTATAATTATATTTTGAAATCTGACATGGGGCTAGACATATTGTCAGTTTCCCAGCTCCCCCAGTCACATGTGCTCTGATAAACATCAATCACTCTTTACTGCTGCACTGCAAGTTGGAGTGATATCACCCACCTCCCTCCCCCCCCAGCAGCTGTTCAGCAGAACTATGGTAAGGTAACCAGATAAGAGCTCCCACCTAGTGGTTTATATGAAAACAGCACCAAATAGTAACAATCAAAGCCAGCTAACCTAAGTTGTGATTCCATCAGAGTAGTAGAAACAATAGCCTGTCTGAAAGCAGTTCCACAGAGACGTGCAGGCCCTATGTAAAAGCATATGACCAAGAAAAATAACCTGTGATGAATATTACAACAAAAAAATATAGATTTATTGGTTCAATAATAAAATATTAAATGGTAGAATAAATTGAATTCAATGTACACAGTGTAATTTAGTAATAAAAATGATATCATAAAAATCATGAGAGAATCCCGTTCAGGTTCAAGTTTAGTTTGATGGGCATGTGTCTTTTCTAACCTCATTTACTATTTTACTGTGTTTAATAATAACTCACACACAATTACTGTAGTTTGCACTGTGCTGACACTTCCTGATTACATTTAAGGGGACTACACCTTAGGTAACTACTTATTTTATTAGAAAATGTAAAGGAACAGAGCATTTAACTGATTTACTACCCTTTTATTAAAAATTAATTGAACGGATTTACCAACAAGGTGACAAGGCTGAATTAACCAAATGCTGTTGCCCTAAGCAGCCAATCAGCAATTAGTTTTGAGATATCTACTACAAGCTGGAAAAATAAATGCAACTTCAATAGGTACTTGGTGGGCCTGGATACCCCAGTTTGAATATGTTACCATGGCTCTACTGTGCTGGACTTTATTTAGTAAATCAGCACCTAGAATTGGCTATAAAGAACCTAGGGGTTTTAAGAATTATTCTTCCTTTGAAAAGTTTCACCCTGCCAAAGAACCTATTTGTATCCAGTTTCTATGGCTCATTATTTCATCAAAATAAATAGAAAATGCACTGAAATGTATCCAAGAGCCATTTGGGTTGTTTAACAATCTTACTTCAAAGTCCCATCCAGTCTATTGTCAAAGTTGAATGGTAGGCTAATTGGCACTAACTAAATGAGTCTACTTAGTATATTCAAGACAAGGTAAATTAAATCAATGCTCAAAATATGTAAATGGAGAATCTAAGTAATGTTCCATTTTAACTCCATTTGCCACAATTACATTTCCAGGACACTGGTATAGTATTAAAAATAATTGCCTTATTTATTTTTCATTATACAACTCACACAACTTGCACAGTTATTTGGAAAAATACAAATAATCACTTTAACCACCATTTTTTCCCAGAAAATAGCAAAAAAGGTAAATTGAACAAGTATTGTTAGTGGAGTGCCAGAAGGGTTTTTCCTTGGCCCTATGCTTTTTAACAAGACCATTAATGGCCTAGAGGTGGGCACTGAGTTCTGCCTCTATATTTGCTGATACTAAATTGTTACATAGTTAAATTAGGTTGAAAAGTCCGTCAGATTCATCACCTCCAAATGAAACCCAGCACACATACATACACACACTCAGTCATATTGACCCTTGCATACACTGACATAAACTATATATACCAATATCTATATTAATTGTAGATTTTAGAATCATAATAGCTTATGATATTATGCTTTCCCAAGAAATCATCCAAGCCCATCTTAAAGGCATTAACAGCATCAGCAATTACAACATCATCTAGCAGGGCATTCCCCAACCTCACTGTCCTTACTGTGAAGAACCACCAGCACTGCTTTAAAACTTCCATCACTTTTACCAGTTTAGTTTCACATCTCTACCCTCTCTCTAGTTCATTTTGATCTTTCTTAAAGGGATCCTGTCATGGGAAAAAAACATTTTTCAAAATACATCAGTTAATAGTGCTGTTCCAGAAGAATTCTGCATTGAAATCCATTTCTCAAAAGAGCAAACAGATTTTTTTATATTTCATTTTGAAATCTGACATGGGGCTAGAAATATTGTCAATTTCCCAGTTGCCCCAAGTCATGTGACATGTGCTTTGATAAACTTCAATCACTCTTTACTGCTGTACTGCAAGTTGGAGTGATATCACCCCCTCTCTTTCCCCCACCCAGCAGCTTAACAAAAGAACAATGAGAAGGTAAACAGATAACAGCTACCTAACACAAGATAACAGCTGCCTGGTAGATCTGAGAACAGCACTCTATAGTAAAAACCCATGTCCCACTGCGTACTATTCAGTTACCTTGAGAAGGAAAAACAGCCTGCCAGAAAGCAGTTCCCTCCTAAAGTGCTGGCACAAGTCACATGACCGGGGCAGCTGGGAAATTTTTTTGACTGATGCGTTAAAAAAAAAAAAAAAAAACATGTTTTCTTGGACAGTTTCCTTTTAAGGTCTGGAGCCCAAAACTGCACTGCATATTCAAGGTGATGCCTTATCAGGGACCTATAAAATAGCAAAATTATTAATTGTTAATGCCCTTTATTTTCTCTAGCTCTTCCTTGCTTTCAGCCTCTTTTTACCTTGGTCTTATTCCTGCTTCTCCACTTTCTTAGTCTTGATCTAGTCTGTCCTGCTTCTCCATGTGCTCATTTCTGCTCTGCTTGCCTCCAAACACTCACCACTATCATATCCATATGTACTGTATGTGGATTTTCCCCTAAATCCCTCACAGGAATGCAGTACAGATAGGATTGTCCTGTCCCTGCTAATGCTGTGCTCTTCACTTTGCACCAGATCTTTTATCCAGCATGAAGTGCAAAGCACATCTGGCTGGGTCTAAGTAAATGACACCTGTTAAATGATGTCTTATAGAGAGCCTTCAAGCAATAACCAAAATATATAAACCAGCCTTTTAGTTTATGTTTTTTTACTGCAAACTTTTTTAGTGGTCCTAGCTTATTTGTCATGTTAAATATTTTTGCATGCTATTTACGCAAACCTGAAAAACAAGGGGCTTATACTATTTCCAGTTGTTTACATTCATTACCATTCTGACTTTCTAGGTTCTGTCAGGTTTTTCAGAGAAAAGTAAATATGATTATAAATGTGCAGCTTATCTCCTCCACTATCCCCCAGAAGAAGTTGGCACTCGTCATACTGAAGCTGAAATTTTTTAGTGCATTGCATGGTACATTTGTGTTATGTACGCTCTGTACTGAATTGTATATTTTTTGAATTGTAATGTATGTATATTTTGTTCTTTTTATCTTGAACTGTAGATATTAAAGTAAGAAGTTTAAAAGAGCTTGACTTGACTTGTATAATGTGAACTGGAAGCATAATGCCATTATTTTTTTAAAACTGGGTTAAGTTAATAGCAACATGCACTTTTATACTAAACTGAGGTTATTTAATGAAACCATTTTTCTGTGCTACTTAATTGCAGTGTGGAATACATTTTTTTTATCCAGCAAAAACTCTGCAGATCAATATATTTATTTTGTACTTTCATTAACATTGGATGAATCTGTGAGACATTCAGTTGTAAATCTGTATTTAATAGAATGAAGGTATGCCTGGTTGTTTCAGTAGCAAAGTCTCTGATCTAGGGTTGTTTAAAAAAATATTGATATTTATATATAACTTTTAAGCCACCATGCTTATTACTGTAGCTCTCTTAAGAGAGGCCCAAAAGCTGAAAACAATTAGATAGAACACAAAAGTACCCAGCAGTAATTTATTGTGTCAGTAAAGGAATATTTTAGCATCAAAAATAAAATTTGTTGACTTTACCAACATGTACACTGCCATAATTGACATTAAGGGGGTTTTATATTAAGCTCTGAATTCCGAATATAAGAAAAATTAGTTTTTTTTTCATAAATAACACATTTTTCAGGATTTATTAAACCCAAGGATGAAAAACTAAGAATATTATCTACGCAAGATTTAAAGGTACCTTTGTAATCAACTGCAAAGAGAGAATGGTGTCTACACAAACAATGGGGGAATACAGTCACATTTAGACTCATATATTAAGGGGTAATTTATCAAAGGTCAAATGTTTTTATACCTCAAATGAACTTGAATGAACTCACAACATGAATGGTTTTTAATTTAAAGGAAAAGTAAATGTTTTTCTTTTTCTTTCTGTAAATTTGCTCTAAACAGCCCCCCAGATTAATGTACATTAGTCCCTGCTGCAAGTCTGCTCTGGTTTCTGTGTTATCAGCAGCTTGTTTCCCCTTCTTCCTGGTGCAGAGTGAAGCCCAGCCCCTTAGTTTACTGAGCAGTCCATTTGCTGCTGTTCCACAATAGAGAGGAAGAGGGAGCCAGTGTTTCATTAAGCTAGTTTCCCCAAGCAAAAGCTGCTACACACACTGCTCTCTGCTATGTCACATTATGCAAATGATCTCCAAGACTAGTCTGAGAGATAAGGTCAGCTCAGAAAGCTAAGGGGCTGGGCTTCACTCTGCACCAGGAAGAAGGGAAAGAAGCTGCTGATAACACAGAAACCAGAGCAGACTTGCAGCAGGGACTAAGGTACATTAATTTGAGGGGCTGTTTAGAGCAAATTTAGAGATAGAAAAAAAAACGTTTACTTGTTCTTTAAGAAAAAACTTGAATCAGCGAGTTTGAGATTAACAACCCGAAAACTCAAATTAATCTACTTTTTGGAGGGAAAAAACTGTAATTGCTTAAGTTTTTGGGTAAAACCCTTCAGAAAAATATTCGAACATCATGAAGGCTAATAATATCTTCAAATGGAAATAGGGACCTCTGCCACTGACTCCTACATGACCTCAACAGGTTTTAGGTGGTTTAATTTTGTATTCGAGTTATTTCCAGGGTTGAGGTATTATAAATGTTGAAAAATGTTTAAAATGTTAATTTAAATTTTTTTAGTTTTTTTAGTCTGAAAAATTAATTTCTGACAAAAAAAAACCCATTGAAAACACAACTCGAATCTTAATAAATCTGCCCCTAAATATGCACGTTTGCTCTCTCTGTACTCTTGGCTACCCATTGGGTGGTTTCATGCAAAATGCTTGAATACAAGACAAAATACATGGGGGCAGATTCACCAAAGGGCGAAGTGACTAACGCTGGCGTAAATTAGTGCAAATCATAACTTCGCAAAAAAAGTCCATCGCTGGCGTAAATTCGCCAGCGATGTAGATAATATAGCGCAACTTTGCACCCTAACACTGGCGAAGTTGCACTCTGGCGAAGGGGGCGAAAATTCGCAAATTCACTAAGTTAGTAATTTTTCCGAACGTTAGCCCCTTTGCCAGAGTTCACTTCGCCAGGTTAGAGAAGGCGAAGTGCAATAGAGTAGATAGGAGATTTTGTAAAAATAGTTGAAATATTTTCTAAGTCCCAAAAAAATGCTGGCATTTTTTCCTTAACGTAGGGTGATAGAAAAAAAAAATGAATGAAAATTTTTTTTTGGGTACCCTGCTCCTCCCTTAATTTCCTAACATAGGGCAAATATACTAGACATGGGGCACATGTGTAGGGCAATAAAACAACTAGATTAGGCTTTATTAGGGTACCCTTGGCTTGTGTAGTGTAATGTTTGAACTGCACTTTGCCTGGCGAATTTTCGCTAGCGCAATTTCGCTACCGTTCGCTTACATGAACGTAACTTCCAATTTTAGTGAATTAGACGAGCGCTGGCGAAAATTCGCCAGGCAAAGTGCGGCGAAGTGGGGCGAACGCTGCGCTAGCGCAGCTTCACTTCTAAGTGAATTTGCCCCATGGAGTTTGTCAGGTAAAATGGGAGGGCTAGAGTTAATTGCATGCCCTAAAAACTATTTTTAGGAGGGACAGAGGGATTAAAGAGGGCGGAGGAGTTTGTCTTTATGTAAGACATAAATTAAAGCCATGCTCTAAAGAAATAACCATGGATGACAATGGAATGGATGTGGAATACCTTTTTTTATTGGTGTATGCTACAATCCACCTTGAATGAGTGACAAGATTGAGGCCCAACTACCATTACAAATGGAGAATGCTTCACAACTAGGTTAAGTTATTATTATGGGTGATTTTAATTATCCAGACATTAACTGGGGTAATGTGTTTACCAAGTCAGAAAAAGCTAACAGGTTTGTAAATATGCTTAATGACAATTTTTTCTTTCAGCTAGTTTAAGAAACCATTAGGAATGACTCCTGGTAATAGCTAATAATACTCAACTAATCTCTAGCATTTGTGTGGGTGAGCATTTAAGGAATAGTGATCATAACATGGTCTACTTTGTGATTATGTTGCAGAAACAACTCTATAAGGGAGACACTAAAACACTAAACTGCAAATTTTTTCAGTCGGTCTAGGGGGGGTGGAGGTATGTGCTTTTTCCTTGAATAGGTTGAATTCTCCTTTAAGGTATGTAACAAAAGAGTTCAATGGGATGACTGAAAGCAAAGTCAATTGAGGAGTCCCCTTGTCTGGTCCAGGACCAGATAGTATTCATCCCAGGGTACTAAATGAACTTAGCTCTGTGGTTGTTAAACCTCCTTATTTAATTTTTCAGGATTCATTGAGGTCTGACATGGTGCAGAGAGACAGGCAATTGCTAATGTGGTGCTATTCAAAAGGTATCCCTATTCTTAGACTCAAAACTATAGGCAAATTAATCAGTGGTAGGAAAGCTTCATTGCAAATCATAATGTAATCTACTTAGGCTTTACTGAACATTTGATAAAGTACCACACAGAAGGTTAATGGTTAAATTAAGGAAATAAAGGACCTGGAACATAGTATTTGTAATTGGATAGAGAACAGTCTGATGGATAGATTACAAAGAGTGGTGGTAATTGAAAGTTTTCTCATTTGATCCTTGCTTTTCAACTTGTTTATTTATGACCTGGAGGTGGGCATTGAAAGTACCATTTTTATTTTTGCTGATGATACTAAATTGTGCATAACTATCCAAGCAGAATGTTGCAACTTTGCAAAGTTATTTAGCTAGATTAGAGAAATGGCCAGGAAACTGAAAAATGAGGTTCAATGTTGATAAATGTTAGGTTTTGTACTTTTACAGAAATACTTTAATTGCAAGTTATACAGAAAATGGCAGTGTGTTGGGGTTTCCTTAATTGAGAAGGATCTAGGGGTTTTTGTAGATAACAAGGGGTCTAATTCCAGGAAGTGTCATTCTGTAGCTATTAAAGCAAATAAAGTGCTGTCTTGCATTAAAAAGAGCATTAAAAAAGGGCAGAGGCATGCAACTAGATTGTCAAGGCTGGGGTTGTTTTCTCTGAAGAAAAGATGCTTGCGAGGTGACATGATTACTCTTTATAAGTACATTAGAGGGCACTATAGACACTATCGGCAGATCTATTTTTCCATAAAATGGATCATTGGACCAGAGGCTTCCCTATAGACTAGAGGAAAAGAACTTTCATTTGAAGCAGTGTAGGTAGTTCTTCACAGTGAGGACAGTGAGGTTGTAGAATGCACTGCTGAATGATGTTGTGAGGGCTGATTCTGTTAACACCTTAAAGAAGGGCTTGGATGATTTCTTGGACAAGCATAAAATCCAAGGCTAGCATGATACTAAAATCTACAATTACTATAGATATTGGTACATATATTGTAATTTCAGTGTGTGTAGGTATGTGCGCAGGGATTAATTTGGAGGGGCTGAACTTGATGGACTTTTGCAACCCACTATAAATTAATAACTAAAAATTACCCCCCATTTAATTGCATGGAAATCTTCTGCAAGTAAGGGTTCAGCTGCTTATCAGTTCTTCGAAAAGGCTTGCAGGATAGCTCTTGAGACACGCACAGAATTCCTAGTACAGCTGTTAGAATTAAAGGAACAGTAACATCAAATATTTTTTTACAAAAATTGGTTAGTATACACCGAAAAATAAACACCAAGACAAATTAAACTTTTAAATAGCAAAGCCTTTATTAAGAAATAACTTACTGAAACTCCACTTCCTGACCTCTTGATAAAAGGCGACATGGCGACCATCAATGCTTCAACGATTGATTTCTCCCCCCTGGCTGGCTTCTGCATGGAATTGGGGGTTGCCTGAGCGTGTGGCAGCTGGAGAACTCCTTTGTTTGTATGGGCGATTCGGTGCTGGTATGGGAGCTCCCCCCAGTCATCAGTCCTGCCCCCAGTAGCACTGCTTTTTACCGGCGCATTCACAGCAGCGCGTTACACAGCAATGCCTTCCCCTATCCCTGTGGAGCTGTCTGGGACCTGTCCATGGACCAGAGGCTGTGCAGCAGTCACAGCACGTTACCGGCAGTCTCCCAACCCCCCGCCTGTAGCTGCCCCTGGGAGCTGTTGGGTTCCGGAGGGTTACCGCGCCATCTACAGAGTAGAGAACAGTTTGGGTTCCAGGCAAAGCTTCTGGGCCAAACTGAACACAGCCTGCAATGCATCTACGGGCACTCACTGCCACTCGGGTGGATATCTGCATGATGCCCGCCACAGGGGGACCTGTGCAAGAGCAGAGACTGTGGGAGGGGAACCTAGCAGCACACAACTCAGCCACGTGGGGGGGAACCTACACCCACCGAGCCTCAGAGCTGCTCAAGGTAGAGCCCGTCACCACAAAGCCGACATCTACTTGTTCGCTATAACCCTGTGGCAGCTCACAAAAGACAGGCACCATTAAAGAAACGCAGGGGAGCTCCCATATGGCATGGGTTCTCTAGGTGTGAGACGCTCAGTTAACCCACCAATTCCATGCAGAAGCCAGCCAGGGAGGAGAAAACGATCGCTGCAGCATTGATGGCCACCATGTTGCCTTTTCTGAAGAGGACAGGAAGTGGAGTTGCATTAAGTTATTTCTTAATAAAGGCTTTGCTATTTAAAAGTTTAATTTGTCTTGGTGTTTATTTTTCGTTTTATACTAACGAATTTCTGTAAAACAAATGTTGATGTTACTGTTCCTTTAACACTCTCTAGGAACTATTTCAGATTTGAAAACACCTTTTATCTCCAGGTGTCTGGGACAGCAATGGGAAGTGCCCTAGCTCTTTCCTATGCTAATCTATTTATGTTACAACACGAACAAAAAAACATTGCCACTTGGCTTGGGGATAATATTGTTCTATATTTGCGCTTGATTGACGATGTGTTGTTTATTTGGAAAGGTGACTCTGTGTCCTTGCTAGACTTTGCGAAAAAACTCAACACACTGGACACTCCTATTAGACCGACGTTGAATTTTGATAACCACAGTATTGAATTTCTGGACTTATTGATATGTAAGACAGAACAGGGTTTAGGTACCAGTCTCTATAGGAAACCAACGGATCGTAATATGATCTTACATGCTGACAGCGACCATCCACCAGCCATTATTAGATCAATCCCATATTCACAATTCTTACGGACTATACGCAACAACAGTGATCCTCAAAAGACATGGTTACAACTCCAAGAGGCATTGTTACATTTTCTAGACAGGGGCTATAATGAGAATCTTTTATACCAGCAACTGCAGAGGGCCTTAAAACATACCCAGACGGACTTGATAAGTGAAAAACCGCATGCTACTAAAACAGAGGACACACAGTTTATCTTCACCACCACATATTCACACCTGTCTAAGGACCTAAAGGAATGTGTGCAAAAAAATTGGCCGATTATCACCATGGATGAGACACTTTCCCTACGCCATGCTCCAGCATCTGTGTTTGGCCACAATAGGAATCGTAGCCTGAAAAATATCTTGGTGAAAACTGACTTTGTAAACAGAACCAAGTTAGCCCCAACTTGGCTCTCAGGTCAACAGAAATTGGGTTGCTACCGGTGCCCTGATTGCATGACATGCAGATCTATGCTTACTGGCAAAGACTTCCCCCACCCACATATTGGAAAACGTATAAAAATACAGCATTGTCTGACCTGTACCACATCGTTTGTGGTATACATTGTAACTTGCCCGTGTCGGCCTCTATTATGTTGGCAAAGCCACAACACCACTGAAGGACAGGATCGCAAACCATAGGTCAGCTATACGCAAAGCCCTAAATGAAAAAACTCTAAACAACCTGTGGCCAGACACTTTTTACAAATGGGCCATACCCTACCCTCTTTTTGTTGCATGGTGATTGATCACCAACCCCCTCTGGTACGAGGGGGCAACAGAAACCTGGCCCGCCTTAGACGGGAGTCGAGATGGATACATCGCCTCGACACAGTATCTCCCCGTGGGCTGAATGAAACTCTCCCTCTTGGCTGCTTCATATGAATCCCTGTATTGAACTTTTATATGGGGACACTAATATATGGGGACAATTCATATCACCATGTGCATTTATCTTGATATGTCTATATTGATACCTTTATAAGACTTCCTCTGATAAGCTTATTAGCCGTAACTGTAGCTACTCTTATCTATTCAAGCTTTGTTATTGACATTGCAATATTATAAGCTTTATCAATACTGCTTTGTGCTTCCTCCTTCCTTTAACCCCAATCCTCCCTACTATAATTGTGCTGTTCTTCTATTTGTGTTTTTAACTATACGTAGTACTGAAGTACCGGACTGAACAGTAGCCGCTATACTCCTATGTGCTCCTATACGTGATGGGCTTGGACAGCGATCATGTCCTGAACACTATGTTGTGTTTGGTAGCCGAGGATGAGGAGAGTATAACAGTGCTTTATTAGCAGGTTATGCAGCCATTACATAACAGCAGTAAGTCTTACTTTCACTTTCAAGTTGTACAGAAATATATAAACAGTAACAATTAAACCGTATGTATCTTAAAGCAATATATACATTCTTTACATGACATAGTCCTTGGTCCATGCAGGTAGTTTCCTGATTCTCTCAGTATGCCTTATAGGTTCACTTTCCTCTGCCCTATTGCAGTTGGCATCAGGAGTAGGAAAATGTCCTTCATCAAATGGAACATCTCCAAAGTCATATCTAGCAGGAACAAGATGACTTGCATTCCATATGCGTCCATCAGACAGTTCATATGTGTATGGTCCTCGCTGGCGTCTCACTTCAAGTGGTGTAGTAAATTTAGATTGTCCTTGTTTCAGTATTCCTGGTTTCTTAATTCTGACTAAAGAGCCAGGCTGAAAGTGCACTTCTCTTGCACCACGTGTTCTGTCAGTATAAGCCTTGAATTTGGCTTGGTGATGTTTTACAATGTCAGCAGTAGATGATTTTGTAGGAATAGTCTTTGATGGAAGTTTGACGTCTGCAACATGTAACTTAGTGCGCATCTGTCTGCCATGTAATAATTCAGCTGGAGATGATTGGGTTGTTGCATGGCATGTTGCTCTGTAGTTATGCAGGAACTATGTTGTAAATACTTTCCAAGATTTCCCAGTAAGATTTGCTGTCTGTAGTGCTTCTTTCAGACTTCTGTTGAATCGCTCGATTTCTCCATTTGCTT
Organism: Xenopus borealis; assembly: GCA_024363595.1. Classification (NCBI taxonomy): domain Eukaryota; kingdom Metazoa; phylum Chordata; class Amphibia; order Anura; family Pipidae; genus Xenopus; species Xenopus borealis. The sequence goes on from CM044437.1 coordinate 112,084,139, forward strand.
GCGGGTAATACACTGAAGATTTCCTATACACAATATTCCTCTCTCTCAGAAAGGATTCAAACTCATATGAGATAAACTGTGGTCCGTTGTCTGATATTAACTCCTTTGGATTTCCTTCTCTGCTGAAGATTGTAGACAGAAATGTTATTACTGTAGCTGATGTTACATGAGAAACAAATGCAATTTCTGGCCATTTACTGTAATAGTCTATCAAGGTTATAGCAAATCTGCAGTCTATAGGAGCATCTGCAAAAGGACCCACAATATCAATAGCATGTTTTTCCCATGCTGTATCAGGAAATGGTACTGTCTGAAGTGGTGGTGGTGTATGTGTGATAGCTGTTTTGTTGTGATTCTGACAAGTAACACAAGAATGAATGGCAGTTACCACATCAGCATCCATTGCTGGCCACCAGTACAGTCCTCGCAGTCTTTGTTTTGTACGCACAATTTCTTGATGACTCTCATGTGCAAGTTGTATGAGCTTTTCTCGCAAGGTCTCTGGTACCAATAAACAGTGAGCTCCACGGACAACATAGTCATCTACTAAGGACAGTTCGTGTCTAATCCTGTAGTAAGGTTGAAGATCAGGAGTTTCTTCTCAGCATTTGGCCATTTGTTTTGTAAGATATCCCGTAGTTTTACTTGAATTGGACATGTGAGGCAAGCTTGCTTAAAATCAGCAGCTGTAACTGTAGATGATAATATATCTGTCAGTGCTACAATTTCCATGTGCTCATCCAGCGTATCAGAAGCTGCAGGTAAAGGTAAACGTGACAAACAATCGGCAGTAACATTTTTCAAACCTGGTTTGTATTGCATTTTGTAGTTGAAATTCAATTGCCGTGCTGACCATCTAGCTACAGGTATACGCATTCCAGCTCTTCCGAGTCCCTTTGTTGTAAGTAGTGTAGTTAAAGGGCTATGATCAGTGCATAAGGTAAATTCTCTACCCCATAGGTAGGTTCTCCATTTTTCTGTTGCCCAAACACACGCTAGAGCTTCTTTTTCAACAATTGAATACTTAGGCTCTGTCTCTGTAAGTGTTCTGGATGCAAATGCAACAGTTTTCTCTGAATGATCAGCATGGATCTGTTGAGAACTGCACCAATGCCATAGTCTGAAGCATCTGTAGTAACCATTGTGGGTACTGCAGGATCAAATAAAGCTAGCGCTGGACTGTTCACA
>CM044437.1:112090330-112125348 GCA_024363595.1 Xenopus borealis
ACCAGCTCTCTCAAATCTGCTACAAAATGTTCTGTGGATTCGCCATTACGTTGTCCACGTACGGATCCAAGCAGTAAAAGGTATGGTAGCCTCACCAGGGTTTGGTAGAAAAGGTGCAGGCTGCTGCAGAGGTAGAAAAGACATCCTTGTCGCCATTTGTTGTGTTTGGTAGCCGAGGATGAGGAGAGTATAACAGCGCTTTATTAGCAGGTCATGCAGCCATTACATAACAGCAGTAAGTCTTACTTTCACTGTATGCACAGTGCCACCTGCAGGCCATTTGTATAAACACCACACACTACACATGCAAAATGGCTTGGCTGAATAATTGACACATAGATCCACGTGGACAGTGGTCGTGACTTAATTACTGTACACTGAGTTGGCTATTTGCCCAAAACACTCGTCAATGCAGAAGTAAGGAGATCCAGTAGAAACATAGTATACAACCACCACTGATTAGTTCGCTAGTCCCACTGCTGACAAACTATGACAGTTGGAGCAGGAGTCGGGGGAGTGGCTTTTACACTGGCATGGTGCTTTCACAATACTGCGTTCTTTTCCTTCTATTTTCTAAGTCTTTTCTGTGCATTTCACCCCAATTCTATACCCCTTACTATGTGTCTCTCACATCACTTTGCTAGCTAATGTATTTGAGCAAGTTTACTGACACGTCTGTGGTTACCTAGCAACAGATTTGGGCACCATTTCAAGGCTTTATTGCCTTTGGGGGGTTGTGGGTGCTTGATGTTTGTTTGTTTTGTTTTTTGCTCCTGACGAAAATCCCTGTGGGGGATCGAAACGTTGAGGCTTAATAATAAAAAAACTTTTTGTTTTTCATCAAGATCCTGTGAGTGCTGCAAATCTTTGTTCTTTAGATATATATATAAAGCACAGAATATATGCATACAGGGAACACCAAGCATATGCTTGTGAGTCCAGCACTCTCAGGACTTTGGAAAAAGTTTAGCCAAGATTTCAGCTTATTAATAGAGCCTTCATCAGCAATATACAGTAATATGACCTTCCTTTGTTTGAAAGTTTGATATGCCCATATCGTGCAACAGTGATAGCACCATAATTCAGCACTATTTGAAAAAACTTACTATGTCCTGACAAATGAACAATGCCATCTCAAACTTACTATGTCATAGTAACATAGTAAGTTAGTTTGAAAAAAGACACACGTCCATCAACCTTTTAACTTTATAACCTGCCTAACTGCTAGTTGATCCAGAGGAAGGCAACAAAAACCCCATCTGAAGCCTCTCCAATTTGCCTCAGAGGGGGAAAAAAATTCCTTCCTGACTCCAAAAAGCAATCGGACTAGTCCCTGGATCAACTTGTACTATGAGCTATCTTCCATAACCCTGTATTCCCTCACTTGCTAAAAAGCCAACCCCTTCTTTAAGCTATCTAATGTATCAGCCTGTACCACTGATTCAGGAGAGAATTCCACATCTTCACAGCTCTCACTGTAAAAATCTCCTTCCGAATATTTAGGTGGAACCTCTTTTGTTCTAATCGGAATGGGTGACCATGTGTCAGCTGGAAAGACCTACTGGTGAATAAAGCATTAGAGAGAGTATTATATGATCCCCTTATATATTTACACATAGATATCATATCACCCCTTAAGCGCCTCTTCTCCAGTGTGAACATCCCCAATTTGGCCAGTCTTTCCTCATAGCTAAGATTTTCCATACCTTTTACCAGCTTAGTTGCCCTTCTCTGTACCCTCTCTAATACAATAATGTCCTGTTTGAGTGATGGAGACCAAAACTGTATGGCATATTCTAGATGGGGCCAAGTGCTCTATAAAGTGGAAGAATGAACCCCTCCTCCCATGACTCTATGCCCCTTTTAATACAGCTCAAGACCTTATTTGCCATTGGTGCTGCAGACTGGCATTGCTTGCTACAGCCAAGTTTATTATCTACAAGGACTCCAAGGACCTTTTTCAGAATGGATTTGCCCGGTGGCTTGGATATTTTTACATCCCAGGTGCATGACTTTACATTTATCAACATGGAATCTCATTTTCCACTTAGCTGTCCAGATTGCCAGTTTGTCAAGATCCTTTTGCAAGGGATTTGTTTCTCCAAAATTGCATATTTTTCCTTGAAATAGATATAAAGGCAAAAGCATGATATTTCAAGGGGAAGTTTGACATTGACTTAAAAAGAAAATTTAACCCATTTATGAGGCGTATTTTCTTTTAAGGGAGAATAGCTCATTGTGCAGATTTAAGATTTACAGATATTAATGGAAGTTGCCATACCATTTAACTGACCATAGCCATTTTGCATAGACATCTGCAGCAACACTGTTTCCTCTTTATAATAACTATACACGCTCTTTTATGTATATGATGGAAATTTCAAATACAATGTTTGTACCTGATAGAGAATTGGCTAAAAGATAGATTACAAAGAGTGGTGGTACAGTAAATGGAACATTTTCAAATTGGACCAGTGTTGCTAGTGGAGTACTGTAGGGCTCTGTACTAGGACCCTTGCTTTTCAATTTGTTAATTATTGACCTGGAGGTGGGCACTGAAAGTACTATTTCTATTTTTGCAGATGATACTAAATTGTGCAGAACTTATCTAATTCTGGGCAGTGCCATTCTGTAGCTACTAAAGCAAATAAAGTTCTGTCTTGCATAAAAAAGGGCATTAACTCAAGGGATGAAAACATAATTATGCCTCTTAATAGGACCCTGGTAAGGCCTCACCTGAAGTATGCAGTGCAGTTTTGAACTCCAGCCCTTAAGAGGGATATACATGAATTGGAGAAAGTGCAGATATGTGCAACTAAACTGGTTGGAGGGATGGAAGACTTCAAGGCCATGACTGTCAAGGTTGGGGTTGTTTTCTCTGGAAAAAAGGTGCTTGCGAGGGGACATGATTACTTTACAATTACATTAGAGGACAGTATAGACCAGGGATCCCCAACCTTTTTAACCCCTGAACAACACTCAGAAGTAAAAACAAGAAGTTGGGGAGCAACACTAGCATGAAAAATGTTCTTGAGGTGCCAAATAAATGCTGTGATTGGCCATTTGGTAGCCCCTATGTGGATTGTCAACCTACATTGAAGCTCTGTTTGGCAGTGCACCTGGTTTTTATACAACCACAGGTTGCCTCCAAGCCTGGAATTCAAAAATAAAAATGCTTTGAGGCCACTGGGAGCAACATCCAAGGGGTTGAAGAGCAACATGTTGCTCACGAGCTACTGGTTGGGGACCACTGGTATAGACAAATAGCAGGGGACCTTTTTACCCATAAACAGGATCACTGTACCAGAGGCCACCCCTTCAGACTAGAGGAAAAGAGCTTTCATTTGAAGCTACGTATATGGTTCTTCACAGTGAGGACAGTGAGGTTGTGGAATGCACTGCCGGGTGATATTGTGATGGCTGATTCTGTTGATGCTTTTAAGAGGGGCTTGGATGATTTCTTGGACAGACATAATATCAAAAAATATGTGATACTAAACTCTATGATTAGTATAGATATGGGCATATATAATGTATGTGAAGGTATGGAGGGGTGTGTGTATGGATGCTGGATTTCATTTGGAGGGTTTGAATTTGACAGACTTTGTATTTTTTTCAGTCCAATTTAACTATGTAACTATGTAATATTAGTAGTGGACTGTTCCCTGCATATAGTATGCTACTGTCTTTTATACCTGTAATATATATATAATATAATACCTTGTCCCAAGGCTTGACATAAACAGTTAAATGAGGATGCTGGGAAGTGTAGGTTAGCTTTGACTCTGCTGCCTGGATATTTCCTACTTATTGCACAGCAGCAACAGTGACCCTATTAGATATTCTATTATTAATTACAGTTCATTCTTTATTAGGCTGATGCTTCATTTGCAGTGTTTAGACCTTCATCTAAAAGAGTACCACAATCAATTCCATCACCCTCATGAAATTTGACTTTTTCGTAGGAAATAAATAGTTGGCAAATGCTAAAGTAAATTTCATGTGTGTAACATACTCTTCATTTATTTTATCTTATAATATGGCATAATTGCATTCCGACAGGTTATATGTCACCATGAGTTATCTTTTCCAGTAATGTACAGCAAGAGACAAATTAGATCGGTAATGGCCTCTTACATAGAGCAATCAATTTGTGGATGCTGGGAAAAAGAAGGATATTGAAAGTTGCAAGACATATACTTGTCATTTGGCTATTAACAGTGTAAAAGCTATTGCATATATTGAAAAGGTAGGTCTGCAGTGAATATTAACCACTGCAAAACATTTATCATTGCTAAAATATTACCTTTGTCTTGGCAGGCTAATGAGAGGCTGTTTATGGCATCTCTTGCTAAGACTAAAGAGCTTGTGTACAATCTTTTGTGCCTTCGGGTAAAGCTGCTTCATGCTGTTTTCTAGTTGTTCGTAACGTCGCTGAAAATTGGAATCCATGGTCCACAAATGCAAAATAGCGGATGTGTTTAGGAAGTAATTAACTGGTAACCTTTTCATAAATAACTTAAATTCGTCTGAAATAGAGAATAGAAAAAGAAGACAACAATCAATAGTTTTAATCAAGAGGACTGTGTGCCTTGCCCTCTCACAGCTAAAGCAAACACTTTATGGCCAAGCCCATTGATTTTTCACAACTGGTACAAGATGAAAATAAGAGCAGTTTGAATGCTCCTAAAAATGGCACTTTACCAGACTGGAAGAGGTTTTTTGTGTACAATAACTAGGGGACGCATTATAATTAAGTAATATATATTACAAGGCACTGCTGTAGTAGAAATGAAGAAATTTTTTTGTATTTAAACAGTAAGAAGTACAATAGTATTTAAAGTATATTAACAACAATAATCAAGTTCTGGAATAAGAAACATATTTAGCACCAAAGAATCTCAGGCCAGATACTGTACATATTAAGGTACTGTACATAAAGAACTGTAATCCATAAACATACTTACACTATTAAGAACCACAAGAAAAAAATGTATTAAGGCTGAGTTTCACAGTCTAGATATATATCATAGTTCTAATAATCACAGGCATTTTTGCAAAGACCTGGACAGAATTGCTAAGGGTGCAAAAGTGCCCATTCAGGGATCTCTTCTATCCAGAGTATGGTTGCACACTGCACCATGTGCCAGATAACGAAATCTAAATGGATATGCACAGTGCAGCTTCAGAAGGTGCCATAGAGAAGGTGGTAAGTTCAGGACACCATTGCAACCAGTATCTACTGCTATTTACCTATTTTGCATTTCTGAGTGACATTCAAGTAAGGGTTCTGGGAAGGGGATGCCTACATTCCTCCTGACTCCTATCCATCCTGTATTCATGGGGGTGGCTGCAGGCCAGTCCATTTTGAAAATGCTCTGAAGTGGAGTGCAAAGGTTTGAGGCAATTCATCTTGGATGGAGGCAAGATGTAAAAACATGGCATATTGTGTACTTTTTTGCACTTTGCCTTGCCTTTGATGTTGTAAACAACCCCTAACATTAACAAACAAATTTAGGTTTCATCCTGAGCTTTTGGAGCATTGCGTTATGTCAAGTTACAAAACTCTGACAACCAAAAACATTTATGTCCAAAATGTTTGTAAACCTGTATAGTATTTAGGCTCCAAAGAACTGCAGTCTGCCAAATTACAATGCAGTCTATTGAAGACAATTGATTAATTTCTTCATGCAGCACTTGCAGACTTAAAGCAATTTGCTTTCTTTTAATCATTAATACCATGTAATATATAAATAGGGCTGCCAAATTTGAATCACAGCTGCATTACACTAGGGAATATAAAGTAAAAGTACAAGGACACTGAACACAGGGATTTGGAGAACAATGTTTCTTCTTAAACATTATTTTGCCTATAGTGAACCTTCTATCAGTAGTCATTTCATTAGTGCATTGCTTTTTAACAATGATAAATAATTTTTTTTTCTATAATAAGAAGTCTACTTGGGCAATACTATGCATTTTTACATGGTATGGACATGCACTGAAACCTCTCAGGAACCATTCTCTTATTTGCAAAGATGCTGTACAACTGCCCTGAAAATATCAAAGCCTCAACTTTATTTGTGAATGGTTCTAATGCTGACAAAGTCTTTAAGATGAGTAATAACATTATTAACATGCATTTTTATAGCGCCAGCATATTTCTCAGTGCTGTCATTAGAACAGGGCTACCTTCCTCTGATGTTACTGTGGGGTGCAGCTTTGCATTTTGCTTGGGGCAATAGTAAATTACCCCTGTGTTGCATGTTTCATTGCAACAGGGAAAATACTGCTTTGTACACCGAGTACGAGTCTCAACTTATGCTACTGTTATAGCCTGAGACATGTTTTCTCCATGCTGGTGGTTCCCTCTCTAGCATGTAGGACAATGAAAAAAGGAAACAAATTCTCAAATTAATTAACTAATTAATCAATCAATCAATCCAAGAATGTCAAAGGGACTGACATGAAGAGTGCTCCTCAAAATTATACATGACCTTTCTGAGAATCTCCATATTTTCAGAGTCAAGAATATTTAAGTAAGGAGACCATTGTTTCAAAAATCCATGTTTCCACATCTAAACTTTATTGCACTTGCAGACAAAGAGATTTAAGTTAAGATGGATAAAACATTTGTTTTTTTTGAAGCCTTTATTCTTAGTGACAGATTTAGTTATATACTTCATGTGGAGGTCAAGCAATGCAAATTAAGGAGATAAATTTAGGTCAATATGTAGTTTTTTTAAGAAAGCTTTCAATTGATTTCCATAAAGCAAGAATATAAGGACACTCCCACAAATAGTGAAGCATAGATCCATTCTTATCCTTGCATTTAGGACAGCTGGAATAGACTGAGCCTTCTAAGCCTTCACTTGGCTTATAACTCAGGTGAAACAGCCTAAAATTCTAGGCTCACCAATTCTCACACTGGATGCGATTATTAAAGTTCTTAATTGAAGATAATAAATGACAAGGAGTAATATCAACTTTTAATATAGACAACCAACTGTTGTCTAGGTTTTGTAAAGGATGAGGACTTTCAGAAGATATTTGAAGGCAAAGAATGGCAATAAATAAAATTCTAATTAAAGAAGGCTTGTCTATAATATTCTGAATCTCTTTACAAAAAGGAATTTGGTTGATAGCAATACACTTTTTCTGTTTGAGAAAGTAAGTACCACATACTAATCTCATATAAACCAGTCTGTCACATTAATTAAGGAAAAGGTATCTCAGGATTAGTGATGGGCGAATCTCCTGACATTTGCTTCGCCGAAATTGGCGAAAAATTCGCGAAACGAGTCGCGGGACACTTTTGACACGCGTTGTGGCAACTTTGGCGCGTCGTTTTCGCAAAGCGAAATTTTGCTGGTGATTCGCGAATTTATTCGCCAGCGTTGAATCGCGGGAATTCGCCGCGAATTTGCCCCTGGCGAATAAATTCGCCCATCACTACTCACGATACATAAATCATTTCAGCATCAATAATTTGTAACAATTGGGAGATACCCTTCTTTTTCCAATAAGAAATCAAGAAACTTCTCTCCATTTTAGAAAAAGAACAACTCAAATGAGGACAAAAAGCGTGAAATGTTATAGTTATTACCATAATGTTAGTGGATAAATCTCCAAGTTGTGAAGGTATCTCTGTAAATAGTACTTATCTTAATATCCACTGAAACTTATTCCATATTTTATGTAGATAAGAAGTGATATGTTTCCCTGTTTCTAAAGAGGATTCCAGTTGAAGATTGAGCTACAGTAGTTCTCATTACCTGATATCCACTCAATAATATATCTACAGAGATAAACTACATTAAATATCTGAAGCTAGGAATATTGAGACATCCCAAAATTTTTGATTGTCGAAACTTAGAAATTTTTTGCCAGAGGACTTTAGAAAGGGCATGGTCTAATTTTTTAATAACTGAATATCTTAACAGAAGATGAAGATTTAGCAGAGGATATGACAATTTTGTGAAAACTAACATTTTGAAGAATGTAACTCTTCCAATAAGGTTAAGAGGACAGTTTATCCATTTACTATAGAGAGATTCAGTAAGTTTGATCAGGGGGAATATTTTTAGAGAATATAACTTGGATAGATCTGAAGGAACAGAAAAGGAACTATAATACTGAGGCAAACATTTTCCCAATTGAATTGTGGGGCACTTGGACAATCAATAGTAAATCATCTGCAAATACCATCATCTTAAGACATCTTTGGGCACCTTGGAATAAATATGAGAGGTTCAGGAATCTAATCTGAGGATCAATAGTAATATTACAGAGTAGAGGGGATAAAGGACAGCCCCTAAATAAAGTAAAGAGATATGATTTCTCCCCAGCAACTATAGCTCTAGTTTGAGGAGAAGAGTACATTTGTTTGAATTAAGAGATGAAAGCCCCTTCCCAACCTGTAAAGATTACAGCAATCAAAAGGAGGTCCCCCATAGGCTACAATAGCAATTTGGCAGCTTTAAGGCGGAGAATAGTCAAATTCAAATTTTTTTTAAAGGGCCAGTATTTCAAATTTTCAAAGTCATATTGCTTGTTCCTAAAGTCATTGAACAAAGTAGCACTGAAAAAGATGTGCTTTAGTCAAACAAAGCCAGAGTGCATTGTGAAATGCATTCATCGTACAAAGATGTATATTGACCAAATGCAATGGAAAGTTGGCATGACTAACTATAGTCATAGGGAACATGAATAAAGAATGGTGTGCATTTTCTGACTAGTGGGCTCTCTCTTGGATCAGAGACTACATTGACCAGTGCAAAAAGTTTTCAATGGGGCCCGGTGCAGATGGCTGCCTCCCCTATTTACTCCCCTCCTGCTCAAGTGCACATGAGCCTGCCATCACAGGAAGCAGGTTCCCAAATGTTCATTGGCTATAGGGGATTCAGGCCTCCTCAGTCCAGAACCCCATTTACCTCTGGCCCCCCTGAGACCACAGGGTCTGCTTCCTTTATATTTATGCCACTGCCATTTACTTAACAACTCCTATTGATCCTCTTTTGTACAATGTTTTCATAAATAACAATATATAACATACATAACATGGCCGGAAATACTGGCTAAAATATTTCACCCCATAACAGTTTACTGTAATTCAGTAATGTGTTGCGCACCATTTCACCATATAATACTTCATTATCATTAACATAAGTGATTGGAGAAATACCTTCACACAAAATGTATCCTTCCTCTATAATGCTGAAGCACTGAGCTGTGTCAGCATGAGCCTAGAATCTTTTTTCCCACAGCTTGTGATATATTGTAAAAGGTTATAATGATGTCATTGGCTGTGGTCACCATTACAGTCAAGTGCTCTTTCACGGATTGCTGAAGGCTGCAGTAGTTAAATCCCTTCTGGATAACCTCCATTACAGGCAGACTGTTCATATAACAGCAGTCATGTCACATATCTTTTATGAAAGGTCTCACAGGAGATAATTACAAATCTTGAAAGTAACTTGGTACTTGAACATTTTACTTGACTAGTTGCAGTGGTTCCCTGCTGCTGCTGCCCAGCAGCATTCTGCTTGGACTTTATAATTTATCCTAATAATAGGGAGAGCATGCAGGCACTAATAGTTTCACAGCTCAACTTCTACTGCCTTGAGACTTTAGTGTAAGGGGCATTATAAACACTGACAATATCATTCCCTGATATTTTACCTATCATGTAAAGTATAATGTAGCCCAAGTAAAACACCAAAGATGTGTAACAACTGACCAAAGTTTGTTTCTGTGGGGAAAACAATAAAGAAATTAATGGAATCTAAAGTTACAGAACAGTTGAAATGTTGCACCCGTTTAATTATCTTTCTTGGAAAACCAACTGCTTAAAATCTATATGGAATATGCAGTTAGGTAGCAACTTCAAATGGTGCTGAAAACTCAGAAAAGTTTAATTTAGCAACTTTAATTATAAAGTGCTACCAACCTATAATGAGGCAAGCCATATTATATAGTGAATAAAGTACCCCCTCTTGTAAAATATAAGGATATTATAAGATAACGAGGAGTTTCATGACCATATAAAAACACGAGGCCGAAGGCAGAGTGTTTTTATACAGGTCATGGAACTCCGAGGTAACTTCTAATATCCCCATATTTTGCAACTGGGGGTACTTTATTTATTATAATACACAAGTTTGAGTGAGTCATGTGACAGAAATGACATCAGAACTCACCATTTATAACTGATGACATCAGAACTCACCATTTATAAGGATATAATTTACAAGATATTCACAGCTTTTGTGTATTATATAAAATATATATCACAGCAGACTGCAACAACAGGGGTGCAGTATATAGTGGGGCATTCCCATTGTATGGTCATACAGTGGCATCTCAGTTGGTGTTACAATGGCAGTGCTAATAGACTCTAGTGTTGCTCACTTGTTACATGTGATTTACTGAAGGACTTCGCACTGTATGCCTGACTGTGCTGGCTTTGCCTGAAGAGAGCAAAGAGAATTTGTGAGTATCCTGGTTAAAGGGACAGTACCAAAAAGAGGTGCTGAAGATAAAGAGACTGTTATTGAAAGGACATTAAAGGACTTTGACTTTCCATAGTTAGTTAGATAGTTTGCACTAGCAAGTCAGTTAGTGAGGCCCTGTTGCCACCAGTGCTGCCTGTATTAGGTGCCTGCTTATTTTAGATAAGCAGTTATTTAAGTTAACCAATGCTGAGGTGCATTCTCGGATCCCACTAGGTGGAGGCACTGCGCTAGTAGGTATCAGGTACCCAGTCTCTCCCAATACCAATGCGGAGTGGCTCAGCTTTGTCCTGTGCCATCAGGTAAGCGCCACACGTTGAGTGTAATACCGACAAAGGGGTGTCGAAAGGGTTACAACTGCATATATGCCTATTGCGTGGTTTATTGCCTGCTACATTGGGTACAATAATAACTGCTATTGCAGTTCCTAGGGAGTTGTATGCCCACCAATATCTGGTTATAGCCCTGGGTGGAGGCACTTAACTTATCCAAACACTGCAAATGTCCTACTTAACTGAGGCTTGGGACCTATACTGTTGTGCCAACATCAGCACCCCTCGCACCACTAATTCACTAATATGCAAAGTTACCTCCTGGGTATCAAACACTTGCGACTTCGGCTGTGCGAGCATTTCATAACGAAGATGCGCTAGCTCGTTAGATTAATTTGCATAGGACATTTAAAGTTGTGTGGCGGTCTAATTATTATTATTATTATAAATGCTAGTGCAAATGCTTTAAGCAGTTAAGCAGTTTTTATTACAAATGTCCAGGGAACTTTAATAAAGACAAGGACGTTAATAGAATGCCCCACTGAGCCCACTGTAAAATGAATGTTCCATATGTTATGAAATGTCTGGAGAAAACCGGTTACCCAAAAAAGTGTAAGATAGGACTTTTGCATGCAATCCCGCAAAAAAAAAGGCAAAGTTGCCAGAATTTTTTCAACTTTAATGCATTTTCAGCAGACAGGATATGAGGTATGTGACAGAAGATTGAGGAAGATCTAGCTTCTTTTTAGCACTTCACCTGGTCTGAGGTGGCGACATCAACTCTGGCGAAAGAGGTAACGTTCACTTGAGTGAATTTGCAGAGTAACTATTGTTCACCAGAGCAAAAAGTCACCTGGCAATAGAGTGCGGATAAAGGCTAGAGACGGTCTCTTTCTCTAGCGACTTGGTGCCTGTATCTGTTAGTGAATTGGTGATGTCCCTGCAGGTGGCAATGCTGGCAAATTGTTGATATAGTTAGCCACTTCGCTCTTTAGTAAATCTGCTCCTTTGTGAGCCCTGGGTGAGTTGCCTATGGGAGGGTAGTGAAAGGATCCAGAGTGTCTGCTCTGTTAAAGATACAGGTGTTGTTCTTGTGCCTGATATGTGGGAGCAACTGCCTCTGTCCAGCCAGAGAGATATTTGGGCAGGTATTGCTTGGAAAAAAGGGACTGAGATTCTCTTTGTCCACCAGGAGTGGATGCCTGACAAGGAGGTGCCAGGAGGGGACTGCAAATATCCCCAGGGTAGCGGGTCAGTAATTTGTAACTGCATGAAATTTTCTACTCTTATATAAAGGCTATGTGTTATGCAGCACTTGGTGTGTTTTATTATTGTTTTTCCTAATGGAGCCACCCACAGGTGTATTCCCAGATCCCATGAGGTGGAGGCACTGCCATAAGAGATAAATTCCCAGTGCCCTTTCACTTAGCAAAGGGGACTCAGGGCTTGAATATGGTTAGAGGTAACCTATGGCATAGGGTGGGGGTGACCAAGAAGGGGTTACATATCTTTTTACTAGTATTTTTATGCAGAAGAAAGAGATTAGTTGAGAAGAACTCTACTTAATAGTCACAGGGTGCCTGTTTGAGAGGTAGTATGCAGCAGCAGATAGAATAACAAGTAATTAAGTAAAGGAGCTTGGGACCGTATAATCTCTGTAGTATTCCTTCAGGGCTCATTAGAATGTCTTAAACAAGATCTAATTATAAATTAGTCAGCAGAGAAGTCTTATTGGTTAATGAGAATTCCACCTATTTCTGTCTATGTTGTAGGGACTGCTTGTGATGAAAATCATTAAATACATTATTCTTCTACACATACACATAGTTATAAATGTGCTGAAGAAATAGTTTTGTAATTACTTTTATTGTTGGATGAACTGCAGGATTTGAAGTCTACAGCAGCTGCTAGCACAAGAGCGGCCTAAACCCATGCTGTGCTGGTACTCAGAATGCTTTTGTTTTGCACTGTTATGAATTTATTATCTTGGAAGGAAGCTATCAACATTTTCTATGAAACCTATCCTTTAAAGAGAATTAAGTTATATAACATTATAACATATACATATAATAGCCATGAATATCCTGTAAATTATATCCCTATAAATGGTGCTTATTGATGTCACAATGTTACAAGTGGTAACTGGTAAATTTAATTGGTAAATATAATTTGTCACATCACTTACTGTACTTACTTACTTATTATTATAATAAACAATGTACCCAATGAACAACAAATAGAAATTACCTTAAAACTGTAGCCGTCCTCTGGATCAACTAACATTTAGTAAGGCAGGTTAAAATAGAGTTAAAAGGATGAACTTGATGGATGTGCGTCCTTCCTTTTTACAACCTAACTTACTACGTTACCTTGGATTTTCATGACTTTTCTAATGTGGCCTTTGACCTTGTGCATTTATATGGCAATGGAACTCCTTGTGACTTTTAATATCCTTATATTTTACATTAGGGGGACATTATTCCCTATACCATACACAAGTGCCATGAATATCATTAGAAGCAGTGTTTTAATGTCATTGGTTGTTATTGCTGCTTAGTGCTGTAATTTATGTCACATGTACCCCCTTGTTGGTGACTTATAAAATCCTTACATTTTAAATATTACAACATGATGTGTGTGTGGACTTTACATTTATTTATTTAAACAACCCTAAGTATACGGAGAAGACTACAGTAAACAAATACTTTTAAAAATTATTATTAAGGGTTGTGACATACAGGTAGATTCAGGGAGATTTAGTTGCCTGGCGATTAATCGCCAAGCGACTAAATCTCCCTGTCTACCCCAACCCTAAAGGGAAAATAAACCCCTTTTATGATATGTCTCTGACCTCTTCTGAATTGTGGGGCTTGAAAACTTTTCAGAGAATTTGTGAACCACCCACTGTGGAAAGTAAGTCCTAGAATCCATCACTTCACAATGGATCAAGGCTCTTGGGATCTTGGAAATTAGTTTGTAGAGTCAGGGATAGACTATCACCAGCATCATAATGGGGCAGAGGAGCCTGGGCCCACCGGGACTGCCACATGATGGGCCCCACCAACCCCCTGGGCCCCAAACACCCCCTCTGACACCCCAACAGGCCCCCTGCCACTAATTCCCCTTCCCCCCGCACTCTCCAACAAAGTTGTTTTTGCTTTGCAACTACACATAAAAGTGACATATGCAACAATTTCAAACTAACGTTTGATAATTGCTTTCTTTTACATGCTTTAGAAAATGTACTGTAAAATACACTATCCTTATGCCGATAAAACTTTTACATTACCACTTCTCAGCTCTTTGCCATCTCTCTTGGCTAATGAGTTTTTCAGTGTATTAGAAAACCTTTGATCTTGGTATTTAACCATTCAAACCTTCATTAAAATTCTTAGGACCCCTTAATCAGAGTACTTACATGTAATAGGAGTAAATGAGTTCCTGACTCATGAAAGAAGGCTTATTAAAGTGTATATTCATTACAAGGCTTCAAACTAGTTTAACCCTAAAAATCGATGCTTCTGTTTGAAATTTTACATTTTATTTTGAGATTAAAAAAAAAAAAAAAAAAAAAAAAAAAAAAAAAAAAAAGGTAAAAGACGAAGTAAAGTAAAAAAGTAAACAACATATAAAGCTCTCTAGAAATCAAAGTAATGCAGCCATTTTCATGATGCAGGGATACTGTGCCAATGAGGCAACTTCAAAAACTTGTCTCAGACAGCAGCCTCTCCTGGTACCTTTAAGAGCTGAATTTCCAGTTTGCAAAATGAAAAAATCAGCTTTTCTAGTGAGAGAAAGCACAACTGCACACTCCAGACTCTCCAGACTAGTGCTGCGACCCCCCGTACCCCCAGCAGCAGCAAAGATAAGCCGGCGATGACTGGCCACATTGCAGGAGTCGCCTCAGAAATGCCACTGTCTGGAAGATAGATGTCACCTCTGTTAAGACATGAACTAGTCATCTATGTAACCTAGACCCCTTTTCCAGTACAGACAGGCAAGTTGAAATGTTTCTATAACCTCCTGCCCACTATTAAAGTGATTCAAGAGTTGTTTCATGAGCAGCAAAACTAACACTTTCCATTGCCTCATCAGTCACTCATTCAAACTGTTATCTTTAAATAAGAAGTAAACCGTAAAAATGAATATGGCTAGAAATGCCATATTTTATATACTGAACTTATTGAACCAGCCTAAAAGTCCATGATCTCTATAGTAATAAAGAGCCAGGCCTTCAAATTTAGCAATTGTCTCAGTTTCCAATGGTACAGACCCACAAGGGAGAATGAAGCCAATTGACACATAAGCACTACAATGGGAACTACTGGAATATAGAATATGGAAACACAAATATGCCCATTCCTCTTCAACTATACTTTTTGGGGCCTATTTATTAAACCTTGATTTTTTTCTGGTCGAAGTTAAGGGGAAAATTTATAGAGATTTTCATACCCAAAACCTGCTTAAAAATCTGAATCTGAAATGCATTTCAAATCTGTCAAGGTCATGTAAAAGTCATGTTCAGATGTCCCTGAAGTTGTTTCTTGACTTTGTGATCTGTTTTGGATAATCCAAAAGAGTCTGGGTTTTCGTCCGATAATCCAAAAAAGAAGAGTTTTCATAGCGAAAATGTATTCAAATGTTTTTGGAGCGTCAAATTGACGCTCGATTTTGAGAATAAATATTTATAAGCAAGTTCAATTCATGGAAAAGAGTTTGGTTGGTTTTCGAAAAAAAAATGAAATTCATTTCAGTTTTAGTAATTCAACCCCTTATAGTTTTAAAGTAAAGTAAAGTCGTGTATGCAACCCCCAGCTGAACAGAAAAATACACAAACAAAATAAGAAATAAATGTAGGGACCCATAAGTGTAATGACCCTTATGGCTTCATTTTCTGCCAGTGCCTCCCTTTCCCTATTGCTGGGTTAAAACCCATGTAACATCTTATACATTATTTGTATACCGAATCTATTGGTTCTAGGTTGTGAAAACTTCCTGCAGTGCTGTAACAAATTGCTTTGCAAGGTGGGGCACTTCCTCTTTGGCCTGCAGCAGTTGACCTGAGGAGTTGTTCCTCTGTGCCTGGAGTTAACAAGGCCCCAGAAGTGTTGGGGTACAGGGACCCTGTGAACGAGGTGAGTGCAGCTCCTGTTATAGCGCTCTATAAAGAGCAGCTCAAGCTCCAACTAGGAGGATAGAAGAGAGTAGCTCTCCCCCTGTTCTACTGTTTTACAAAGAGCCCCTGGCATCCAAGTTTATTTTTGTGTATTTTTGCCAGTTGTAGTTCAACAACATCAGCATGTGTTACTTCCACTTTGCGAAAGCCCATCCTGGTGAAAGAGGGGCATATGTAACCTATGCTCTACCCCTCTAGTTGGTATTTGTCTGGTTCAGCCAAAAAGGGGTAACATTTTGGCTCCCAACGTGAGACACGTGAACTGTTGTGCAAATCACAGCATGAGCTGCCATTTTTGTGAAGGGACTTGTGCCTGCTCATCCTCCTGAGCTGCGCCAAAAGTCTCTGGCTATTTTGCAGCAAATTCTCAAGTGTACCCTCTGTACATGCACCTCTGAGAGTTCTACTTTTGCTAAAGGAAAGAGGTTTTAGTGTAACCCATGCTCTACCCCTCTAGTTGGTATTTGTCTGGTTCAGCCAAAAAAGGGTTACATACCTATGTAATGGATAGCTGCATAAATCTCTGCTTTATTCTGTTTAAGAGCCAAGTTAAGAGCCACTCATCCCTTTACTTTATACTAACAACATGTCTGCAAATGAGCACAAGTGATTTTATCATTAGCTGAAGCAGATCTGTCAAAATGACTGAGTTTCTCATTGATCAGCTTATGCCGAGCCTAACACAACATGGAATTAGTGATCACAGTGGGCAAATTACAAACCACCAAAATTCTTTGTACGTCAATATTAATAATTGTGGCTTGCTTTTGTAGAAATCTTGTAAGCTGATTTTAATTTTTAAAAATCTATCCAGGTTTACACACTTCAGTCAAAGGCAGGAAGGCAAGCTAATATTAATACAATAATCAGTATGTTGTAGATTAAAACTATGTTACATGTTCACATACATTATGTTCTGTAGTGACAGGACATATTACACCTTGCCAGATATTATATTTAATCATTAAATGCCAAGTTGGAAAATCGATGCTCAATTTTTTTCTGTAGAATCACAGAGAAATAAAAGGAAAGTAGCGATCGGCTGTCTCTAGTGAATAGCTCTGGCGGCAGACTCCACAATCCACAATCCTTACAAATCTCCTGTCCTGGTAGCAGTGGTTTTAGAAATATCAAAACAAGTGATTTGTCAAAAAGGCTAAGCTGCTAATCCCTGATTTTTATATTCTTCAATAAGGAGGTTCAGGTCGGCCTCACAGAACTTCTGAAATATTGAGTGGAAACTCTAAATATACTGTAGTTGATAATATTCATTTCATAGAATCAGGCCAGGGAAAGAAAATGCACTGTATCTGAATTATGATTAGTTGAGACCAAAACATTAACATTTCCTAAAGTGCAAAATACAGGGTAAAAGTGCCATTTTTTTACACTTTGACCCATGCCCCAAGTGTATGAACAATTCTTTGTGTTCCTGAAATCAGGGTTGGATTTCAGCCATTCGCAACCCCCACCCCCATAGTGTGTACCACTTGTCCAGTATCATGCACACACTACCAGCTGTTCCCACCAGTCACATCCCCAATCTAGCTCAATTCCCTGTTCACATCCACCATAGGCCTATGCCTTTGTAACTTGCCCACAAATTTGGGCCTGCCTGAAATAGAGAGCAAACTCTATCTGTTCTGACAGTGTCTAGCAGAGTTGCATTCAGAATCTGTCAACTCTTTA
The DNA here is from genome assembly GCA_024363595.1 of Xenopus borealis. NCBI lineage: Eukaryota > Metazoa > Chordata > Amphibia > Anura > Pipidae > Xenopus > Xenopus borealis. The sequence continues at coordinate 112,107,979 of CM044437.1, forward strand.
CTGCATGGGCCTAAAAACTCCATGATTTCGCATCACTTAGGGCTGAAGCAGGTGGCTAGCAAGAAGAGTCTGTTAAACAGGCCACAGATCTGGAGAGACAGCTAACAAGGGAATTCTGATAGGCAGGCCAAGGTCAGGGGGAATGTGGAAAACAGAGGATATTCCAGGAAACAGGCTGAGGTCAGTATTTTGATGGTTGATGCCAATGTAATTAATAGGGAAAAAAGATAAATATATAGGAAGGCCGGTATTTCTTTCGAGAAAAGGTGGCAACCCTAGCTAAACAAGCTAGGATCAGGAATGAGGTCACAAGAACAAGTCAAGGACTAGGATCTCAGAACAGGAATCGAGGCAGGAATAAACAGGAACCAGGCCGGGACAAGAACAACAATGTAATGGGCTGGATCAGGCTTGTGGCCTACAATGATAGAGCAACTGGGAGTTGCAGGTAGCAAGCTTATAAAGGCCCTTGATTCCCTGATGAGTGACAGATGTTGTTAACGATTTGTAAACAGTGCACTCTGTGGAAGGTAATGTTAAAGACAAGTTATGGAAACTAGTCAACACACGAGCTGGATTCTTCCAGTGGCTCACTGAAGTAATGCAGGGGAAAACCAAAACTAGAGCTCAACTACTGGTAGATCCTGACAGGAGTGTTAAGATTACTGCCTCATAGCACAACCTCCAAATTCAATTGGAAACAGATGCAAAGTGTAATAAAACTGTAGCTTTATATTGCTTTTTGTAAATTAACTCTGTTTTGTTACACTATTGGTTAGTTTTTACCATCATATGCATACAACTGCTGAGGTCAGTAACTATATGGTTAATGGTTCCTGAACCACCTCTCATCAATGTTGTTCATTTATAATCTCCCAACAGTAAAACCCAAAGAGGTTTTTGAAAGCTTTTGTCACCCTCACCGTTACAGGATGTTTTAACTCTGGTGCCAAAATCTATTTGGATACACAGGGCAGGACTATGGGCAATCAGTAATGCCAGTATTATTTATATTCCCATATATATTCCCATTGCAGGAACTACATGTGTTCTCCTTTAGCTTTTTCAGTCTTCATCACACATGTTAGTACTTCCTTTGACAATAGATCCTACCCAACCATATGTAGGTATTTAAATATTTGTAAATATTTACAAATGCAATACTTTTAAGGGAAACTGTTGAAGGAAAACATGTTCAAAATGCATCAGGTAATAGTGCTGCTCCAGTCACTCTTGTTGCAAGTTGGAGTGATATCACCCCCTCCCTTCCCCCCAGCAACTCATCAGCAGGCTATCAACAGTAGGCATCTACCTGACACCTCTGCTGAAGGGTCTGTTTGCATTGCTAAGGTGTAAAGTTATTTCTTGCCTTCTCCTACCCTTATACTTTAATACAACCCCTGCTTTTTCCTGCTTGGGTGCTATTTTCAAGTCTACCATTAGGTGTCATATTGAAGGACAATGAGAAGGGGAGAAACAATAGCTGTCTCAAAGCAGTTCCATCCTGAAGTGTTGGCTCCTTCTCAAAGCTCATAATCAGACACAATGCATTGAGATGGCTAGCTCTACGCCAATATTACAGCTAAAACATTACATTTGTTGTTTAAAGAATAATGTTTATATGTTAAAGTGAATTAGCGAGAAACAGTGTAATTTAGAAATAAAAAGCAAACCATAAAAATCATGACAGAATTCCTTTAAAGTTACTGAAATAGTTAATTTAACAGATTGTGGGAACCTGGTCTATGTTCAGGGAAGCAAATTGCAAGTGCTATAATCAAAACAAATAGAAAAGTTCTAATCAAGAAAAGGCCTATTGTGAAATATCTCAAAGTGAGAAAAAGTGATAGGTCAGTGTAGGGGCAAATGAAGATTGGAATCTAGAATTCCGCCTTGACAATTGGCTTTATTCACCTGTGTGCAGTGATATCTTGGACATTGTAATCTAATTACTGCAAGGAATATCACAGGGGAAATAAAATAAAATAGGTCACAGATACACAATATTCTCAGTAAAAATACAGCTTTGTCTGTTTGGAGCTTGGTTAGTCCTTAAAAGATGCTAACCAGTTAAACTCCAAAAATGGAAAATTTAAAACATATAATTTGGGCTTGAGATAATTTGTTGAGTAATGCACCGTAGTGTTGTAAAAGGGTTTTATGGTTGGGGTGGTAAATTCTTTTTCTGTTTACTAACTGGGGATAGAGCACAGACAAGAAGATACAAACTAAATCAGTATTAAAATTAGGAAGAATTTTCTAACAGTTTAAAGAAAGCAAGATAATGGTTCTATGTTTGTCAAGGAGAGGACACTTATTATTTACAGTTGTGCTTCTCAAAAGTGTTCAGGGAGCACCTTCAGGATTTCAGAAAGTCTTTGGTTGGACACAGGGATTACTCCCTTCTTTTCAGTGAGAATATTATTAAATCCAGATTTGTTAGGTGATGTCAGGGATTGGTTTGAAAATCTATTTTTTTCACACACTATGACAAAGTTTTTTTGCAGACTTAAATTAGATCTACTGACAACACCTTGCTGGTCTGTTTCTGTTTTATCAGATGCATTTTCTTTATCAAAATGGAACCACTCTGGTCTCATGATCACTGTAATTTAACATAAGGCTCTTGCCTGCTCTATGTCTCAAGAGAACCAAAATAAATCAGATATACAGTATTTGGTAAATTGGTCTTTGTTTTAGCCACAGTGGTCACTTTACTCTGAGAAATGACTGGGCGAAGGAACTTTACTTAACAATATAGAATAACAGCATATTTTGAGTGAGAAAAAAATTACAAAGTATAAATAAGGCTACAGTAGCTCAAAAACCGTTGACTGTTAACAGGGATCTTAATCCAAAAATAAATTGTTGATGTAAAGTTACTCAGAGGGGTCTGCTGAGCTCTTTTGCCATTAATGTTAATTTTCTTTTTTAAGGGGTGTTTGAGATAGCAGTTTTAGACAATTTATTGCTATACAGGCTATCAGCTCAATAGCTCTTTGAAGGCCAATAGTTTCTGTGTAACCTTAACTGCCTATGCACTGCTGGTACACTTCCTGTATTATTAATTAATATGTGTTTTACAACGACAACACATTGCGCAGCACTGTAAAATGAATGTGCTTATACAAAGAAATAACACAAATTGCATACATATAAGTAACACACAGAGTTACATGCCCAACAACCAGTACCGGTACAGAAGGTGAGAAAAGCCCTGTGTAAAAAGCTTACAATCTAAAGGGTAAGGGAATGGGACACAATGTGTGAGAGTGGCTAAGATCAGAAATAAGCAGGCGAGAGATGTAGCATATGGTATGGTATTTGGTAGCTAAACAGAGTGAAGGTAGGCTTCCATAAATAAGATATAAGAGAGAATCTTTTGAAAGCAGAAAGGTTGGGAGAAAGTGGGACAGACTGATGGAGAGAATTTCAGAGACGGGGTGCAGCCCTTGCAAAGTCTTGAATGGGAGCAAATTCTTGAATGGGAGTGTGTGAGGAGGTAATGAATTAACCAATGGTTTGCTGATTTTCGGGTGAGAAACTTTTTTTGTTTAAGCAGTCAATGATTTCAAATATTTGCATAATATCTAAAATTACCCTGCAAATATAACATCAATTCATTTTTTACTTTCAATCAATCTTTTGTAATTAAAACAGTATCTTCAGCACAAGTCCTCTCATTGGACTGTTGAACAAGTGGTTATGCTACCCCTGTAAGTGCAAGTTTATCATGTGTTAGGCTAAAATCATCCAGAAACAAAAATATTTGCGGTTTACACAATTCACTTCCTTAATGCAAATCTTTTTTTATCACTTCAATAGTCTCCTCTAATGATTCTTTGTATAATTATACAAGCCTTTTTCTAAAGATTTACAAGTATGATAAAGATTCATCTCAGAATGACTAACTACGAAGGAATGTGTTGCCCTTACATTTCAATTAAAACTTAATTTATAACAATTGTAATACAATTCCTTAATACATATTGTGCGGTAAAGCCTCACAATCCCTAAATAATTAATTAGTTTGGGTTTATTCATTTTTATAGCTGACAATCTACATACCAAAATGAAGAGGCATTTTAATGATCTTTTCAAACAATAAAACTAGATCTATGGCATGGCTTTATTGGCAATTCTTCTTTTCAAGGCCAATATTACCAAAAGTGGCAAACTGCAGCAAATGAAATTCAGCTTATTCCATAACTGACTGTAAAAGCTATGAGATTTACCGCCTTTGTGAGGTCACAAAACACATTAAAACTACAATTTCTCTGTCAATATATTTTTTGTTTATTTTGCTCATATCTCTAGCTTTATTTGTTGCTTTCTCTCCCCATTGTTGTTCATTTATTTTGTTATTAGATTGTGTCTGTATTTTACATAACATTCTTTGTTTTACCAATATTTACCAATAAACCAATGTTTTTGTACTTAAAATAGTTCAATTCTGTAATTTATTTTGTCATCCTGTATAATTTTACTTTTATAAAGCAAAAGTATTTTGCCAGTAAACTATAATGCTCATGCAGATAAGTAACGGAATAATTTAACCCCTAAAGATGAAAAGTCTATACAATGTATGATGATTAATTTGAATTGCCACAGCTTCACTGGTACAGATATGGGATCTGTTATCTGGAAGCCTGTTATCTAGAAAATCCATATTAAGGATATAATTCAAACTTTTGAAAATGATTTACATTTTTGCCTGTAATAAGAAAATTGTACCCTGTACTTGATCATAACTAAGCTGCATGAATTGGTGGCAAAGAAAATTCTATTGGTTAAATTTATGTTTAAATTATATTTAATAGACTTAAGGTATGGTTATCCAAATTATTGAAATACCACTTATGCAGAAAACCCCAGTCCCAAAGAATTCTGTGTATAAATAAAGTGTATAAATATGACATGGTTGGTAAGAGTGCTTGAATTGGGGGGAAAAAAGTGAAGGGATGCAATGTGTTTGCAAATAGTATAATTGTCCCTCGCACAATTATAAGCCGCACATGCACCCACTACTATAATAAGCATTACCCACCAACATTTTCTGGTTTCATCCACTTTAGAGGAAAGCCATTTTGCTAGGGACCGCAAAAAGAAAATTGCACATATAACTTTTTTTGGCTGTCAATTCAGATTCTGTAAACACAACACCTTGCCTGTGTATTGTGGGTAGTAATATAGTACAACCCCCACATTATCCCACATTATATGATATTAATCATTCTCTCACTAGTCTTCAATCTTCAGTCCTCCTGTTCTCTATAACCCTCCCTGGTGCCTCCATGTTCTTCTTCTGTATATCTCTTCTCCATCTTTTCTCTATTTCTCTCCCAGCAATCATTTTTCTGTATCCTTGTGTTTTATAACCTCTTCATTTTATTTGAATGCTATTTCACATTTTTCTGTATCCTTGGGTTTTATAACCTCTCCATTTTATTTGAATGCTATTTCACAGAAAGAAAGTGCACCTCTGCACATTACTTCCCAATTCCAGCACTAATTAGTAGTACAGGTACAGATTGGGGAATTTTCGCACACATGGGGGCAGATTTAAAGGGCGAATTGGACATTGCTAGTGACAATTCACCAGAAATCTCATCCACAGGGACATTCATGGTAACTTTAAGAGCCGAATTTCCGATTTCACTAGCGATGTTACAAAATAAAGCTACATCCTCCTCAATCTTACGTCAATCATATCTAGTGATGGGCGAATCTACCCAGTTTCGCCGAAAAATGTGGCAATTTCCAGCGAAATTCGTGAAAAAATTTGTGAAACGAGTCGCGGCACGGTTTTGACGCACTTTGCATCAACTTCGTCGCGTCGTTTTCAATGCGTGTCGCGTCGTTTTCGACGTGCATCGCGTCGTTTTCGACGCGCATCGCATAGTTTTCGTCACGTCGTTTTCGTCGCGTCGCGTCAAAAACGACGTGCGACTCGGTTTTTTTAAGCGAATTTTCGCCAGGCAAATTTTCGCTGGCGTTTTTATTTTTATTTTTATATTCGCCAGTAGCGAATTGCGGGAATTCGCCCATCACTAATCATATCCTGTATGTTGAAAATCATGATTTGTAAAAAATGGGATTGCCTTCAAAAGTCCTAAAAGATTTTTGTGTTAACAATTTTTTAAATCTATTTGATGGGCATGCCACATTTGTTTTAGGGTGGGCTCATGTCTAGGGCATTAGAGGATCTCTTTTTTTGCTAATACAAATTAAAAATACAAAAAACCCCACATGGAGCCTAAGTCTTGCTTAGCTCTTTGCCAGCATTTGGCTGCTGAGACACAACTTAAAATTTTTGTGAATTAGTGTAGTGGTAATGAATGAATTTAAGCTTGGGAAGTGGCGCGAAGTGTGGCGTGCGTTCGCTGGCATAAATTTGCCCTTTAGTGAATTTGCCCCATGGTCTTTCTGGTATTTCGATCACCAAACCTAAAAGCTACTAAAATAAAATAAAATTTAATTGGATTGTTTTGCCAACAACATGAATTCATGCAGCTTAGTTATCACAATAAACAAGGTGCTGTATTGTTATTACAGTAAGCAAATCATTGAAAAATTATGAAATGTTTGCTTAAATAGAACTGTGAGCTATGCCTTTCCCCTTACAGTATTTAAAGGGATATTTTGATAATGTTTCTTTTTGTTGGTCACTTTTTGATAATCAGCATAGAACCTGGGCTTTTTCATCAGCCATATTCGTGGAAGTACATATATTTGTGTGTGTGTGTGTATAAAGACAGGGAATGCCAGCACCTTAGTAAAAGATGCATAGTGGTGCCTGGATGCAGTTTCATGAAGTCCAATAAATGAAAAAATAGGTTCATACTCACAGGTCTTCTGGTAAATTAGCCACCCTTAATAATATTGGCAGGCAAATTCCTTTATAGACACCTAAACTGGGTCCTAAAGGGGACCTAATTCATTATTCTGCCTATAGCTACGAAACAAGTTGGCGCTATAGAAATACATGTTAATAATAATATAGCTATGCCCCTTGGTGTCCACACAGTGACCAGTAGATGGCACTGTGCTATAGTAGAAATGTCTGGGTAACCATGTGCTCCAAGTCCATTGCATTAGCCCTTACCAAGTAGGCAGGAAGGGAATGGGTAGTGGAACCCATTAGGCCTAGTAGGATAAGATATACTCTTTCATAGATTATTCTAGGAGTGATAGACAGGTTATATAGTTGAGCAGCCTAATGCTCCGACGAGGAGAGTCAGAGGGATTAAGATCCTGGGTACTAATTGCCCAGAAGTAGGGACTAAGTGTACAGACTTAGGGATGCAAAGGTTCCCCTGGGTTCCACTTAGGGAAAAGGTTGAAAGCTGGATGTACCTTCTTTTGCTGCTGTGCATATTGCCTTGTCTGCAGGGACTTAGCATTGGTGTTTGTGATTATATTCTATCATCTGTTGCTCTATATTTTTGTTGATTTCTATGAACTCCTATGTGGATGAAGCTGCTGAATAAACTATGTTTTCTGGTTAAGCATAATGAACCACTGGTGCCCAGTTATTGTTCATACACTTTATTTCAGTTGCACTACACCCTGCCTCCACACCTTCACCCCTGAGAGAAAGGTTTCATCCAGAGCACTGATATATCATGAAACTGTCTTTAATTTTTCATATCCTTGAGGGATTCTCAGCAAATTTCAGACCCCTTGTGGCCCTTTGTTAAGCTTTTGGCTGTCATTAAAATAAGATAGATACAGCTCATTTATAAGTTCATACATTGTTTATTAATAATGCACCCAATTAGTTATAGTTTAGCAAATTGTCCTTATATCATGGCAGGGGGGCAGTAACTACAGCCTACTTACATACTAAACACTTTCATTACTAGTATATTCATTTGGTGTCCACAAATATGGATTTTAGGGTCTTACAAGTATATATCAATTCATCACAGTTTCTTCTATCTATCCATATATGTGCAACATATATGCCTTAAAGGAGGGCTTGCAATTGCAAACACATATGGTTACTGGGAGGATACCAGCCCATTCCCCAGAACGCGGCATTTTAAACCACAAATATACTGCACTGTCAATCTGCCCTGTCTTTTGAACTGTCTCCAAATAACAACATCCCACTTATTTTGTGTCATTGAAATATTTCTTTTTGCCTCATTTTGCCGACTGCTTCTCATCCCTGTGTGGCTCATGGTGATACTTGTGACCCTGACATTTTAACTCTGCGTTAATCTAATGATTTCTACTGTGTGATTCCAATATATGTAGGTAGCGACTGAAGTTAACATTATAAAGTCTCATTAAGCTTCTTTGTTATATCACTCAGTGACCTTGTCTGTCGAGAGCTACTGAACTTCATGAAAATCCAAAGTTACTGATGCTTCAAATGTTAAATACACTGCAGTAATGCTGTACCCAAATGCTTTTACTTGAAGAAAGTGTTGTACTCATTCCTTCCTTGAAAATATAGGCAACTTTACTTGTGCATGTGCATGCGTTCAGTGAACATTAGGACTCTATATTATATGTGGCCAGCCACCTATTTAACCTGCACCAAGCAAATATTTCATATATGTAAAGTAGACCCCTGAGCCAGGGAGCCATTTAAAAAACTTGTAAGATGCTGAGGAAACATGATGAGTGGCTGACACAAATAATACCACTCATCTAGTATAGCTTTTAGTGCTTCTGAGATCCCAATTCACTTATTATATGTTTAAGTTCTGTATTTAGTAATGCTGTATAACTATACACACACACACACGTGTGTGCTGATTTACACATTACTTTTATTTTAAAATAGTCAAAAAGGTAGAAAATAACAGCCATCTAAAAGAAAAGAACAGTTGTCTATATTGGTGTAAAATAGTACTGAGGAAAACAGTTACTGATGTGAGATTCAGAAAAATCAGCTTGAAGCCTTTTTTATGTGATACACGGACGCCTACAGCTTCAAAGATTATAGAATGCATTAGAGCTCAGAAGTAAGAATGACTCCTTACCAGTTGCCTCTATGGAGCCAGACAAACATCAGATATTTTAAGTATAAGTACGTCTTTCCATGAGAGATGCAGCTAAACTTAATGGATATAGATTCATCCCTACTTATACTTTGTAAGGAGAGACTAGTGATTCTATAAAAAGCCAATGTTTCCTAACACAAGCAGATTTATCATTCCTGAGAATGTACCAAGATTGAATAGGCAATTCAGCAGGACATTGCTAATGAACTAATCTTAGATTGTAAATCAGATAGTCCTCTCAATTTTGAAGTCATTTATGTTTTCTTCAGTGTACGTAATGACTTTTTTTTTTGTATTTGCACAAAGGATTGATTCAGATCACCAGAGCCACTAAAGAAAAATGAGTGGCACGTAGCATTGTTGAAATAAAAAAAAAACCCAGAAAGTCCATTAGCAAAATCATTTTTAATCTGCAAAATTTTCTATGAAAGGGACATGATGATAATTTGTGTCATAAAAGCATATTGAGTTCTTAAATTATAAAGTTGATATTGGGGAGAGGAAAATATGATGGATGTGTGTGAGTTTCCTATAGTATTACATTAAACATGTTCCATTTAAGTGACTTTTTGCCTCAACATTCAATGCAGCAATATTGTCAATGAACTGAAAGAGTGGCAGAAATTCATGAGAGGTTGGTAATTTGGAGGGGGAGATAAAAGTGAAGAAAAATAGAAAACACAAGAAGTCACCCCAAAGCAATATTCTATACCTCCTGACTTTGTAAAAGACTTTGATCAACATATTCCATTAATCTCCAGCCATCATTATGAGTGCTGCTTTTAGCATCTTATTAGAAGGAAATTATAGACTCTGTTCACAGAATTGCTAACATGCCTTTAAAAATATATGAAATGATGTACACAGTGCAGGACCCTTTCACAAACTATTTCTACAAGGTTCAAATAATTGGGGAGTTTGCACTCTGGTGATGGTGGCCTACAGTTGAGTGTGAATGCTGACTAAAGTTAAATTGTCTCTGGGGTAAGAAAGAAAACCTTGATGCATCAGCACCAAGGCCTTGCCATATCTGGTACATTTTTGCACCTTTGTAAAACTGGGCCTTTGTGTTTGCATATGGATTTTATGTCTCCAAACAACTAAAAAAACATATTCCTGCATATATTTAAATTAAAGATTAAACAAATCATTGTTTGGTCCTGTACGTCCCTTTCCTTTCTCTCCTCATGTAATGTAGATAGTTTATTGATATAAATTTAAACATTAAATGAAATGGTTTTGCCTCCAATAAGGATTAATTATATCTTAGCTTGGATCAAGTGCATGGTACTGTTTTATTAATACAGAGATTGTTTTTCCAAAATTTGAATTATTTTGATAAAATGGAGTCTGGGGCAGATGACCTTCCAATAATTAGGAGCTTTCTGGAGCTCTTTATAAACAAACCCCGAATTCTCCCAGCTGCAGTCTGTGTCAGTCTTAAAAGAAGGATAGTGTTCATTATACAGATGGCTTATCTGTAGACTGGTAATTTGACTACTTTCTTCCCCTTGTGTTTGAAGGAATCACAGAAACTTGTAAAGAGAACCTACTTTCAGTTGCATGCAAGAAAGTAACAAAGAAATTGGTATTTATTAAAATAATAGGCAAAAAGTATGATTATCAGAAGCCCTATTTATTGAATATGTTATAACAAAGAGTAATATAGCAATACTATTTATGTTTTTATTACAACTATTTTCTTGGGATTCTGGCTTGAAAGCTTATGGCCAGCAATATACGGTATGTCTGTATGAAATTACTGTATTACTATCATGCTTAATGCAACATTAAAGCATGTACAGGTATGGGATCCATCATCCCGAAACCCGTTATCCAGAGAGCTCTGAATTACGGAAAGGGCATCTCCCATAGACTCCATTTTGATTAAATAATTAAAAAATTTAAAAATGATTTCTTTTTTATCTGTAATAATAAACAGTACCCTACATTTGATCCAAACTAAGATATGATTAATCCTTATTGGTAGCAAAACCAGACTATTGGGTTTATTTAATGTGTAAATAATTTTTAGTAGAATTAAGTCATGGACATTCAAATTACAGAAAGACCGAACTTATCAGGAAAACACCAGGTCCCAAGCATTCTGAACAATAGGCAGGTCCAATACCTGCATAGGTTTGCTCTACATTTTTAATATCAAGGCATTCTGATTTGAAATTTTAAAACAGTTTATTTCCTGCAATGGAACATTTAATTCCATTTTGTGTGATCATGCTCAGTGCTACTACTAAGGCGCCCTGAGCACCGTTACCCTTTAAAGCAAAATTTAATTAGACACTTTAAAAAATTAGAACACATTTTGATGAATTGATGTAGGTTTAATGTGTCAGTTTGTTAAAATCTTTCCTTACATTAAAAATATATATATATTTATATTAGTTGGCATAGAGGTTAAGTGATCAGACTTTGGGGACATGCGGGACATGCTAGAAACCCTGTTTCATTTCCCTGTGGCAGTTCCTTGTGACCCAGGACAAGTCACTTAATCTCCTGGTGTCCCAGCATGCTTGCTGTAAAGCTCTTTGAGTCCCATGGGAAAAAGGTGCTAACTTGCTATGTACAGACAGTGATTCCCTTCCTTCTCTTCCATTACAGTGTTTGCTCATTTCAAAATGGTAATGCTTTTCTTTAATGTAGAACTTATTTCATCAAACCAGCAGTTTCTAACGTGTGCCATTCCATATGTTTCTGAGCTAAAATTTCAGATAAGCTTCCAAAATCCAATTGCTGTTTGCTTAGGATGGAGAAACATTTCAACAAGAGCATTTGTGTTATGGTTTAACCATCACTGCTCTAAAAATTCCATAAATCAGCAGGAGATCAGTCCTGCCATATACAGCAATTCCTAAGTGGACATGCACCAGAATGGATAGAGCATAATAAAAGTGCATGGCTTAGGAAAAATGGTAGGAAGGGTCTCAGAAAAAAGAAACAAAGAAAAGGATTTCAATTAAAAAGGTTTAAAGAAGTCTGTAATGCAGACAGACTAGGCTATATCCATGCAATCTGAATTTCATTAAAGTTATGCTATCTGCATTTTTAAAGGTGGCCTTGTAATCCTAGATGAGTTTCCAGGTTTAAATGAATTTACCCATGTTTTCCATAATTATATACATTAATATATTTTGTATATATCCTTGAATAGTCAGTTACCATGGTTTTATCAAACCCATTGAGGCTAGTCTAAAGTATTAGTTGCAAGTGTACTTATTTATGTAAGGCACCCCGAAATTGCGGCCAGCCTGGACATAATGGTAATTTCAGGGTTCCATTAATGAGCTGTATTAAAAGTCACAGTTTACCACTGCCAAGTGAAATGGACAACAATGATGTTTTAATGGCATGTGCCAGTGATGGCATTCAAACACAAATACTGGGGAATTAAAAGACCAGTAACATTAAATAATGAAATAGTTTCAAAGTAATAAAAATATAATGCATTGGTGCTCTGCACTGGTAAAACTGCAGTGGTGGCTTCAGAAGCACTTTTATTGTTTATATAAATAAGCTGCTGTGTAGCCATGGGGGCAGCCATTGAAAGGAGAAAAGGCTCGAGTTACACAGCAGATAGCAGATAAGCTCTGTAGAACATGTTATCTGTTATCCATTACTTATCCTGTGCCATATGGCCATTTTTCAATTTCCGCCATTGCTACACAGCAGCTTGTTTATATGAACTATAATAGTGTTTCTGAAGCAAACACATCAATTGTAACAGTGCAGGGCAACACTACATGATATTTTCTTTACTTTAAAATGCTTGAATTTTTTGGTGTTACTGTTCCTTTAAAGGACCAGTAACATCAAAAAATTAAATTGTTTTAAAGTAATAAAAATATAATGCAGTGTTGCCCTGCACTGGTAAAACGTCAGTGTTTGCTTCAGAAACACTACTATTGTTTAAATAAATAAGCTGTTGTGTAGCCATGGGGGCAGCCATTCAAAGGAGAAAAGGCTCAAGTTACACAGCAGATAGCAGATAAGCTCTGTATAACATAATGTTATCTGTTATCCATTACTTATCCTGTGCCATATAGCCATTTTTCAGTTTCCGCCATTGCTACTTAGCAGCTTTTTTACATGAACTATAGTAGTGTTTCTGAAGCGGATCAGTTTTAACAGTGCAACACTACATGATATTTTCTTTACTTTAAAACACTTTTTTGGTGTTACTATTCCTTTAATGTGTGCTGCAAATTGAGCAGGACTTACATTAACAGTGCATTTTGTAGTGGATGCAATTTATGGTGCACCCACAATTATGTTAGTATCTGTAAAAAAAACACTGGCTGAGAATGTTAATTTGTGGCTACATTTTGCATGGAAAAGTAACAAAAAGCAACAATAAGATTGTAGAGATGTAGTGCTGGGTCAGTGATAGGCATTTAAAATCTGGAAAGTGTCAGAAAAAGAAGACAAATAATTAAAAACTATAAAAACAAAAAATGAAAACCTATTGAAAAGTTGCTTAGAATAAGACATGTTTTATAACACACTATGGTGGCTGAAAATTTTAAAAATTAGCATACTTATTGATAATGAATAGTAAAATGCAACTTTAATGTGGGAAATTTTTTGATCAAATAGGTCAAATAGGTGAATGAAAGTAATAGCCCATTCAATCAAATTTGATTTGAAGTTTTTCCCCAAAAAAATTTAGAATTTTCAAAGTCCACCAATGGACTGCAACTAGGTTCTAGGAAGTCCCCATAAGGTAGGCTAAAACAGCAATTCGACAGTTTTTAGATGGTGAATAGTTGAAGTCAAATTTTTAAAGAAACAGTACATGATTAATTTAAAATTTAAAAAAATTTGGACTATTCCCTAGTTGATGTACACAAAAATAGCTTGGAATTCTCATTTTTTTATTAGAATTTTCCCTTTGACCCCTGATAAATCTGCTACTAGTCTGACCTACCTAATACATACACAAAAGGAGAGCTCCTTATTAGAAGGATCTGACCATATTGAAATATGTCATTTGTACAGAGAACAGATGCAAAACATGATCCAATTTGGGAATCCACGAGTGATGCCTCCTTGTATTCACAAAACAAGGACAATCATCAATTACAGTTCATTATTTGTCTGAAAACCACAACCACCCCACATTTCCTTATATTTAATATTTTAAAAATAATTATATATGATATTTTAAAAATAAAGTAATCATTTTACAACTAATACATTTATTAGGTGTCTATAAAGTCAAAATTGAAGACTTTCAGAAATACCCAACACAGTGCCTTCTAATTGTTCTACTCCTGAATTGTAAGTGGATGGTGGTTCTTATAGTCCAACACCAGTTATGGGCCATAAGTTGAATAGTTCTCTTTTTAAAGTATGAATACACTATGAACATTAGTTGTCCAAGCAATAATAAAAAGACTGCATACCTGATTCTTCAAACTCCTTGTGATAAATATTCCAAGTATCACTGATACGAACCAGATTTTCTTCCATGGCTTGAATGTCTATATAAGGACAGTTACAATCTGGGAACTTGGGGCCACACTGACACCAGCAATCATTGTCTTTGCAGATAAACTCTCCTTCAGAATTACAGGCTATGTAGCTGAGGGCTGCCTGCACAAAGTTTTCTTGTAGATATTCAGGTAGAATAACTTGAAGACCTGACGAAAAGGAATAAAATGATGATGCCTCAATAAATATACAATTTTTATACTTTTTCCCTAAATCTAAAGATTCATAATAGAGAGTTTTGTTAGATATTAATCTTTCAAACCCATAGAAAATTAAAATTTCAGCATTTCTGTAACAGCATTTATGGACATTTTGTACAGTGGAAGGTGCCTCTGGCAGTGAAAAATATCTCACATTCCTTGCATTATCTTCAAATGGAAGTGATGTAAGGGCATCATTGACAATTGGAAACTCTTAATACAGTTAAAAAAAGATACAAAAAAAACCGAACAGCTTTGGTGATATTAATAATAATAATAATAATAATAATAATAATAATTATTATTATTATTATTATATTAATGATACATAAGTATATGTATCCAGTATCTAGTCAAATTAAGTCAAAGGCAACTGAATATTTAGGGGTTTAAAATCTGAATTTTTTATTAAAAAAAAACACAACCAAACTCCCATGCCTGATTTTAGCTTATTTATTAATAAAAACATCCAGTTTAATCAGATTGAGGAAAAACTCGATAAAGTCAACTTAATACTTGAATCGTTCAAAGTTTAACATGCATTTTTACTGTCTCACTCTAATTTTGTGATGTTTTGCCTGAAAAGTTGGATTTTCCTGCTAAATCCAGTGCAGACCTCGAAAACTACAAATTCAGATAGGTGCCTCTCCAATTGACTTATACAGGACCTCGACAGGACTGAGATGGCTGATTTTCAGATTCTGGCTTTTTGCAGCATCTGGGTATAATAAATCTAAATAAATTACTTTTTTTCCCTCTAAAAATTAGATTTTTCTAGTGCAAAAACTATAGACAATAGACCTTAAATAAATAACCCCCTTAGAGTTGTTCTTGAAAACATTTCACCACTGAAGAAGCCAGTCAGATGAGGGGTGAAACATTTTCAAGAAAAACTCTAATGTCTTTTTTAATTTTGCTAGATACTGTATATCATGACCTGGATAAATGAGAATCTTCATAGACATAAGGATTTGTATTTTGTGTCAAACCAATACATTACATATGCATTCCTGCTTCCATTCTAGTTATAACATATTTAACTGAACTCACTGTAATGGAAAAAATTAGGTTAAAGTGACATTTTGAAATAGGGAAATATCATGCTATCTAGTTAGTCAACATACAACAGATAGGCTTATATGCTCACAGACAGAGATTAATGTTCATCCAGTTCACTTGAGTATCCCGATACACATGTAACCTGCAACTTACCCACATTACATACTGTACATGTATTGAATGTGTAAGACCTATGTCAAATGGTCGTTTTGGATATTTATCCTCTTGTGTTTGACACAAAAACCCATGCTGGCATTTTAATGCAATTCCATTTACCAGCAATGGTATGCAGTAGGGGGTTATATTTGTTATTTAGACACTGGTTTTGCAAAACACCAACAAAACACCTTTGTACTATTGCCCAAAACCTGACCATTCACAGGCCAACTTATGAGCTTATGCATGAGGCCCTCCTGTCTGACTGATATCTGGCTCAATATTGGGGATGTATGTATCATGTAGGTTCGAAATTCCCTTTTGGCTAAGACCACATTGGTGAGGTGATGTGGTCCTTGTCTGACGGTCTCTGTAGGCCTGCTGTATGATCCATTCCTTGGCCCCAATGATTAGTTTGACCCAGTACATGAGGGGCCAGACTGGGCAGAAAACTGCTTCTCTGGCACCTCACAATGTAAGGCCATTCATTTGGGGTAAATTTGTGTAATAACATGTTTTTAAAGGCACAGTATCTACCCCAAAACACCGTTCCTAAAAAATGCATATAATGCATTCTGCCTACTCTTTTAATGTTTAAAAAAATACATACTTTACAATTTTTTCTATTCTAAAGGACTAATTTGAAATTTGTTTTCACTGAACTCCTTTCCTTCATCCTTCATTATAAACAGGGCAGCTTACTCAGAGCTCCTTATCTACCTTTAAACAAACAAATCTTCCCTTTTATAAGGTCATGCCTCTAAGCAGCTCCTTATCAGATGGTCCTTCTGTGGACAGGAACTTAATATTATCAGATCCTGCTCTGCTGTACAGGACCAAGATGTGACAGGGAGTACTAAAGAGAAATTGGTTTCATTTTCTTGTTTGGTGCCAGAAATAACAGAAACCATAGATATTTCTTAAATAAAACCCTATTTATTGAACACCACATGGATTACCTGACAAGAGATTGTAAGATTTATAGGTCTAATGTGTTCTAATTAATACTTCAGCATTGTTCCACTAGTATTTTCTGAATGAGGGCATATGCTTGATAAAGCTTCTGCATGTCTGATGAAGAGTGACTTTATAAAGAGTCTAATATTATTTTTATACTAATATAAATCATTTAATGAATCTTATAGATCAATAAACATATTTTAACCCAACATGGTACAGGTTTTTTATGAATGCATTCATGGTGTATGTTTTAAAGCCAGGGCAAACATATAAAACTTTGTTTGATTATGTACTAGAACAGTAAATATTTGATCAGATGCAGCATCAAAAAAGTATCAACACAAAATAATAGTGAACAAAAAAGTATTTTCCTCAGACACAGTCTTACTAACCTTATTGAAAAATATTGAAATTTGAGATATATATACACACACAGTATATATATATATATATATATATATATATATATA
>CM044437.1:112151771-112182965 GCA_024363595.1 Xenopus borealis
TGTATCCTTAACAAGTCAGCTAGCTTAAAAAAATCTTCTATCAGTATGGAACCCACAGTAGTATTAAATTCTTAGGAGACAAAAATGCATGAATGAAATTATAAATAAAAAAAAGAATAAAAACATTTTTGCATTTGCTATTAGTGAATTGTCCCCTTTTAGCTTCACAGTTTTAGGATTATTAGAATAAATACACAGTAACATAAAATAAAGCCTTTTATCCTAAATGTGACAAAGCTTTTTCTGCAATTCACATGGTATTTCATGAAGCCTGTCTATCAAAGTACCCAGACTTCCTCAATGTGTCTGAATTAAAACAGAACATGAGAGAGAATAATATAAGAACTAATGAATATTTTATTTTCATGACTTGAAAGTTTCCTTGCTGCATGACTAATCTAAGCCTATGTGTTATTTATCCATGATAGAGCAGTCTGTAAATCTCTGAAACCATATGAAAAGTATTACCGTTGCTGTGCCTTTCATTTGCATAAGAAATATGGTGCCATTATTAAACAATCAAGGAAATCAGAGTTCTTGCTCTACTTGGATCCCTTGTTTCTGAAACAATGCAGAACATATTGATTTTGAACAAAATACATATCAAGTAGTTACTTCATGGGTGATTGAGTTTCTAGTCTCTAAGAAAGCCAATTACACTAATAAGAAGCAGCACAAAAACATGTTTTCTTCAGGTATCTATTGATCTGAGTTTCTGACCTGTGATCGGCCTTAAGGACTGATTTGCAGCGGTCCTTTTTCCTGTCTGTAACAATTTTTCATTTGTTAGAAAAATAATGTACTCAAAGACAGAATACTTTAACAGTTTAGCTTTGTCCACAAATTACATGTCACTGTTAAAGGCAAAACAATATCAGTGTTATGTCATAAGCATATAATGTATAAAGGCCTTATTTACTAACCTTATAGAATGAAAAAAAAACACATAGGACCCAACCAATGAGCACTTATGAGGCAGTTGCTGCACTTTGCGGATTAAAAAGCAAGAGCAAGGTGCAGTGTTCACAGCACTGGATCACTGAATTTATGAATAAACTGTCAGGGTATAAGGTTATTGTAGAACATTGTTCCTATTACCATTTTGAAGAGGACAAAAGGACAGATTGTGTCTGTACCAGCTGCAATTGAACGATTGCCCCAAACAATCTCCTTTTATGCCTCAGCCTAAATGCCCCTAATCCAAGGTTACTATGACCTCTTTCCACTGACATGGTACATCTATGCCTCCATCTCCAAATAAAACCCATATACCCTTACATTTTTCATTGAGCTTGTGTGTTTATCTTAGAAAAACAGTGGTCAAAAAGTTTTGCCAGGGACATCATCTAGGGGCCATAAATCACGGCATTGTTGCTTGATGGACCCACTGTACCATCAAATGTTTTTCCAACCCTAGACTCTAGAGTATATTGTGCAGCATATAAAATGTATGGAGCAATGCATCAATTTTATAGGAAACTGATCAGAACTATTTAGTCAATCATTTGGCTGTAGGGGACCTAGACTTTAGACGACATCCACACATAGGCTTGGGCACCATGATATATCACCATTGCATTAAATTGCAATTGCAAGGACCCTCAGGATCAGAGGTGGAAGATCATTTGTTAATATGTTAAACTAAGTTTTATTTTATCGAAGAAAAATCCTTCGATCGTATGCTAAAATCCTTCGAATCGTTCGATTCTAAGGATTTTTTCGTTGAACAAATGATTTTTCTTCAACCACAGGAATGCCAAATTCAGTGAAAAATCCTGCGACTTCGATATTCAAAGTATTTTCTACTTCGTAAGTCGACCCATAGTAAATCAGCCCCTTAGTGTCACTGTACAACTCTCCCCCTATAGGTGGAGCTAAGTCAGCAACCACAGGTGAGGACTAGCAGTTTCTATCCTGAGATACCAGTACCCAATCTTTCCCGTATTTACATCTACAGCTGATGAAGGGAAGAGTATGCTTGTTGGTGTGGGTTGTGGTGAAGGTCTCAAGTTATGCCCTTGTCTTTAAGTGTTAAACTGTGCCATGTGCTGTTATTCCAATGGCCCATTGTTCAGCCCTCTGGTGACTACAAACTATCCGATCTTGAAACCCTCTGGCATTCAACCAGCGCTGATGTGCAACATAGATATTTAATTTATAGAGATAAGATACATGACTATATGTAAGTCTCCTGATTTACTTAAGGACATGCACATACTTATATAGTTTTATCATTTTAATGTGGGATACAAAGCACCCAGATATCTGTTGGTGGTCAGATTTATTAGTAGTTAGTTATAGTGTAGTAGTAGATGGTAGGTGCTTTAACAATGTAGGGTGAACAAAATGCATGTGATTTTGCCTTCCCAAAGCAAAAAACCCCAACGATTCGAATGCAGTTTTCTACCAAAAAATTATATGCAACGGAAAGAATTTTGTCAAGCAACAAAATATGTGCGACAAAAAAGTTTCAGTTTTTTTGCCATTTCACAAATTGTTTTGCTAGTTTTGAGAATTTTTCACTCATCACTAACACTAAATATCTCACAAACACATTAAACAATAGTAAAATGAAATATCAAGAAGCTATTACTAAATTTGTTTGGATTTACAACCTCTCTTCAACATGCAAAGGTTTTCAAAACATTCTGTAGCTTTTTCAGAAACTTGATACCTCATAGACATCTGAAAACCAGAGACAACATTGGTTGCTCTTTAAACCCACACAATGTGACAGAAACATAACAGGAGTACTAATAAAATATTGCAACACTGGGGATATTTGACTTTTATCTACTATCTGCTGTCTTAAAAGGGCCATACTGTGGTATTTTGGCTTTTCACAACAGCAGGTGTTGATTTTTTGCTGGAGCAGAAGGGTTGGCATCTAGGTTAAATGACTTATTTTTACCATTGAAATTACATTCAAATTCAGGACTTTTTACAGAACTTACAGTATCTACACTAGTTAACTTGCTTGCACAGTGTTTGCAGCATGTCATGTGCACAGCAGCATCTCACTTGGTTGTCAGCTAGAACCGTAGCACCTTCTACATCTCTGTGTTTCTCAAAACTCGGGGTCTCAGCACATGACAAGATATGTGTGAAAATCATTCACTTTAGGTTGTCAAAGACTTCTTTTGTGAAGATAAAACCTGCATTTTATCACAGAAAATAGCAGCACTGAGTATTATCATTGCAAACACACAAAGCCGACAATGCCACAGACAGTCTAGAAAGCAAAATAGAATATGCCAAATAGAATATAAAAAGTGTTGTAAGAAATGTGTCTTTGTGTTATGAAGATATATTTTGGCATAATTATAAAAGAAAGCAAATGCAATTTATATGAAAATGATCTTAAAGTTATACATCTGCTGGTGTCAATTTGCTAAGCTGCCAATTGGTTTATGAATCTTTAATGCCTTTAACATTATTATGATGCAATTTGCATGTTTTAAAATTCAGGCAATGTAGGGATGTAGTAAGAATTATCTTATGAATGCCCCCTGTGGTTGTGTAGCAAGAAGGAGGATTTGAAACCCATCATGCAGAAATCCTTCGCCAGGATCAAGCTACCGAACTGGCAATCCTTAGCTGAGATTGAATTAAAAAAAAAATTTGTTCGATCGATTAAAATCGTTCGAATATTCGATCGAATTGCGGTAAAATCCTTCGAATTCGATTGTCGAATTCGAAAGATTTTACTTCCCCACTGTTCCCCACTATACCCATGGTCGAATTTTGAATTTTTTTAGCATTCGAAATTCGACCAATAGTAAATCTGCCCCCTAGTGTTACTTAACAGTACAGGTTACCAAGAGCTAGAGAGAGAGTTAAAGTTTTCCCATGAAAAGATAGATAGAGAAAGGCAGTGATATGAATAGTAGAAATAGTGTTATCATTGATTATACTGAAATAAGCATAAACATTAAACAGCAAACATATTTGGAACACGGCAAAAAAATCCTTTGCGCGAATATAATACAGCTTTTGCTGACCACTTACAACAGAGGAAAAAAAACTGTAATTTTTATAGTTTGCGCCAATGTTAGCACCAACAGATTACATCACTTTTAACATTCCTTAAAACACAATTAAAATTCTCAATGTAATAACAGTAGGATAATACATTGCATTTTTTTATTCTTATTCTATGTTTTTCCCTTGAACAATATTTATATTGCCCTGTATGATTCTAGCGAAACACACATGAATATCACCTCTGTGGTTGACACTGCTTATTAGGTAACAACTAAAAAGAAGGTAAAGTTGTTGTATTGTGTTAGCCAGTCACAGGGCAAATAAATAATAAAAAGGTGGTATAAAGGTGATACCTTTATTGCTACCTAAAATAATCATAGCAAGGTTTCAGAACATTTTAGTACCTTTTTTAAGCTGAATATAATGAAGCTGTGGTGTTCTCTGATAAATAGACAACATTAAGCTCATAGATCAAATGACTAGCAAAAAGGAATGTCCATCTCTGTGTGAGGTTTTAACAAAGTCATATGCACGGTGACATGCAAGATAATGTGGATCAAAGTGGCTAATTCTAAAAAGAAGCCACGGTACAAAGTTGCTAAGAATATGCTTTAGGTTATGTTTAAAACAAGACTCATTAAACAGGAATAAATATACAGGTATGGAATCCATTATAAAGATATCAATTATCCAGCAAGAACTGAGAAGTCAATGGGAGCTGTTTATTCAATTTAAGTTTCTCTAGTTTTCCAAAATTTTTTGAGCTTGTGGACCCATTAAATGATGAATAAAATATGAATTTCGTGTATTCATCTTTTTAAAAGTATTTTTATCTTTAGCATTTTTACTAAATAAGCAAACATTTGAACTTTTTGAATTGTGAGTTTATTAAAAACCTCTAAAATTACATAAATACAAATTTTGAGAAATAGGCCTCTTAGGTGTTCCAAATGGTCCATTACACAAAATATCCAATTTTCCAAACATTACAGGTAATAGATCCCATTCCTGTGTTATTTTGTTATGTTATGTACACATAAAGTAACACAGAAAAGTGCAACCGCATATTAATCACTTGACAGGTTGCAGATGTGCTTTGTGTTGATGTTAAAGAAATTAAAAGCATAAATTTTTAATAAAAGTCAGTGCTTGCTCAATACACCCCACAGAGTCACAAGGCTTTCAGTACATCTTGTAGCCAAATGACAATAAAATAATGTGAAGCATGACAAGTATATTATTTTGAAAGTCTTTTCAAAAAATAGCAATAAATGGTTTGCAGCTGTTACATTTGCCTTTGAAATAGCTGACATATTTAAATTGTAATTGTGCATTTATAAATCTCTTAATTAGTATACAGCAGTACAGAAGGTAAAGTTAGTAATGGCCCTTGGAGAAAAACAAAAACACAGATTAAGATCTGAGATATCATTACAAGACGTGAACATATGTTCCTAGATTTTACAAGGCATGACATAATTTATCTGTTGTCAGGTATATCTTAAATGTTAAAAATATGTTTTATTCTGAGATCAGTTGAATTAAGTTAAAGCTATTCTTTTGCAGTAAGCCAGAAATGTTAAGCTATATTTATCTCGCAGCACCCCATGAAAGCACACATGGAAACTTCATTTTGGCCCTGAAAAATATAATTTTAGATTGTAGTGCATGAATAATAGCAGCCCATACAAAGGTACAGTAGCTGGTGAGTTTATCGTTTCAGTCAAACAACAAATGATATACCCATGTATGGCCAAATGGCACTGTTCTCCTTTATAAGGTCAATTCTTAAATGGAAATTGGAGAAAGCTTGGCCCACATTCTCTTTTATGTCTTCACTGTGTCATATGTGACACTGGGATCCAGTGAGATCATTGATTATGTAAAATTTTACAGATCTCTATGGCCATTTATATGGCAGCCTTCTTAGAGTTTAAATTCTAGGGCAGTGGCTGAAAAGCAATACAGTCAAATTATTTTAAAATATTTTATTATTGATTTTAAATAATAGAATCCGACACACTGAAATAAAAACCAAAGTTTGTAAAAGAAAAAACTAAACAATGTATTGTCAATTCACAGGTAAGTATAGGCTAACATCTCTTATTTTGTATGGTTGCAAATATGTGGGACTGTCCACCAGTGAGTCCCAAAGCCAGTGTCGGACTGGGATGCCAGGGGCCCACCAGAAAACCTTTGGCCCACTTATGAAACTATTATACCTCCTCACTTCACTCAAACTCTTTATTCCCTAATCTCTTTTCTCTGTATACTATACTATATTCTTCCATTCCATTATTAGGCCTCTTTGTTCCCATAAGGAAACAGGGAATGACCATGAAATTGGCAAAATGGTTAGAAGCAAGAGGCCTACTGACACCTTGTCAGAGACTGGCCCACTGGGATAACAGGAAAACTCCCTGTGGGCCAGTCCGACACTGCCCAAAGCACTAGAAGGGAAGCATAACTTCAACAACAGTGAAACTATAAGAGACTGACTGTTACATGTTTCATATTTCTCTGCCTTAGCTGGGTCAATGCACAAGGGAATCAAGAGTTAAAACATGCACAGTTTTTTTTGCTTATCACTTTTCCTTAAAGGGTAACAGCTACTAGTGAAGATCTAGTACATCATTTCCACCAACAGTATTTTTTTTACATTTTTCTTACAGTTGTTTGTGTATTTAATCATTAAATTGTGAGTTCCTCAGCCTAACATATTTTTTCTGGCTGCACACAACTCTCATGTTATGAGTCATTGACAGAATTTGCCAGATCTGTTGTACTGATTCCAGCATGAGTCAGAAAATTGCACTGCACTACCGAGAAAGAAATGTTTGAAGAAAAATAGGTTGACAATGCACATGTATAAGCCATTTCTATATTAAAAATTAATGATTACCACATTAGTTGTAGATTTTTAAGTAATTGAAAAACTTTACCATAATCTTGTATTTCATAAAATGAACACAGTGTCTTTGTTAATCAAACTTTCACTTTGTTAGGAGGTAATAGCTTAGTGATATTGTTTATTACAGAAACAACAGGTAAATTGGTTAAATGTCCATACCTCCCTGTGGCTTTCTGATTACAATAATTGAATATTTGTGTCTGCATCACTCTGTGTCATCTACAGTACATTAAGCCTATTTATAAATGCATGATTAAAATTAGTGCTTACAAATATTGAATAAAGTCACAAAAATATAGATTGAAAATTAAGAGATAAATGTTTCATTTTGATCATAAAGGGAAAAACTTGGATATACAACTTTGACATAAAAGCTTGCAAGGTCATATAAAAGTCAATGGGTGATATCACTGGCATAATTTAAACTATGTACAGTATTCAATTTCAGTTTTTAAAAATGTATTTAGCTTAAAAAATCCAAAACACATTTAAGGTATTACATTTTATTCATGGTTTTACACAATCTTTTCAGATTTTTAATAAATAAGATAATTTGTGTTTTTTAAAAATACTAATTTATTCCAAAGAGAAAAAAGACAAAAATGTCACAAATACCAATTTTGATAAATGCGCCTCTTTGGTTCATGAATGATCAAGCCTTTGGTTACTAAAACCATGCTAGAGTCTGTAAACTCTCATGTTTTCTTGATTCAAATACCTAGGCTTCCTTCCCAGTGTTTTTTCCCCCCAGAATAGGTTATTCCAAATAATAAAAAGCTCAGAACCTAAAACCTAAAAGTTTTTTAGTTTTTGGTCTGGGGAAAAAACACAAGCTTGGCAGGAAGCCAAGGTATTCAAATCAAGTTTAAGAACACTTTATTACTTTAGTACCTAAATGCTCAAAACAGAAGCTTGAGCATTCTGAAATCGGCCCTAAGTATTGTTTGATATGCATTTATTCCATTTGTTGATCATACATTCTGTGAGTTGTGAGAGCAGAGAAAACACATGAAAGAGGAAGGTGAGGTCATGCAAGGGCAACAAATTCAAGAGTCACAATCAAAAAAGTAAAAAAGAGTATTTGGATATTATTTTTGATGTATCAGGTAAATTCACTTATGGAAGTTAGGCCGACTTTGTTTAAAAAAAAAAAAAAAATTGAAAAAAATTTAGATTTAGTAAGTGCTCCTCTTCATGAAGGTCTTAGCCAGAGCAAAGATGATTCATGCATCTGTGTGTATGTATAACTTTATTTATAACTTTTAACTTTATTTAACTTATTTTACTTTTAAGGAACCACAGTGCCGTACAATGCATAAAAATACAATATAAATAACAGTACAATATTTGAAAGTACACACAGGCAGGACAAGTCAGACAATAAATAAAATAAATATACACAGTGCGCAGAGCTCATATAAGGACTCATAGCTTAAGTGCTGTGTGGTAAGAGACAATAGGAAGGAGGTCCCTTCCATATAGTTTACAGTTTAGATAAGTCTAATCTGCTAAAAATGATGTCACTGCAGGCCTTTATAACCATGTCAACACTGGGATTTCATTTGAATTTATTGTTGGATATCACTAATAACACTGCATACATAAATTTTGTTGGAGAAAGTTTTATGGACCTCTAAAAATAGATTTGCTTGTAATGCATTAGTAGTTTCTAATCCCCGGTTGGCTACCATTGATTTGATTTTGAAGCATTTGACATTACACATGGTTTTGTTATTATTATTTTTTTAATGTAGTGTTCAGAAAAATGTCTACCTCAATCAATGACTGGTTTTCCAGAGATTGAGAGATTTTTTTGAACACTTAGATAAGAAAATCTGTGACAAGCTGACCATTTTTAATGAGATGTTCAGGTGCTATACTGGTGGAACACATCAGAGAGGTTGATGGAGCACAAACTGCAAATATGTGATTAATGCCAACAGACTGTTCCCTCAGGTGATATTAAGTAATCTGTAATTTATTCCTCCAATTTCATGCCAATAGAGGAGCACCTTGCACCATTCCATTTTCCATCATCAGATTCATGAGAAATTATACAGTATCTTCAGTAGAGACACCTTACTTTTTACAAATGCATTGCAGTGCAAGGCATTCATTGATCACCCTATCAACCTTTTTCCACCCACCTAAATAGCTGTATGAAATATCCTCCGCCAGGATTCCAAATGCACATTTAACAATTATATGAGCACAACTCAGCTGATATTTTTTTTTACATTTTACAATTATCCATTATAATTGTTACTCATGAAAACAAGATAATTGTACATTTTAGGTGTTTTAATTAAATCACACAAATAATAATAAAACTTGAAACTCTGAATACTCTGTACCCCAAGACATTCTTTAGCAAAAAGGGAACCATTTGTAAAAACAGTGATTACCTGAAAATGTGTAATCGCCCTAAGCTTAAATTTTGTATACGATTAAAGCAAAAGGTCAGATGTTTTGGACTGAATAAAATGATTATGATTCATAAGGATTGGTATTCTTGGTTTCAGACACTAATAAGAAAGAAATGTTTATCATATTTCTTAAGCAATATAAGTTTTGTATGTATACTGGAAACTTCATTTAGCTCAAAGAGGCTACAAGACACACAAGACTAAAGCAGAGAAAATGAGGAAACCTTTCACCCTACTGCATTACTTAATCACCCAATAGTCAGGAAAGGAATTTGCTCTGTGACTCATAAATTCCTCATTACCCTTAGCTACAAAGCTACAAATAGCCTCTAAACAAGTAATATACACAGTTCTCATTTGATGATGTGAAATTTAAATGGAAAAAATATTTAAATGCTCAAAGTATTTATCTATCTTCCCATCTATAGTGATGAGCAAAATTTTTCACCAACTTTTTCCTAGAAAAGTACACTTAAAGACTGGGTGAAAAAAATGTCAAAATTTTGTAGAGCAATTGTTCACACATCAAAATAATTCTGTTGTCCATTTTGTCGTGAATCTTTGAGGTTTTCGAGAATTTGCCATGAAGCAAAACACGTCAGATTCGTCAATCACTGTAATATTTAAAATATCTTTAATAATTACAAAGTCATGAACATATGTCCATGTATACAGGTCCAAGGGCATTTTGTTGGGTATACAACGTTTACTACAGATTTAATTACCTATAGCAATCAATAAGCCAGCATAATTTACTGGCTACCTGTGTGAAAGCAAACATCTTACTGGTTGCAATGGGCTACTGTACATAGACAAACTTTGAGCATTTTATAGGGGCACATGTCCTACACAACTGGAGTTATCTCCAAACTGGGTAAATTATGGTTGTACAAACTGATAATTTAACTGATTTCAGCATGTATATTGTATATTTTTTATTATCTGAATTGAGTAATGGACCACCTGCCTGCTCCAGCCATTTGTGCAACTGGAGAACATTTAGATCAAGGTCTGTATGTCCAAGCTAGCCAGTGATCTACATTTTTGGTTTTTGGGTTCGACTGTAGGTATGCAGGTTTAGGGGTTATACATTCTTAGCATGTGCCAGCCCAGGATGTGAATTTTATTTAACACCAATATGATTAGAAGGGCAAGGGATAACCCTTGTAGAGGTAGTAAAGAAAGACATATGAGGTGTCAATTGCTTACAACAGGTGAAAATTTTGGACTCAATCACCATGTTTAGCCACAATGCAGTATTTTCCCCGTGATTCAAGTGTGATTAACTGGCAAGGAAATAATTGTCTGGATGTCAACAATGTAGGTGGTTCTTCATAGTGAGAACAGTGAGGTTGTGCCCTGCAGGATGATTTTGTGATGGCTGTTAATGCCTTTAAGTGTGACCTGGATGATTTCTTGACTATAGTGAAACTAACATCTTCAATTAATATAGATATTTGTATATATAGTTTATGTGAGTGTATGAAGAGTGCATGGGGGGTTTGGTGTAAGTGTGTGTATGCATTGACAATTGGTTTAATTTGGAGGTGTTGAACTTTATGGACTTTTGGTCTTTTTTCATCCTAGCTCAACTATGCAACTATGTAATTATTCCAGCAACTAATTATTTAGGTGCCTCTGTGTCTATCTCATAGGATATCTCATAGGATACTGTAAGTACAACCGTTGAGGGTCAATAGATGCACTTGCACCAAATTTGCAACAGGAGGTGGAATGAAGGCAGTGGCATAATGTGCAAATTGCAGCTTTGGATGCATACTATGTGCAACCACTTTACAATAAGTTGCACAAACACTACTGTGTTTTTCATCAGAAATGACTTAATTTGATTACCTATAGTCACACTACATTATGCAGATGGGGAACCTTGCTTATTTTTTTACTGAGCTATCATCTACATATTATTTTACACTGTAGAGGAGGAAAAGTCTGTATTACTCAATGATAAAGGCATTTATACCACCCACATATCCATTACATTTTAAATAGCAATTAAGAAGGCCAAGATATGCAAATTAGGTGTGACTTGTTTTCTACTTTTTTTGTAAATAGTTTCATAATTAAACACCTTAGGTAAGTTAATTTGATCAAGTAAAGTTCCAGGGTTTGTACATCTCAATGATTAATTATTGAACTAATTTATCAGTCCTGATATTAAATCAACTTCAGGATGTTTTTTCTCCTGTGTTCTGTTGGTATTACCTCTTAACCAAAAGATAAGAATTTCTATAATCACAAATGCGCTGCTCTGTTCTGCCTACAGCTACAGTAATTCAGTTTATTATTTTTTTTGCCACAGGCATCTTCTTCCATATTTAAAATAAAATGTTGTGTTATGAAGCATACATTATTATTTATTAAGTGTTAAAAAGAAAGACTGTATCACAGCAACTTTTTAATGATAGGATATACAGGGCCAGATTCAATTTAGTGAGAAAAAATTATCGTGTGATATATCATGTGAAAAGCCATGGATGAGATTCAGTTCATGGGGAAAAACTTTTCTCCTAATTAATTTCCAATTTTATAATAATAATAATAATAATAATAATAATACATATTTTTCTCACTGAATTGAATTTGGCCTACTATTGGAAAAGTAAGATTTTATGTTTAAAAATAGATATCAAAACTGATAAAGAATGGTTTGGAGGGATACCTAATTATTAATTAGACACAAGAAGGGTAATTTGCTTAGTCTAGTTAAGTGTGCCAAGTGCTATTTCAAAGTTTTTTTCTCACAATGCCCAATGTGTGTCAGAACAAACACAATTTCTCAAGCTTTTGTTTGGTTATTAGGCATGCATTGAGGCTACAGTTTTTGTAATGAGATAGGTACCATTTCTGACATTTGACATTTAAAAAGCATTAGAATGTAGATCTTTGGGAACATGTCTGCTGCACCTATTGAAACAGCCCTGATTGGAACCCTAGAATTACCACCATGTTCAGGTACCAATAGTGATGAGAGAATCTGCCAGAAAAATATATTAAAAAACTGAAGGCAAAAGGGGACACATTTTTACACATGTAGTGGTTGTGTTTTCTTGTGGTGATTTTTTTTGTCTCCGTGACTTTCTGTCCTAATGTATTAAAGTTAATGGGTGTTTTTTCTCTGATTATTTCTCACTCAAACTGTATTAACCTCAATGGGCGTTCTTTCTTGGGGCGACTTTTTTGTCTTGGTATATTTTTTGTTGCAGAGAATGGTTTGCTGCAGTTTCATAAAAAAATTTGCTGATGGTTTAATGCAGAATTTTGCCATGAATCCATGTCTGCAAATTTGCTAATCACTAGGTACCAGTAACTCCAGAGCTCCCTTACATCAATAACTGAACTTGCATGATTTTCATAAGTACCCTTCAGGCACACTTGCAGTTGCAAATGAGTCATAAAATTTCATAGTGATTGCAATATTACAAAATGTGTACTTAGCGGGGGTTATTTTCAGCGTTCAAATGTTTTTCAATTTTTTTCAGCAATTCAAATCCCTTATATGAATACTATCATAAAAAACACAAATTATCTATATTAATTGAGCAAAAAAAATTTCAGCATTGGTTTGTGAGTACATATTATTTGATTCAAGTTTAAAAAAAATTTCAGAGCTTGTAAACTCACTAAAAGTTATAAGTAAACCACAATATTTGAGGTGTTCCAATTTTTTTCTATTTCATTAATTTGAGCTTTATATATTCACTCTAAATTTATTTTAATATTGCTTCATCGATTCCTTTTTCCCATTGGCAGCTATAAAAAGGAAAGCATCACGCAGAACAAACACTTTGCATGTTGACCTGGAGGATAACAAAGGCCTCTCTGCAATCTCCTTTCAATACATTGAAATATGCTCACAAAGTGGATAGAAATAATAATTCTCTGTTGGGTTCCTTACAATCATGGAAATATGATTGCCACTGAGAAATGTTGTCTTTGATAGTAAATATCTGTGAACGTTTTATGGTGCATATCCAGCTTTTGCTTATCTGTATTCTTTTTCTCTGCTGGATTCATTTGTACAGGGTGACATTTCACATACTGGTGCTCATCTCATATGCACAGGTATATGAAAGAGGTTATCTATAAATATAAATTATCTAAATGCCCTTTTCAAGGAATAATTGATCTAAGGAAACTCATCTGTAAACAGACATTTTATCTTGTACCTGTTCATTATAAATTAACTGGTCAGACAAATATGTGCATATTAACTGAAATGGGACCTGGGGTTTTCCGGCTAATGGATCTTTCAGTAGTTTTGATCTTCATACCGTAATTCTGCTAGAAAACATTTAAACATTAAATAAACCCATTAGGATTGTTTTGCCAGCAAAATGCATTCATACAGCTTAGTTGCTATCAATACAAAGTAATATTTTATTATTCGAGAGAAAAAGGAAATCATTTTAAACCATTTCATTTATGATTTTAAAGTGGTCTCTATGGGCATTGTGCCTTCCCATAAATATACTCTATGGGATGTGGGCACTCCTGTAATTTGGAGCTTTTAGGACAAGGTTTTGGATGAGGGATCCCATACCCGTACTACCCTTTTCAAGGAATGAGGAAGGAAGCCTGGATTGGTTGAAGGGGTGAGGCTAGATGTCACTTTTGTGTTAGAGCTACAATTATTAGACCTAATGCAAAAGTGACAAAAGTGAAGGAAAGCAATACATTATAAATTAATTTAATGATAAAAATATCACTGATATAGTTTTTGTTGGTCATGTGTTAAAATGAGTTTTATGTCTATTCCTGTCTGCCAAAACAAATAGACTTGGATCAGTTATATGCACCTAGTCCATATCATTGAGGATGGTGCTTTTTTCCCAGCAACATTTTTAGATTTTTGGGGTCAAAAAGTCTGACCCAAAAATGTTCATCTTAATTTTTTTTTTAAAGATTTGTTTTATTGAGATTTTTACAACCAGTTTATATTAGGGGGAAAGAAAGAATAGAGAAAATGAGGTGGGGAAAAAGAGGCAGATTAGAAATAGAGAAAGAAAGGAAAAGAAGATGGACTCCTTTAGAAGAAACATATCTAACACATCCTAATTTCCAGTCCATTGGGATGCAATCCAGGCACTTGAAATCCAAAAGATAGTGAACTGGGTCTTATTTCCGGTCTTGCTATTAGAGATTATGTCCCTCAGTTTACTAGGCCTGTGAGGAGTTGTGTACTAGCATCCAGATCACTGTCTAGCCAGCCACCCCGTATCTTCCCGAACTTGTCCAGACAGCCTCTGATCATGTAAGTGAGTTTTTGGCTAGGGAGAACATCATTAATGAGCTTTTTCCAGATGCCTTTTGTTGGGGTATTTTTGCTTTCCAGGTCATCAAAATGGCTTTCTTGGCAAAGTGAAGCAACTGCAACAGGCTCATCATTCATAAGAAGTCAGCGATAGTCCTTCAGTGATACCTAACAAACACAGCTCAGGAGAACGAACATTAGGGACTCCCAGCTTAAGTGCACCATACTCCAAAATCTCTGCCCAGAATCTCTGGATGTGTGGACAGTTCCAGAATACATGCATATAGTTTTCCTGTTCAAGATTGCATTTGGGACATACATCTGGGTGACCAGGATAAATCCGGGCCAGTCTGTGAGGTGTTAGGTATACCCGATTAAGGAATTTGGTGTGAATGTATCTATCTCTGGTAGACTGAGAATGTCCTTCCAAGAGCCTTTATCTAATTGGGGAAAGTCAGGCTGCCATTTCTGATAGAAATGCTTAAAGTGGCCCCGTCACCCCAAAAAAATATTCAAAATCATGTTTTATCACATTAGTCAAGTAAAATGAACATTAATTACACTATATAAATTATCTTAATCTTGTTTTCTTCAGTCTGGGAATTCATAATTATAGCAAACAGGCAGGAGCCATTTTGTGGACACTGTTATTAAGGCAAGCATTAAATCATCTTAGAATCTTGTTTGTGCACCAGAATGGGGGACCCGATGTCTATCTCCATGTCCTGGCTACACAATTAAATGGTTATGAGAACTGGGGGAATGTGTGGGGAGCAGTGGCATATAGGAAGTGCTGAATGGAAAGTGAAAGTAATTATCTGCCCCGCCTCTATGCCTAAGGCATAGGGGAGTGGCAGACTATATTTGATTGACAGCTGAGATTTTTAAATGAGCTTAAAACAGCTATGAATGGTTTAATAAAAATTTGAAATTGGATTTCATGTTTAATTTGAAAAGGACTTTTACTATACAGATTTTTTTGTGTCTGGGTGACGGGTCCACTTTAAGTAGGTTGAAGGCATCCTGTAAAAGGAGGCTGTAAAACCAGCTGAGTGGCTTCTGAAGCTCTGGGCGTCTGAGATACCTTTCAAGTGTGGTTTCCGTTCCCCCTATTGGGGGAATTGAGTCTCAAAGCTAATTGGAGATTGCGGAAGAGCATAAGGTTTGGCAAGGCAAAGTCCTCCTGCAAGTGTGTAAACTTCTTAAACTCCCCGGGCCTAACAATATTACCAAGGAACTTGACCCCTGTCCAATTGGCCGCGCCAGGGAGCAATCTGAATTGAGGAAGGTCATCGTTGCCCCACAGGGGGGACCACTTTGACCACTGGCTCTTTTTCTTATATAGTTACATAGTTACATAGTTAAATTTTGTTGAAAAAAGACAAAGTCCATAAAGTTCAACCCCTCCAAATTAAAATCCAGCATACACACACACACACCCCTACACTCTTTCACACAAACCATATATACTAACTGTAGAGTTTAGTATCAAAATAGCCTTTGATATTATGCCTGTCCGAAAAATCATCCAAGACCCTTTTGAAGCATCAACAGAATGAGCCATCACAACATCACTCCGCAGTGCATTCCACAACCTCACTGTCCTCACTGTGAAGAGCCACCTACGCTGCTTCAAATGAAAGTCCTTTTCTTCTAGTCTGAAGGGGTGGTCTCTGGTGCGGTTATCCTCTTTATGGGTAAAAAGGTCCCCTGATATTTGTCTATAATGTCCTCTAATGTATTTGTAAAGTGTAATCATGTCCCCTCGCAAGCAGACACCACTGCTCTCTGGAACACCATACACACTGTCCCGCCCATATAAAATGACGCATTATACCATATACCATTGTAAACCACCTTTTGGGGGGTATGATTGGCGCAGTGTGAAATGCATATAAAACTTGGGTAAGAAAATCATTGCTCCCTGGTAGAGAGAGTGGTAGAGCCACCCAGCTCTGTACTTTAAGTTTAAGGGTTCTGACAACTGGGGTCAAATTAAGTTGGCCACTCAACTGTGTCAAAGGCCTTCTCGTGTCCACTCTCTCACCTGGGTTTTCATGTCTGGCTGTAAGGTTATATAGTAGTTATTAGGGTCTTCCTAAATAGGATTGCCGCCCCTTGAGTAGGTAGAGTACTCTGCATGGAAGGTGGGTTGGAGCCAATGAGCCTAAGAGCTCTGACTCTTTGGCCAATCAAGTGTGTTTTCTGCAGGAGGACTATGTTTGCACCTAGCTTCCTACGGTGGTCTAATACAAGGGAGCGTTTTACTCTGTCATTTAGG
Source organism: Xenopus borealis (assembly GCA_024363595.1). Classification (NCBI taxonomy): domain Eukaryota; kingdom Metazoa; phylum Chordata; class Amphibia; order Anura; family Pipidae; genus Xenopus; species Xenopus borealis. The sequence goes on from CM044437.1 coordinate 112,168,646, forward strand.
CCTCTTACATTCCATGACACTAATCTAATCTTTGTACCTGCCCTGATGTGTCATGTAATATTTTCGACCAAAGGACTGCTCACAGACTGGCCATGGATCCATATTGTCCTTCTCTGCGAAGCCCATCCAGAAGAAGAAGACAGTGACAGAGGTGAAAGGAAAACAAAGGTTAAAGTATAAACACGTACATTCCCACAAAAACCCCCCTCCCGGTATCCCCTCCCAAACCTGGAGATACATTATTCCAAAATGATTTAACTTGGGGTGTGAAGCACTCCGGGATCAAAATCCAAACAAGTCCAGGGTATTTAGAACTAGAACTACTTAGCAAAAACAAGTCAATGACTCAACCCTTCGCTCCCTGCCGCTATAGCTCAGGGTTATGGCCAAAGTCTGAGTAGCTCCGCTTAGAATATTTTAATACAGTTAACAACTGCTTATTTGTATGAGATTAATGTGCCTCTCCTCTGACTATAAAAAACGGCTGTAAAAACTATAAATCCAGAGAACTTTGTAACTTGCGTAATGTAGACCATGTTGGGAATAGCTATCTTAGCTTTGTCCCCTAACTCATACTGCACCGTTCATTTAATCCACAGATTAATGTGACGCGACTGAGAGTCTTCCTGCGACCAAGAATTCGTTGGGGCCGTGCAGTCACCGTCGCATCTTGTTTAATATGGAGGGGTCCTAGATGCTGAAGAGGGTGAATTGGCTTGTCCAGGGCGTGGGCTTACTCTGCATCTGCAGGCTTTGTCTCAAGCCACTGCATGGTGCTCTCTGGTCTTTCAAAAATTTCTATCCTATCACCATCTACCACATGCAGCTTGGCAGGATATACCATGTTATAGTTGATTCCTTTGTCCCTCAGGCACCTCTTGACTCCCAAAAAGGAACTGCGTTGTTTTTGGAGCGCAGCCGAGTGGTCAGGATAAAGGGAAACACGTGCACCCTGGTATTGTAGATCTCCTTTTTGCCGTGCAGCCCTGAGAGCCGTGTCCCAGTAATTTAGGAGTTTTATTAGGGGGGTGCGTCTGGTGGTAGAGGTCTGGTGGGGACGCGATGTGCTCTTTCAGCAACAAACTGTGGTAAAAATGTCTCTGCCCCATATAGTTCTTTCAGCCATTGCTCCACAAAGTTTTCTGGGTTCTGGCCCTCACTCCTCTCTGGAAGACCAACCACTCTTATGTTGGACCTCTTCTGCCTATTCTCCATGTCCTCCATCTTATCTTTAACAAGTTTCAGCTGTTTCTTTTTCCATGCTATGTCACTGTGTAGAGGGCCCGTGTGATTTTCCAGCCCGTTGACCCTCTTCTCTAATGCCCCAGTGCGCTCTCTAATGGCCTGCACATCTTGTTAAAGTAAGAAGATTTCCACCTTAACCTCCTCTCTCTCTTAGTTGTGAGGGTGGAGGTAATAGAGGACTGACAGGTAGCTATCGCCACTAGAATATCTTGCATATTTGGGGGACGTTCCACCTGGTTCTCCATAGCTGCAGCGGGAGGTGGGGCCCGCGTTATCGGCGAAGTAGGGCTGCCGGCGCCATCTTGCTCCGCACTGTGAGCAAACAGCCCCAGCCTTTCAGCGGCTTCTGCCCGTACCTTGGGCGTGTTTTTTCCCATCGGCGCCATCCAGAGGTGCAGGGGGACCGAGTAGATGGAAAATATGTTTATCTTTGCGATAAGGAGTCGCTTATGGGCTGCACAAGATCTTTAATATCGGAGCTCTCTTTTTGTGCTGCCTACCTGCACTGCATTCAGCTCTGCCCCAATGTTCATCTTAATTAATCAGCCCCCTAATATTCATACATGCAAAGTAATGTCCATTTTATGGACTTTACACACCTATATTACACAAACGTAGCCCCCAGACTCATGCTGGATAGAGTAAACCTATAACACAATAGGGGGGTAAGGCAAAAATAATTTTCAAAAGTCTTGGATTGAGGTATATTTAGTTTAATGGGGCGATTTTGGAAGTTTTGCTTGACATTTTTTCTTTACTTACCGAAACAGTTTCAACATATCTTAATATACTGTACCTTTATTGGTTATAATAATCACTTGAATCAAGTGCCATTTTCAATGCTGCTAGTTTGTGACCTTCAAGAATAATATTGTTTATTAATGATTACTCGTTTTGTTCTTCTGACTTTTGTAAAGATCCTCTAATATGCATTTAAGGTAAGGATTTTATAATAATCTGTAAAATAATCTGTAAAATAAGCGTTGCATGAATAAAAAAGGCAAATTATGATCTCCGTTTTACTGTTTGTGTCTGGCAAGATATGGCAAGGGAAAGACCAATGCTGATGGTATTCTTATTCAAATATTTGCCAGTAGGTGGAAAATTAGTGTAAATATTACTGACTTTGAAGGCAAATTTCTATAAAGGAACCTGCAGCCAATAACAATGGATTCAAGAGTCCTGGCAAGAATCACCTCTTATTATCATTACTATTTAATTCCTTGTGCCAAATCATCTACAGTATGAGTCTCCACATTCTTTTGTCAAATATAACATTACCACTTCTGAAATCCATATTTTCTTCTTTTATCCCAATGTCTTCCAAAAGTCACTTTAGATTCAATTTTTATATTACAGTGGCCCCTCTCTTGCATAAATGTACTCCATTATCTAGCCTGAGGACTAATGAAAATTTTCTGCTGAGCTAATCATTTTAATGGGAAAATGCATTTTTATTATTCCACATATACTATTTTTGGAGATCTAAATTCAAATTATATTAAATTATTTTTTTTTTCACTCTGCAGTTTAAATTCACAGTCCCTAAGTACTAGTTATGTGGTTGCTAAAAACTCAAGCAAATAGACCGCAGTTCAGATGGCAGGGAAAAAACTTGATAGTTGAACAAAGTATATGTTAATTAATGTCTTTGGAAAATCATTTTGCATATTCCTGTCAACATCATAGTAAGATCAATTTGAGGTAAATGCTGATATTTTGTTTTAACCTGCTCTTTTATCAGTCATCCCAGAAACTAAAAATTACTCATCTGCTTTGATGTTTTTGTTATTCTTATCCTAAAACTTAAGATTTTGGAATGTCACTGAAATGCACCAAACATTGCCACAATAATGCATTGATTACACCCTATTTATAAAGCAGTGTAAGGCTTATATGAGTTTTTTTAGCCAAGTGTAAAAGTCCAAGACAGGGCCATTTTAAGGTCTTAGTGGGCCCTGGGCAAAGAGCAAATCAGTGGGCCCTAAACTCCTTGTCAAAATTTATGTGAAACCACACACCCAAATTTCACATCCGTTTCATGCCCCCTACCTGTTGAAAAAAAATCCTGCACTGGCCCTAATCTGACACATGATTGCAAAATGAATAAATAAAGTTAAACAAAAATCATAAAACTGGTTGTGGGCCCCCAAAAACAGATGGCCCTGGGCAGATGCCCCTTTAGTTCTATTATTAAAATGGCCCTGGTCCAAGAGAGCTAATGGGTGCAGGGGTGTGCCTGCTAATTTACTGAGCACCTGCACCATGGGGATTGCTACTCTCTGAATGTGTGCTAGATCAAAAATAAGTCACTTTGTGCAGACAGCAGATTCAGGTTGAAGTATATTTCAATTGGTGATATCAGCCAAGAGGCTTGATAAAGGGCACTGTGAGGCCCGAAACGTTGCATTTGTTGTCTGCAAAGTTTTGAGCCAATAAATCACCAATTGAAATATACTTCAACCCAATGTGCTACAGTATCTTGGACCCCTGGAGAATAATACTGAGAGTACCCAGGAACTAGAAAGAACCTTACATTGGGCAGTGAAAAGTAGCTGGAGTCCCCTTTAAATATTTGAATTTCACACCCTTACACAATGTCGTCACGTGGCACTCCTCGTGAAGCCAAGTTCACTTGAGTGCCACGCAGCCTGGAAGCAGCAGAAGATTTTGACCAGCAAAGAGACGCCCACCACCTGCCAGGTATATTGTTTCAACAGGGTCCCAATATGGGCTATGCCTCCTAAGGCTCCCTAACTAATGGGTAGTTGTTGGATAGGGGACACAGGCAAGCCACATGCCCCTGTACTCCAAAAAAGAGTGAAGTGTCCTGAGACTACTTATACAATGCAGAATACAGCGTGCAAACTGCAAAAAAGTGCTCCTTTTTCACACTTTGCACACTTCATCCTGCATTTTAAATGATCCCTTTGTCTTTGTAATGGACTGTTTCTGTGATTAAAACACATAATGCTACTTCACATTTAAGGAAAACAGTGATGCTTTATATAACATGCAATGAATGCAGTTTTTATTCAATTGCCAAAGATTATCAGCATGAAACCCAGTGTATTTTAGGGGACTCACACAGGGTTTCATTAAAGATTGCTGGTGCCAAAAAGAACAAGCTTAAATTGGCCCATAAATGTAGTCAGTGGAGTTACAAAAATTTCAGACATAATGTTTGCCCTACTTTATACAGTAGTTGCTCAGAGAATAATGCACCACATGATAATGGTATTTAATGCTGTAAGTGAACATTATGTACTTCCCCACTCAGAGAATGTTGACTGCAACTTTCATCCTATTCACAAAAATGCATAGGAGAAATATAATTGTTTTTTAAGCATCCAACACAACTGGGCTGATGAAAATTATTTTGGGACCTCAAATGCCAGAATTTGTGAGAAAATGCTGCATTGTTGGTAATGGGGATTTCAGTTTGAAAATTGCAGTTTGCACACTGTGTCAATATGTTACTGCTGATTGTATAAAGATGTATGAAAGTCATTATCTAGTCATCTTACATTCATTGCCAGGCTTATTTACTTTTTGACTATAGACACAGTGGGGCAGAATCTGTAACAGCGAATTTTCCCCAGCGTCAGCTTTGCAGCAGTCGCACGACTTCACCAGGTGCAAATGTGCTACGAATATGCAAATTCACTAATATGCAAAATTTCATCCTGGGCGTCGAATACTGGTGACTTTTTGCTAGAGTTACTTCATTTCTTTCATAGCGAAGATGCGCTAGCATTTGTTTGCACCAAGTGAATATTTGCTAGTGATCTTGTGCTTAGGTCAACTGGCATAGGGTGGGAAATTTAAAGTTGTATGGAGGTCTTTATTATAAATGTTAGTGCAAATGGTTTAAGTTACATCTTTTTCTTACAAATGTGAACACATCATTGTGAACACATCATTTGGTTTGGTCGCTATATAGATGATCTTCTATTTATTTGGGATGGACCGATAGATTCCATTAAAAACTTTCACGCTTATTTAAACGACAACCATCATAATTTACAATTCACATTAGATTATCACAAAACCAGTATTCACTTTTTGGACCTCACCTTAGAAGGGGATGCACATACGGGACATATAGAATCGAACGTTTATAGAAAACCCACAGCGGGAAACACTATTTTAAGGGCAAATAGCTGTCACCCGAGACATACGATAAAGGGGATCCCGTTCAGCCAGTTTGTCAGATACAGGAGAAATTGCAGTAAGGACAGCACCTTCAAGGACCAATCTAAACTTCTGGGAGACAGACTGTTGGAACGGGGGTATACTAGTAATCTGATAAATGCAGCATGTGAGAAAGCTAGGAAATACAAGCAAGAGAAAATCAACCATGGGCCCTCACCTCGAGGAGAATATCTAGCCAAAGAAAAAGAAAAAATATTTTTCATCACAGAATTCAGTGAGGAATATAGGGACATATGCAATATTGTAAGAAAACATTTACCGGTTTTATATAATGATGCTACCCTGTCGGACATTCTGGCAAAAACGGAGGTGAAATATGTCTCCAGAAGGGCACCGACACTTGGCAACATGTTGGCACCAAGTTTGGTGACTTCAGAAAAGGTGGGAAGGAGGGATAACTGGCTTTCCACGAAGGGCAGCTACAGATGTGGTGCCACCAGATGTAAAACTTGTAAAGTTATTTCTACAGGGTCCAACTTAGAATCTAATGTTACTGGCAGGGTGTTTCAGAGCAGCGCTTTTTATAATTGCAACACTAAAAACGTGATATATTTACTTGAATGCAAAGGATGCAAGAAACAATATGTGGGACGAACAACCCGTAGCCTTAAGGAACGAATACGGGAACATATAAGAGCAATTGAAAATAAAGATGAGAGCACTCCAGTCGGCAAACACTTCATGCTATGTTCCGGGAAGGGCACTGAGAACCTGTCAGTTAAGGTAATAGAACAGGTGAAATTACCTATTGTATATCGAATAAACTTAATTAGCACATACATGGAAATAACACAGTAGTTGTATTCTGTTAATATACTAAATTACCCCGTATAAGCTTTCAAAACTGTTAAAATACACAGGATTTATAAAATGAAGATGGGACCCTGTGCAAAATATTGTTACTGATTGTGTTTTTAAATCATAGTCAACCCTGATTATTCCTAATTATATTATTTACATATTGAGCTAAATAAGCGATTTAGGTGGCATGTATTTGATTCACATCTAAATCAATCTGCACATCTGCTTAGTATTTCATTAACGTCATTTTGGGATCAGCAGGCTTGTTACTCAGCCATATAAAGTGTAATGGGAAACTTATCCTTTTGTTCTCCTTTCACCACAATCCGGAAAAAAAAAAATCTTATTGTGTGGTGTCCAAAGAAGAACATTTATATGAAGCAGGAATTTTGATGTCAAGATTTGCCAAGTGATTAAATTGTGCGCTCTGTTAACAGGCAGCATAAGAAATGATTTGATCTTTTACTTAGCATAAAATTACTGGATTTTATTAATCAGCAAAGAAAATGTCTACCCACACTGGCAGCTGCAGGCACACGCTGCTTTTATTGCCCTTGGATACCTCCCACCATTAAAACACTACTGAAATTACTGTTATACTTCGTGCTTTCAAACTACTGTAAATTATCTTGCAGAAAAAGGGTTGTGCTGAAGGGACTCTTTATAAGCATGGGGCTTCCAATTAAAACTTAAAAAAAAGACTTGAAAATAAGTTTGCAAGTCCCATCTACAGATGTGCAATATAAAAGAAAATACTTTCAATAAATAAAGCAGGGTGTGCATTAGCATATCAAACACAACAAGAGAAGCACAAGAGCAGCACAATACAGAGGACAAGTCCATCTGGAACCCCTCTAGCTATGGCTGAACAACAGTACAAATTCTGTGATACTTGACCAGATACCTAATGCTCAGATCCAAGTCCATAAGCACTGGCAGGAAAGATGTAGGATGACTTTCTACAGTTGAGGGACTTCATATAGAACAAACTAGAGCCACTTCACATGGCTGTTCTTGGAAACAGAAGTGCAAAAGCACTGTTTAAATATGAATAAGTTACAGCAAGGTGTATTGGTATAATAAATAAATAAATAAATAAATATAATATAATAATATAATAAATAAATAATACATTTCCTATATGACACTTAATGCCATACAAACCTTCCATTAGCTTATGAGAACATTTTAAAAAATAACTACAGAACAAATGATTTAGTGATTGTTTAGCTTGTTTAATGTAAGGCCTTTTTTTTTTTTAATTTTTTAAAATTTTCCTATGGCTTTTTTAGTGAAGAGAAATGGGCTAGTTTTCAGTGTTTGTGAATATTACTGTGTAATCAAGACTGGGCAAAGTAGCTGTATGTGCAGCTGCCCCCATGGTCCAACAACATTACCTTTTACCTAGTAGTAGTAGAGACACAGACCAGCTGGCATGGGAGGAGAGAAAAAGAGCTGGTCTAATTTTACCTCTCTACTGCAGAAAATATTCCCTTTCCCTCTTCCCAAAATGCTGTAGGGGGTTGTGGCTGGGTTAGGGGGTCTGAGGGGGTAGGGGCCCCTGTGGCAGAAGCACTGTGGGCTTTGAACCCTCCCGTTTGTTGATGGGAAACTTACTGTTTAGCCTTAGATCTGACCTGACCAAAATATCAGATGTCTTTAGTGAGGATAATTTGGAACTTTCATCAGCTAAGATCTGACTAAAATATTAATATATTTGGTCAAAACTCACTCTTTTGGGTAAAAAAAAATAGATTTTTCTAGTATTTTTTTAAAAAATTTAAATTTTCAACATTTATTATATCACAACCCTGGAAATAGCTTGAATCCCAAAATACGCCATCAAAAACCTGTCAAGGTCATATACAGTAGGAGTCAACGGCAGAGATCCCTTGAACCATTTGAATATGTTAACAGCTTTTATGATGTTATGAAGTTTTTTTCAGAGTGTTTTGCCCAAAAACTATTCCCGTTTATTTTTGCCTGAAAAAACTCGATCAATCCAAATTGAGTTTTTTCCCATGGAGTAGCTTCAATTAGCCCATTTAATATCCACTTTTACTCCAATAAAACCCACTATATGGCATTGCCTGTCTAATGATACTGAGAGGTGTAATTGAACACTAGCTTGTGGCTGCAGGATGTATCTTGGAAGTACCTAAGCAGAATGTGGTAGTATTCAGCATACACTGAGGGTAATAATTAAAGGCATAGCAACCCCACCATGTAGGACATCTATTCAACAAAAAGCACTGGATATAGGCACCACAAGCACAGAGTGGGTACTGACTGCCCAAGCGCATCATACAGTGAGAGACATTGGGGCAGATTAACTAAAGGGTGAAGTGGCTATAGTTGATATTCCCTCTCTCTTTTTTAACTTTTCACCATCAGCAAACATTCCAGTTTTTTTAACCCCTTTTTGTTCCTTCTCATTTACCTAGTCAAGAGAAAGAGAAAATTTAAAATTGAGAGTAAAGCGGCTGTGCACCCCCAGTAGTTCCACCACTGTTAGCAACTCTGGAAAGTTTATTATTTCTGTAGACACTTCTGTAGGAGCTAAACGTAGTTTTCAACAAAATCAAATAAGCAATAAAAGCATCTATAAGCCATGACTGAGCAACCTGTTCTGCATTCCTGCCTGTCTTGTGGCTGGCCAATGGAAAGTACCTGTACTCAAGTCAGGGCTACAGTAATGCTCCAAAACAGGATCCATCTGCTAATAGAGCCTGACCTTTCCTACACTGCTGCTTTTGTCCCTGCTAGATAATTCTGTTTTGTTCACTGTCCTGTAATAGAGAAACCAAACAAATGTCACAAAGTTATTCCTCTCTATTTCATGTTCTGTTTATTTCCCTTCGGTAAAGATTGCTAAACAGGTTCTGTATTTCTGGGCACACATGACCAATACTCCATCTGTTTATCTTTCACTTTCTACTGCAGGGATTCATGATTAGGGAGATGACTGATATGACCAAGACAAATGTCTCTTCATGTCAAAATTGAAAGCTTAATGGAAATTAGAGATATTACAAATGCCAGCAGAAGTTTTATTTCTTTCCAGATTCAGTTTCAAATTTCTCATTTTTATCATGCTCATCGTTTTCATTCACTGCATAAGAGAAGTCTCTGAACGGAATTTGACTCCCTGTTTCTATTTTAAAGGGCTGGTTCGCCTTTTAATTAACTTTTAGTATGTTAAAGAATGGCTTATTATAAGCAACTTTTCAGTCTGCTTTAATTTTTTAATAATTTTTAATTATTTGCCTTCTTCTGCCTTCTTTCCCGCTTTCAAATTTGAACCTAGCAGCCAGATATCTGAAACTGCAAATTTGAGAGCTACTTTCCGAGAATAATATCCCCAACTACCTGCCTCTTAGGAGTCATAGAAGAGATAATCCCTGCCAAATATGCTTGCATTTGTTACCGTATCTTACTCTTTTAAGCAAAAAAACCTGTAGCATTCCACTGGATGGGCAACCTGTCACCTTCCCTTAAAGCTTGGGTGCAACTAGTTAACAGTATAGTACCTCTCTATAAACTTGGGGGCCCATGGTGGGACATTGTCCCAATCCCTCAATATAGAGTCAATGGCAAGTAAAACCTTCTACGAATTCACAGCATGGAACCAAACTACAAAGTTTTGAGGGAAAAAACCTAACTTATGATCTATAATGTATATTGATGCTCTGAAGTGTCCATCCATTCCTAAAAAACATCTTTCGCTGTAACATACCATGAGTCAACTTGTTATACCTTCCCTTTGGACCTAATGCGAAATAGTCTGCTTGACTGTCTGTCATGTATGTAACTGTTATGTGTTAAAAAATAAAATTTACCTTTAAAAAAATAACAAATAATAAAAAATGATAACCAATTGCAAATTGTCCCAGAATATGACTCTACACCTTACTAAGTTAAGTCAAAGCTGAATGTGTGGAATGCTAATATTTCTGATGGTTGCCCTGATTGCAGTGGCAGCACAAAAATTCATTATATAAAGCATTGCAAGTGCACTGTCTGGTCGGAGAAACCCTCTGGGCTAGCCACACTTGGGGAAAGCTGTTCCATAGTTGGCAGTATCAGACTTAATCTCAATCCCAGTAACATAACGAAACGCTATTGGGCCTGGGTGCAGGATGAGCACCAGGGTCAGCCCTCTTCTAGACACGATAGATGTGTGCTTTTCTTGCCCCTGTTCCCTGGTAGTTATGCCACTGTCCCAAACACAAGATACTGTCCTTGTCAGAGTGTAAAATCCCAACCCTGTCAATGGGGAATTGACTAGGCTGAAGGAATGTTCATATTTCTTCCTCCAAGCCTAGCCAATCTCCTTGTGGCAGGACCGGGATTTACAATTTGAGGGGGAAAAAACATTGAAGCCAATTAAGTCCTTTTTTTTATTTTCTGTCAGTTAGGTTTGGGCAGACTTAGCCCTCCTAAGCCTTAATGAAAATCCATACAAGCTGTTCGACTTTCTGATGTGTAAACAGGAACATCGCTTAATGTAATATTAGATAGTCTGAGGCAAAAACATCATCAACAAAATGTAGTCTGGGGCAAAAACATCATCAACAAAATGTAGCAGTGGAATAAAGGTCACACATCACAATCATTTCGTGCAATACATTACGAGTAACTATGAACCGGTTGATTGCAGATTGTGCCACTCATGTTTTATGCAGGCTGCAGACAATATATTTCACATTTGTTTTTGTCTCTACCCCTGTTTAATGTGAACAGACTCTCACAATTAAATATAAGAAAAACACATTTTGTTTAAATGGGACCTGCTGCAGCGTTTACCAATAGCTAATGAAGATCTGTGCACATATCCTGCACATACCCAATGCTAAGGTTTTGCTCACATTATACTGAATGGGAACAGATACACTTGGTAAGAAATATTTATGGTGATTTTTAAAATGCTGGGTAAAATGTGGAGAGCATAGTTTAATACTTAGTCTGCAGAGGAAAAACATGGGCAGACAAATGCAGGCAAAAAAAAAAAACCCCACTGTGCAAATCCTAACAGCGCATAAAGAATTTTGTGTGAAAAAGTTTGTATAAATATTCTGACCTCAGCACACAGTTTTCAAAAGCTGTGTGCACAAGTTTAAAACTTAAATTTGAACTGTGCACACAAGTTTTAAATAAAGTTATTAAGTGTGCACATAGCCCAGAAGGAATTAGAGGGAACATTGGTTTGGTGGAGTAACTCTAATAGCAAGTTCCTGAATTCATTAGGGCAAATTCACTAAAGGGCAAATTTTCATCAGGGAAGGCTTGGCCATACTTCACGTCACTTAGTCAGGTGAAAATTTGCTACCGCTACGTGAATTCACTAGGATGTAAAGATGCACCTTGCAGCCAAAAGCTGGTGAAGTTTTAATTGCGTAAATTTGTCAGCATGAGCATTTCATAGCAAGCTTTCACTAATGTTCATTCCTGCCTAGTGAAGTTATTACAATTATGCTTAGGTCAGTTTGAATAGGGTGTGTACATATAGGTCATAAATACATGCCTTTATTAGTGATGTTGGCGAAATTACTGAAAGTATCCACTTATTATTAGAACTGTCAAAGGAAGCAAAATAAAGACAAAAGAGATCCTCTAATGCCCTAGACATGAGCCCACCCTAAAACAAATGGCGCATGGCCTCAAATGGTTGCAACTTTTAAATTCATACCTGCTTTAAAATATGAAAAAACGACAGCATTTTTATAACTATTCAGCATACAGGATATGATGTTACAGACATAAGATTGAGGAGGATGTAGCTTCATCTTATGAATAATTTCAAGTTTAGTTATGGATTCGAAGTTATGGGTCGAAGTGAATATTCGAATTTCAAAATTCGACTAGAGAATAGTCAAAATTCGATTTGAGTTTTTAAAAAAAATTATACTTTGATTTTCAAATTTATCATATCAAGAATTCACCTTTAACCCTGGAAAATTCCTGTGTTGGCTCATGGAGGAGGTTCTGGGATCAATTTGAAGTTGTTGGAGCTGGTTTCCTGACATTCGAGTTTTGCTTGGATAAAAAACATGTATAAAATTTGATTTGAATTTGATTCGAGTTTGTGGGTCGATCCCATTCACAAGAGTTTGAAAAATTCTAATTTTTTGCTAAATTTCAATTGGTTGTTTTTTTAATTAAAAATTTGAGTTTGTGGGAGTTTAAGGGAGCTTTTACAAACTCCCATGAACTTTAAATTCGACCCTTGATAAATCTGCCACCATGTGTAAGGGCAACTGAGCTTTATAAATACACCATTTAATGTATATATTTACTTTGTAGGGTAAACTATTTGTAAAAGCTGTATAAAATAAACATTTCTTTAATGAAAAAGAATCTATATATCATGCTATGCTATGCAAAATGATCAATGCTGGAGTGAAAAGCTGTGTAGGATAAATGTTGAATTTATTAAGGTGTGTGTTTATTTTATGCCACCCAACAGCTGCATTTGATGCCATTATATTACGCCAATTCAGACCCATTTGTCAATGGGAAAAATTCAAGCATCAAGCAAGTCCTAGCAGAAACAAAGACAAACATGGGCACACTCCACATACTGCTTCTGCAAAAAATCTTTTGTGAAAAACGCTCCTTTTATTTGTGAGATCCCAGCAAACGTTTTGGGGACATGCCCCTTCATTCAAGCATCAAGCAAATTCTAGCAGAAGTAATTTGAAAAAATGTCTAAAAAGCAAGCTAGATGAATGGCATATTTTCCCACAGTATTTTCAAGTGCCTGATTACTTTAACACAGAGGTACAGTCACTGAATATCAATACACAACTTGATAAATAGGCCATTTTTTACATGGCAATGTGATGTGTGGTATATTTGGTTGTAATTTTTTACGTATGATAAAAAGGCCTCTTACATTGCTCTTCCAATGTAATAATTATTAGTGATGGGCAAATAAATTTGGCAGGCATGGATTTGTTGAGAAGTTCCAAGTTTTGGTGCCAGCAAATGTTTTTGTGAAATCGCAAACAAAAAAAATTGTCACGCACATAAAAGTTGTTGCACATGAAAATTATTCAGACACCCATTGACTTTAATGCATTTGGACAAAATAGTTGCGCATATGAAAAATTGTGACTTGCTTCAAAATTGGTGTACATCAAAATTATTTTGACACTCATTGACTTCAACGTGTTTCGCATATTTTTCGCCATTTTGCGTATTATTGGGCAAAACGGAACAGATTTGCTCATCACTAATGATTATATACACCCCAAGGTGCATCCTTTTCAAAGTTTAGATCATTTTTATTGTGAGTTGATTAAAAATTAAAATGAAATTAAAAGTATGTAAGATATCAAGCTCAGCAAATCAAACAGCTACATTTTGATCACACAATTCTTGTACTTTTGCATGCGTACAGGAAAGGATTTAGTCTTGAGCACCAACAGAATCAAAACAATTACTTTCTAAAATGTCAAGATTAGACATCTTTCTGCCTTTCAACAAAAGAGATCCATCAAGACTGAAGTTGTTTCTACCTGATGTTACTGAAGTGTGTGGAAGGTGCAAAGGTCTAATGTTGTCCGTTATAAAGATCTAAGGAGCAGAACTACTCACAGATCAGAACAATTGCAGGAGTTAGGCAATGCTGCTTCTTTCCTGTCCTTGGAGATTTTTTTTCCTTGTGAAGATACTTTAAACATGTTTTCAAACGATTCAAACTATTAATCCAGAACTTCAATGTGTCTTTGAACAGCTAAAAGTATAGCACACAATAGCAAAGCCGAAAAAGGCAAATGCAGAGGTAGACAAATGGAATGCATTAGTCTATAGCTATTATTATCTTACATTGTAATAAACAGAAAGATATTCCATTTTGTGTTGTATAAATGTCAAGTGTAATTTTAGTATAGGTTTTAAACTATTGTTTTCAAAGGCAGAAAACCTTTATATTATGAAAGTGGATCTCAAAGTAGAATTTTAAAATGGATTGCCTCAGTTCCCCAAAACCTGCCTTTTATTTTATATATACAGTGGTGTGAAAAACTATTTGCCCCCTTCCTGATTTCTTATTCTT
>CM044437.1:112246977-112266680 GCA_024363595.1 Xenopus borealis
TTTTTTTTTTTTTTTTGCTTTATACCATAAGCATTTTACACCACAGTTGCAAACAGATCAAGAAGACAACAGTAATGTTATTATTCTCTTCTCAGGAATACAGTATGTGGAAAATTAACACTCAGTTCATGCTAGCGGTCTGGGGTGTCCAGCTCCCGCTATTCCTGTAAAATGTATTTTTAATTTTTAATAAAAGGAAGAAAAAAAAAGCAGGTGGCATACAGAAAATGCACAAAAAGGCATTTTAGTATTACCATGCCAGCTGTAGATTGAGCCTTATCTTCAAAACAGGATACATGTGTGTCAACCTCAGCTTCTCATTAAATGTCAGTTGGAAAATACAACAAAAAGCAAGGAGCCTATTTATTTTTTCTTTTCCAGTTTTTCAAGGAGAAAACTCAAATTGTTAGTGGAAAAATGTTAATGGATGTATTATACCCCAAAGCCTCTAAAAAATCTGAATTAAAAAATACTCCATCTAAAAAAGTCAAGGTCATGTAGAAGTCAGTGGCAGATGTTCATGAACATGTTTCTTGACATCATGTTTTTATATTATAATCCGATAAATTTCAGTTGCACAGTTCAAATTGATGCACGATTTTGTTTTTTAACACCGACTTTTTCAAGAAGAATTATTGGCAAATTAAGGGCATTCTGTTTTGGGCTTTTAGCCAAATTTACTGCGAAATTTGAAAATTCAAATAGAATTTCCTGCTATTCGATAGTCGAAGTGCCCAAATTTACTTTGAAATTAAAATTTTTTAAATTCTAATTTTATTCAAATTTTCACTTCGACCTTTAGTAAATGTGCCCCTAAGTGTTTATTCACCTTTTCTAACAGGGCTATTCATGAATCTTCTCTTTTGAAATCTATAGAATTGATTTTATAAAGGAAAAAACAGCTGTAAAGTCATCTTCTGTACAGGGGGTGAGGTTTATGTACAATGTCAATACTGTATATATATGTGTGAAAAAGGGTTTATTTTAAAAGATTTTAGGCATTTGGTGTGGGTCCAAAAAATGTACCCCCATGTACAGTATGTATATGCTTTGTCAATCATAGAGTAAGGGAAAGGGGTTTTCTCATTGAGTCCAGTAGAGTTCTTGGTGATCTGCAAATCCATTCTGGCCATGGCAGGAGGCCTCTGAGAAAGTAGCTGCCTACTGCCACAAATAGTGTTAGGCCTGAGTTACTCCCTGCCCTGACATGATTGTTTTTAACAAATGCTGAAAAAGTTTATTAATTTTATGTATACAAATACTCATCCGCCTAGCTGAAGTGGGATCTGCTATACCAAAAATCTTGATAGGCACAAATATAGCGCACTGCACTGATGTTTTCCACCTTGCAGAGGATTATAAATATGCCTGCAGATGCTCATAGAGTATATCAAGTGTTTCTGTGACATGATAATTATGGTTTTAATCTGTAATCTCACTCTAGCAGAGCCCTCTTTTTAGTTGTTATTGATGACTGGATGTATATGCTGACTGGACAGCTAATAAGAAAATTGCTTAAGCAAACATTAGCACATTTTCCAAGTTTCTTAAAAATAATCCCAAATAATTTTTGAAGATGAAACTTGCTTGTTTTAGATCCAAGTACAGAGTGAATGCTGGTCAATTTGTTTTTTAATCAATATAATTTGATGAATTGTTACCATTAGAAAAAAGACATATTGTCAATTTCCCAGCTCCCCCAAGTCTTATGACTTGTGCTCTGATAAACTTCAATCACTATTTACTGCTGTACTGCAAGTTGGAGCAGCCCCCAACAGAACAATGGGAAGGTAACCAGATAACAGCTCCCTAACACAAGATAACAGCTGCCTGGTCGATCTAAGAACAGCACTCAATAGTAAAAGCCCATGTCCCACTGTGTTCCATTCAGTTACATTGAGAAGGAAAAACAACAACCTGCCAGAAAGCAGTTCCCTCCTAATGTGCAGGCACAAGTCACATGACCAGTGGCAGCTGGGAAATTGACAAAATGTCCAGCCCCATGTCAGATTTCAAAACTGAATATAAAAAAATATCTTTTTAGAAATGGATTTCAGTTTAGAAGTCTGCTGGATCAGTATTATTAACTGATGCATTTTGGAAAAAAAACATGTTGCCAGGTGCCAATAGTGCTCCTTTTTGTTCTGAAAAGTAAGTAGCTACCATTTTAGATGTCTTCCCAGTGATTATCAACACCACTCTTGGAGCGACTATGCACAGTGAGAACTTATTGGTCAATTTCTGTACTGCTTATTCTGTAAATGGGACCATTGGGAGGAAGAGATAACATGACCGTGCCACTTTGCATAATCCCAGTCAACTGCATTTTATAAAGAAGTGCCAACCAGGGGATTTTGGCTAGCAGTTAGAATTCTAACAAATAAGCACCACTCCAGCTAACAAAAATAATATACTTTTTTGTATTATGGTTTGAATAAGAACTGAAGCCATCAAATGTTGTCATATTCATTTAGGCTTTCTACTTAAGGGGTGATATGATAACTAAGGGTGATATGATAACTATGTATAAATATATAAGGGGGTCATATAATAATCTCTCTAATGCTTTATTCACCAGTAGGTCTTTCCAGGTGACATGAGGTCACCCATTCCGTTTAGAAGAAAAGAGGTTCCGCCTAAATATTCGGAAGGGGTTTTTTACAGTGAGAGCTGTGAAGATGTGGAATTCTCTCCCTGAAACTGTTGTACTGGCTGATACATTAGATAACTTTAAGAAGGGGTTGGATGGCTTTTTAGCAAGTGAGGGAATACAGGGTTATGGAAGATATACAAGTACATACATTATACAAGTTGATCCAGGGACTAGTCCGATTGCATTTTTGGAGTCAGGAAGGAATTTTTTCCCCCTCTGAGGCAAATTGGAGAGGCTTAGGATGGGGTTTTTTTGCCTTCCTCTGGATCAACTAGCAGTTAGGCAGTTAAAATTTTAAAAAAAAGGTTGAACTTGATGGACGCGAGTCTTTTTTCAGCCTAACTTACTATGTTACTGTTACTTTTTCTGTAATACTCTGTCATGGACATCATGTTTTTATGTTTGTTTTTTGGAGATGATGGAACAAGTTCATATTCTGCTTTTGAAGAAACTTCTTTTATTACTTGTTAAATATAAAAGCTTATGATTGTTATTCTTTCTGCTAGCAGCATGTGAGTCAAAAGGGTATCAGATGCTTTGCTGAATGATTCAGGATAAAAGTTTCATAAAACAATTTTGGTAGATCTAGGCCAAATTAAGCCTTTGATTTTATCCAAAATTCTGAAAATGGATTATTAAATCACAATCTCACTAGTTATTATACATGTCTCCTCTTTGGGAGCAGTCTGTCCAACACAGGTTCCAATCCAATATCAAACTTGAAATTATGGAGTCGATGATCAAATTTGTGTTTTTTATGATGTGAGAAAAATGAAGAGAAAAACACCACCACCAATATGATAAAACTATTATTCTCAACCTTGAATAGTTGGTACTGATAAAAAAAAAAAAAACACAAAAAGTTTCCAGAAAAGACCCTGCACACAGACACTGGCATGTTTTTATAAACGTCAATGGGCATATTCTCAAGCAACTTTATTTTCCCAGTTTTCAGCATCATTGCATGAACATTTTGTTTTTATCTTAAATCTAGTATTTGAGACATAAATTCAAGCAAGTTGTGTTGCAGTTTTTTTGATAGGGCTTGCATCTTTTTCTCTAGAAAACTAGTAAATTTGCTACCCTGTCTTTAGCTCTTTGTCCCATTTGTTGACAGCAATACATTTTGTTGTTTGGGATTTTATAACATAACCTTTGGTGCATCTGGTTAAAACAAAATTAAAAGTTTGGGAACCCCTCTCAGCCTGCATAATAATTTAATCCACTTTCAACAAAAAAAGATACTGGGGTGTTTTCTGAACAGAGATTTTTAGTGAAGCAGTATTCAGTTGTATGAGATTAAAGTTGTGCTTCTATTTGACTCTCCTCTGAAGTGTGACAGCATGGTATCCTCAAAGCAACTCTCAAACATCTGAAAGCAAAGATTGTTCAGTATCATGGTTTAGTGGAAGGCTACAAAAAGATATTTCAGAGGTTTAAACAGTCAGTCAGTTTCAACTGTAAGGACTGTAATCAGGAAATGGAAGGCCGGCCAAGAAAAATACAGGAGCGGCATATGCAGAGTATTGTGAGAATGGTTACAGACAAACCCAAGATCACCTCCAAAGACCTGCAAGAATGTTATGCAGCAGCTTGTGTATCTGTACACCGTTATACAATTCAGCACAATTTGCATAAAGAACATCTGTATACCAGGATGATGAAAAAAAAGCCTGTTCTGCACTTACGCCAAAACAGAGTCAGTTATTGTATGCAAAAGTTCAGTTAGACAAGCCAAAGTCATTTTGGAACAAAGTGCAATGGACTGATGAGCAAAAAATTTTGTTTTTTGGTCATAACTAAAAGTGCTTTGCATGGTAGAAGAAGAATTTGGTGGAGGTTCCATCATGCTGTGTGGTAATTTCAGGAATGGGGACCCTTGATATCAACAAATAGTGATGGGTGAATTTATTCGCCAGGGGCGAATTCCCGCGATTCGCCACTGGCGAATAAATTCCTGGATCGTCAGCGAAATTTCGCTTAGTGAAAATTCGCTGAAAAAACGAGTCGCGCGTCTTTTTTGATGCGACGCGCTGAAAACGACGTCAAAAGTGCCCCGCGACTCGTTTCGCAAATTTTTCGCCAGTTCGCGAATTTCTCTGGAAATTTGCAAATTTTTCGGCGAAGCAAATCTCGGGAGATTCGCCCATCACTATCAACAAATCCTTCAGGATAATGTTCAAACATCAGTCACAAAGTTGAAGTTATGCAGGGTTTGGATATTCCAACAATACTATGACCCTAAACACACTTTAAAATCTACAAAGGCATTTATGCAGAGGGAGAAGTACAATATTCTGGAATGGCCCTGATTTGAATATTATCAAAAATCTATGGGATGATTTGAAGCAGGTTGTCCATGATCGGCAGCCATCAAATGTAACTGAACTGAAGAGATTTTGTATGGACGAATGGTCACAAATACTGCCTTTTTCTCAGTAATAGTAAAACAGTACCTTTTACTTGATCTCAACTAAGATATAATTAATCCTTATTGGAACCCTCCTGTTGCGTATATTTAACGTTTAAATTATGTTTTAGCAGACCTAAAATATTCTCCAAATTACAGAAAGACCTCTAATTCGGCAATCCCAAGGTCCTGAGCATTCTGGATAATATGTTCCATACCTGCAATATTAATGATAATGTGGTGTTTTTTTCCCCAAGCACAAAATAAGATGTTGTTAAAGCAGTCCCTAATCATGCATGTGAAAAGATTTTACTCTGCATGATATTCTATCCCTATATGCTTGATAGTGCAAATAAAAGTACATTTGCGAGAGTAGAATTATAAAATTCTAAAGGCTCAGGTAATACAGCAACCCCAAACTTAATAACAATTTGAGATGTAAATGCAAGTAATATTTCTACAGAGTCTAGTTTTTTACCATTGGTCCCCAGATGTTGTTACAACGCCCAGCATGGTTTGACTCTTAATAAATGCTGCAGGTTTCTGTTGTAGTCCAGCTACATCTGTAGACCTAATGTTACTAAACAGCGCACCAGGGTGAGGGATCATTGTTTTCTTGTTCTTAATATATCATACCACAAAACAATATTTGAAACTTGGAAAACTCTCATGACAGAATTCTATTACAGTATCTCTATGAGATGATGTATATATTTCTTGCCAATTAATAGTTTCCTATAGAGCATTTCAAATTAGTTTGGTATTGATTAGAATATAAAAAATGTACTAAAACATGTCCAAAGATTAATTGTATTTTAAAGTGCATTTATGCCTACATATATACTTTACTTGCCAATTTATAGGCTACCATATTATCCTTTTAATCAGTGTTTTACTAATTAAATGTGCTATCATTCAAAATATATTTAAGTGCTAATATTTTTAGTTAGTCCTATTGAATATGGATTTCAAATTTACAATATGAGTAGACTATGGGATGGCAAGAAATATCTAACAAGTTAATTCCACATTCACATGGAGCAGATATAACCAAGATTAATTAAGGTTTTACTGATCATAAGACACTATGAAAATAAAAATTTAGCATAATCACCAAAAAATATGCTTTGAGGATTATGAGGCCTATTTATCAAACTTTGGAAAAACTTTTGAGCATATGCCATTTGATCGTCAGGCAGCACCATGTAAAAACTGGAGTGACTTATCAAGCTTTATAGTCATTTTCAACATAAAATTTTGAATACAGCTATTAAGTGGCAAAAAGATAGTTCACTGTTTATTTTACACTTGTTTTTCCCACTTACTTTTTACATAAAAACATTTATAAAACATGATAAATAATGTAATGTAATGCAGTGACATCTGCAGAGTCCTTTGTATTGTGAAAAGGAAAAATAATTGTTGCTGATTGTGCTCGGTATTGGTAAATTGGTAAATAACTATATCTATTTTAAAACTGAATTAAGTCAAGTGATTTCAGCAGATTTACAGGAATCAATGTGTGAAATTAGAGTTTAGAGTATGAAATTACAGCTACAATAAAATTCTACTGCTCTCTATTCATTCCTATGGGATTCTGAACTCCAATTTTGCTAGCACACCTCTAAAAATCCCATAGGAATACAAAGAGAGTTGTGGAATTTTACTTTGTTATGCTGTGATTTCACACTTAAATCTGCCCCTGAGACAGTTTTTAGTCTTTTATTAAATGCTTCCAGCATTAATATTTTTCATTTTAGATCAAAACATTTGTACTTATTTTGAAAAGTGATTTTGGTAAAAGTCACTTCATCATAAGTTCTTTTAATTTTAGGTATTAAAAAATGCAAGATCATGGGTATCTTTTAGTTGTTGAAAAGACGTAAATACATAATTGACAAAAAAACAATGTAGCTTCTAAATCCCAAAATGGGAGTCATAGATCAGTGGTAGGTGAAGGAACTAGGAATTGAACAAGAGATAAGCGAAAAGAGAGAACTCAAATCTATGTCTCAGCCTGACAATGTTGCTGGAAGTGGATACAGAATATCGAACACAGGGCAATTTAAGGGATACTGTCATGGGAAAACTTGTTTTTTTCAAAACTCTTCAGTTAATAGTCATCGCATTTTAGCATGATTTTTTTTAAAGGGCATTTCGCATAAAACTCATTGCCTGTTGTTAGGTTCTACCTGATAGATCCCTGGGTGTGCTTTGTGTATTTGATTCCTGATTCTGATCCCTGCCCGTCTGATTACTCTGAACTCTGTCTATTTGCCTAACTACTCATGCCTGCACAGACCCGGCCTGTCTGACCTTGCTTGAACTTTGCCTGCACCTACCCAGGCTGTCTGACTACACACTTGTCTATTCCTATAACTGAACCTTCCGTCCAAAACCTTGCCAATGATCATGCCCCTTTGCTTGACCAGAACTCTCGCTTGGCTCCTCTCTTATTAAGACCTCATGCCATCCAGATTTACAAAATGTGTGTGAAGAATTTGAAGTTCGATTGAATTCGAATATTCAAATATTCAGATATGCAAATTAGGTAAATTCAACCATCGAATATTCAAATTCAAATAATTTGAATAAAATTTTATTCGAATATTCAACTATTCGATGGTCGAAGTACTTCCCCTATTCGACCACCTAGTTCGCCAGATCCAAGGGACCATTATTTTTGATCGAATAAAAAAATTTGATCGATAAAATCGTTCTAATTGATCCATTTAAGCAATTAATCGATCTATCAATTTTTATCTATTCAATCGTTCAATTGATCGAATTTGAAGGATTTTACTTCACATGGTCGAATTTCAAATTTTTTTTAATTTGAAATTCGACCAGTAGTAAATCTGCCCCGAAATTTTATATGGTGGAGTGAATTATTTGCAATGCAAGCAGTGTAATTTAGAAATAAAAACTACACCATAAAAATCATCACAGAATACTTTCATAGGAGTGTGTTTATTCCCTATACCTGTGTATGCAAAGTTGCTAATTTGACTGTAAATTTGAAAGCTGTTGCCAGGGGATAAACTTTCCTTTCTTGATCTTAAAATATGTTGAAATGGTGTGCCACTTTTAATTGAATACACATGTGGTATGGGATCCCAGATATGGAAACGCCAAAAGTTCCAAATTATAGGAAGGCCCTCTCCCATAAGATAATAATCCTAATATTTAAAAATGTATTACATTTTTTCTAATATTAAAACAGTACCTTGTACTTAATGGGAACTTCTGTATGCTGCATGAATTGGTGGCAAAACAATGCTACTGCGTTCAATTTTAAAATAGTTTTTAGCAAACATAAGGTATGGAGAGCAAAATTATACATCCAGAAAACACCAGGCCCCAAGCATTTTGAATAACTGATGCCATACCTATATTTTGAGTCTTGTTTCATGGTTTGCTGTTTTTGTCTTGGCAATCATTTTTCTTCTTCATTTTTCATGATAACAATTTTTTGTCAAATGCGGTCTTTAGAAAAATATAAAATCATGCAGAAAAGACAAAAAACAGGGATACACCAAATTCAGGATTTGGTTTGTAATTTGGCAATTTTTAGTAGGATTCAGATTGGATTTAATCCTGGGTCTTTTAAGGGAATTGGTAATTTTTTCAACTAGATTCGGTGCCTGGACAAACTTAATCTAAATCCTTTAAAAATTTTAAATCATGATTAATTCCACATTCGATGCCTGGACAAACTAAATCTAAATCCTTTAAAATTTTTAAATCATGATTAATTCCACATGCTGTGCTCACAGTTCTTTATATCTATCTATCTATCTATCTATCTATCTATCTATCCTGAAATATCGGTTTTACATGCCATACAATATACTGCTTATTTGATGCAAAAGACCCCTGGTGCTGGTGTTCTCTATAAACACACTGTTTCTCCATGCACAGGAGGAGAAGGAAAGGCTGGAGGTGCTTGGGGTGACAAACATTAGGCACCCTCAAGTGATTGTATCTACCTACATGAAATCAGCAGAAATCTGCACCAGTCCGAGGTTATACGAGTGAGCACCACAGAGAGATCTACTTCCCTCTTCTTCTGTCTTCACACGGCTTTGCATGAGCAGCAGAACGAAAAGCTAAACTTTAACTTTAAAGTCAGCTTTTTCGTTAAACTGTGCATGCTTCAGTCCGGGGAAATTGAAGACAGAAGATAACGGAAGTAAATCGCTCCGTGGTGCTCACTCGTATAACCTCGGGCTGGTGCAGATTTCTGCTGACAGGAGCACCAGCCCGGGGTTTCAGGTAGGTAGATACAATCACTTGGGGGTACCTAACGTTTGGCACCCCAAGAGTATCAAGCCTTTCCTTCTCCTTTCATGGAAGATGGTGCTGTACATATGTTCATTCCATGCATGCCTAAAAAAAAGAAATAGAAAATGCCATTCTTATCAATATGTTTTCGGTATAGTCCTAGATTTGTCTGTTATTGCATGTCTCTGACACACAGTTGCACCTGAAATCAACTGTGGAGTGACAAGTATTCATGCCATTTATATTAATATAATGAATGCAAGTAAAACATTGCATGTAGTTGCACCAACTGTTCAAAACAATTCCTTAGTTCTTTCTTAACTTATACTTTACCATATCATTTTGCTATAAATTCTATGGCACGCTTATTGCTGTGAACCCCATGCCATGAATATAACAATGTTTTATGCAGTCGAACTGCACAAACAAATGGTAGACATCACAGAAACAGTTTCACTGAGTTTAGTTTTCTCTGTTTCTACCTCACTTGGTACAAAAGTAGGAAAATAAATATTGATCAGTCACATTCTACAAAGCACTGATGAGAAAAAAGAACTGCTGCTTTAACAGTGCCAGGCAAGGTATAAAATATAGTAAGCCAATATTTTCTTATTGAATATCATCACACGAATCTCTAAACTCACCTCACACAATGAGGAGCTAACTTTTTTGTTAGCATTCAAAGCACAGAAAACATTCCGGGGAAGAAAAAAAAAGAGTTATGGTGTTTTGATCTAAAATTCTTCAACTTGCAAACAAGTTTAATGTTTGTTCTGTGTGACTAGAAGGCATTTCTTTTAGCTTTATTTTTTATCTTAAAGGTGTTGAGACCCAGATGTGCACAGGCAAAGAGGATAATAATATAAACATTGGAACCTCTATCCTGCCTCCAAAAAGGAAAAAAAAAATCTTCCCCAATAACAAAATGAACATTGTTCTGGTGTGCAATAAATTATGTTGTTTAAATCAATAGCAATAATGTACTGCAGAGCAGATCATAACAGTTTTTATTACACAGAGAAAGAACAGGGAGAATTTATTACCATCAAAAGCATTTGGTCCAAAAATGTGGCAACACTGGTATTTAGCTCACATGCTTCACTTTTTCAGAAGGAAAGAACCCAGTGCTATATCTGTTTCATATATGTCATGGAAAATGAAAATGTCACAGAATGTAATGGGATTTGGGCTCTGTCTCTTTTTGTTAATCAACTAATAAATAACAAAACTAAAAGCACAGGCATATCAATAGCCGTGACAATGAATTCCAGCAAATTCATACAAATCACTGCTACAGGTTATTTTAAAAATATATTTAAAAAAAATGAACTCTAGGCATCACATACATGTGATTGTCACTACACATATATACAGCACAGATGCTAAAAAATATATTGCAAACTGCAAAAGTGTTTTTACAAAAATGAAACTAACTGATAATATACTGTATAAAGGTGGTATTGCGCAATGTTTCAGATATACCTCCCTTCTCTAAGAGAATTCCCATCTGCAATTATGAATGCTAAATTATAGACCTTTATTTGAGCTTTAGAGATAGATAACATTAAAGGGCTGGTTCACCTGTTAACTTTCCGGGGTTATTTATTAAAGTCCAAATGCTTAAAACTTAAAAAATACCAAACAATAAAATCAGAATGTTTAGTGGAAACAAAACTTGAATTTATTTAGATTTATTCTAACCCGAGAATGCAAAAAAAACATGTAAGAATTGTGCCTCATCAAGATGATTTGTTTTATATGTATATAATATTGTATGTGTGAATGTTGTCAAATATTAATGTCAAAGAGACAGGTAAAAGGACAGATGTCTGAATAGGGAGTTGCCAGGACAGTTATCTGATAACATTGCAGTCTCTGGGATCAAAGGAATAGTTCTAAATAGATATAGACTCAGGAAAGAGCCAGAGGCGTCAGAATATTCAAGTTAAACAGTTGGCCCTGAGGTGGTGTTATGTGACTTAACAGCTTCATCATCATGTGTAAATGAAGGCTAACTATAGGTTCCCGAGATACTATGAAAAGAGCCTGTCATAAAACATGTTGTGAGATCAGGCAATTACAGGATCTCAAAAGCCATCCTTTACATATGGTGCAAGAGAGTTATGTCATAAAACAAGTCCATCTGGACTTCTGTTTAGCCAGTTGTCTTGTGGGGGTGAGACTCAAAAACAGTATAAAAGATGAGTCCAAAGGACAGTCTGGAGTTCTATTTTGGGGAACAGACCTTTGTGTACAGGGGTCTGTCTCTGAATAGGAACTCTGCAGGCCCAGAGACTGATGTGTTGTCCAAGGACTGGTAACTATCTTGGTGTCTCTTTATCATTGATAAGTGTTACTTGTTATTGATGTCATAGGTATAGGGGGCTTATCACATATAGTTTGTAATAATTGTTACAACCCTTGTGTGCTTGTTTTGATATTGTGGACCTTGATACATGTATAGTTAGATTTGTCTCACTAGGTTGCACTATATATAT
Organism: Xenopus borealis; assembly: GCA_024363595.1. Classification (NCBI taxonomy): domain Eukaryota; kingdom Metazoa; phylum Chordata; class Amphibia; order Anura; family Pipidae; genus Xenopus; species Xenopus borealis. The sequence goes on from CM044437.1 coordinate 112,258,823, forward strand.
TGCATATAGTCTATACGGTCATTTTGCGCTTTAGATGGTTGATTTATCCTTGCACCTTTCCCCATATAATGGCTTATTATCTTCTGTAATTGTGTTAGTGTGTTTTGATTTTCTTCATAAATCACCTTGTCAGTAAAACAGTTGGTTGTATATCATTTCTTTGCCAAACCTCCCTACTAGAACTTACAGTTATATTATTATGGACTAATATTGATATTTCCTATTAATATTGATAAAGTCCTTAATATCTTACAGTCAGAATCCACAAATCCGCTATCTTAGACCTGCCAAGGTTGTATATAAGTCAATGGGAGAGGTCCCTACCCTATTTGGAAGTTTATGCTGTCAGCCCTGCAATTAGCCCGAAAATCCGCCTATTTCAGGCTTTTCGGGCAAAATTCTAAAAATTCAGACTTTTTGGTAACAAGCAAGAAAATGTCATACTATTCGGAAAAAAGGCCGTTCTGATTAAAAGATTAAAAGATTTTTAAAATAATAAATAAGGTCTTATCATGGATTTTAGTTTGGTTGGACTTTTTTAAAATACAATATCATGAAAATTCAGATTTTGATGAATAACCCTGTTAGTATGCTATACTGTAGAATGGTCAATTCTTAGCATCTATTCAATTGGAAGTTTTCTTCCATCACTTCATCCACACCCAATGCTTGATGCAAAATAGTATCTGCCCCTTAATGTCGGATTTTATCAAGTCACTGGTACAACATTCTTTTCAACCAGGAAGACTAATGCCGAACTAATGATAATTTAAATAATAATAATATATATAAATAAATACAGAACGAAGGCTATTGAGAGAAGTATATATTTACAAATATGTTTGCATTTGGTAGTTTGTGGATTAGTGGTTAACTGCTTCATTATGTACTGCAGTGTGTAAAAGTTAAATCATCATGGGTGTACTCTAGTATGTTTATTATTGGTAGTGATGGGTGAATCATCCCGTTTCGCTGAAAAATTAGCGAATTTCCAGCGAAATATAGGAATTAGCGAAAAATTTGCGCAACGAGTCGCGTCACATTTTTGACAAACACAAAAAAAACGCGCGTCGTGTTTTTCTTTTTTGATGCCAACGAAAATTCACGTCTGCCTAATAAATTTGCCCATCACTAATTATTGTCATTAATTCAAAAAGAGATCTCGTAGAGCCCCATCAGCTACTTTTAAGGGTCGTTTAGGAAATAAAACAATAAATTCGAGCATGACCAGGCACAGCTAAATCAGGTCACATAAGCCATCTGTTTTGGTAAAACTTTAAATTTATTGCAGCATTGTTCATAAACCTTCCCATGAACTCAATGTAAGGGGTTATTTCATTGAAAGTCATGCAACATTTCAATTCTATTTATAAATGCTGTTTCTGTGTATTTGATAATGTATATTTTAAAGGCTCAAGAGAGCAGTAAAGGTGGACAAAGTCTTGTGGTGTCAAAATGAATAGGGCAGTGACACGTTTAAGTTATAAAATCTATACATAATCATATATAAGGTTATAAGTTACAAGAATTCAGCTTCACAGATTATAAGCAAATACAGTAAGTTATATAGTAGTACTGGTATGTATGTTTCTAGTCAATAGTTTAGAAATATATAAAAGAGGTTTCTGTTCAACTGATACAGTTTGACAGTTTATGTAAAAAAGAAAAATGCAATCTTTTAATATATTAATTTATTATAATGTAGTTCAAAGGTTGTGCACCATATGCATATAATGAAATGCCAAAAAAATCTAAATACAAAAAAAAAGGGTTGTTACTTGATATTTCAGTCCCCAACAACTACCTTCATCTGGAGTGAAATCTCCAGATGAAGGTTCCTGTGTGAGACAGAAATGTTGAATAATTAAACTTTTCTTTTCTTGAATTTACATTTTTGTCTGGCAATTCTTTAAATCCTATGAGTATTGTCCTTGTTCCTGAATATTTATTATAGTAATGTATGTCTACGGTTTAATATAACATTTATTTTATTAAGAATATACTGTATGTTTACAAATGTATTTCAGATTCTTGAATTATATTTATCATATTTTGACTTTGAAAATGTTGTTCCTTTTACTACCTCAATACAGTAGTAAATGTTATTTTGAATTGCTTTCTGTTTATAAATGCAAAAGGATCCTTCCAGCCTGTTCTCTGTACTTCTTCAAGGGCGCCATCAACAATGCTTTCATTAAATTCTTTCTCAACATATTGTAATCTCATCTCTTCTACTACTTCTCTGAAAACTAGCGGTTGAGATCAATTTTGTTCCATTCTTTTGGAGTGTCCCTTAGGGCATTTTCTTGGAACACTGAAGTACCTAGCTACATTTTAAAGGTAAAGTATAGCTAGAAATAATTTAGACGGCAATAGCTTAAAACATCTTCTATGTTTATCTTTATTTATGTACGTAATTACAAAATTTTCATTGATAAGAAAGGATTTTTTCCCCACATTTCAGCAAGCACACTTGTATTAGGAAGTTGTAGAAATTAACTTTGATTACCCAGAAAATTCACAAGTAATGAAATTGTTACATAAATACCCAGAGCAACATCTCGACAGAGGTCCAGAGCAACATCTGGACAGAGGTCTTCATTTTGTTTTTTTTATATTTTATCAATATAGTATTTAGTTATTACAATTTATGAATAGTGATGGGTGAATCTCACCCGTTTTGCTTCGCCGGAAAATTTGCGAATTTCCAGTGAAATTCGCAAATTGGCGAAAAAATTCGCAAAACGAGTCGCGCGTCGTTTTTGACGCACATTGCGTCAATCGCGTCGCTCGTGTCGCGTCATTTTCGGCACACGGCGCGTCGAAAACGACGCGCCGTGTGCCGAAAATGACGCGACACGAGCGACGCGATTGACGCAATGTGCGTCAAAAACGACGCGCGTCTCGGTTTTTTTGGCGAATTTCTACGGGCGTTTCGCAAATTTATTCGCCAGTGGCGAATCGCGGGAATTCGCCCATCACTATTTATGAATTCACTATAGTATTACACTCTCTGAAAGTTACTACTTACCCAGCGAGAAAACAAACATATACATATGTATGTGCTCAGTATATGAATGATTTTTTTTTACATTTCTGTGTACATAAAACACATTAGAACATTAAACATTTAGGTGCAGATTTACTATTGATCGAATTCGAGGGTGAATTTACCCTCAGATTCGACCATTTGAATTCTGGTCAAATTTGAAACCAAATTCGAATAAAAAAAATTCGATCGATTACATTTTAACCATTCGATCTAATTTTTTTATTCGATCTAAAAAAGTTTAAAAAACCCTATGGTAGGTTTAATCTGGCGAACTAGGCAGTCGAATCATTCGATTTGATCGAATTTTCAAAATTCGATGGTCGAAGTGGCCTTCAAAAATATTTGAAAATTCGATTGAATTTTGAATCATTCATGTGAATTTGATAAATCTGCCCCTTAATGCCTTTAGCAAGAAATGGTATTATATATTTATAAAGTTTTTCTTTCCCATCCCTGCACTTTCCATCTGTGATCATTGGATCAGAATATATGATATACCTTTATTGCATCCTTATAATAAGGTGTTTTGTGATTTAACTGGGCCAATTGAATATACTGGTTCTTCAAGCTTTATTTTCATACCTAATTGTAGTTTAAAGTGGTGAACGTTCAACCATTGCCCTCTTCTTTTGTTTTCTACTTGCCTAAGCTCCTATTTTCTCCTGTACAATGCACAATTCAAACATCAAGTACAAAGAGCTGCTATGCATTATTCTCCACATTTACAAAGCAGATACACCTTTCTAATTGTTTTGCTTACCTGCCCATAATGGATGAGGCAGCTGTGGCTGCATTGTTTTATTCATTCATACCCAGATAAATATTTGGCATATCATAAGTGGTCAGGGTTCTCCAAAATGTATAGCTTTGAATTGGGCATTAGAGTATTCAACTTGTTGTCAGCTGATCTGTTTGACACAAGCTTTAGTAAATTAAGAGATGGGTAAGACAAGTCACTGGTATACAAATATCATATTAAGGTAAGTAAACTCATTTTAAGGCAGGTCGGGACAACCACAAATGCAAACAGTGTAGAGTTACTTTTTATTTATTCAATACAATTTTCCTCGGTGAATAGATACATATGTGCAAATTAATAAGCATATACATAATGCTATAAAAATGTATTTAGGTGCCTAACAAATTGATAGGAACAAATCTCAATTACATTTTCCATTTATATTCAGTAGTTGCATCTGTGACATATAAGGGTTTATTTACATCCACAAGTTCAGTGAGAAAAGTGTACTTTTCCTCAAAGTAAATTGCATGTAAAATGTACTTGTGTCAAACTGCACTTCTGGCCAAATAGTCGCTCATATAAATATTGTCTCTCACATGAAAATTGATGTGCGTGAAAAGTTTGACGCCCACTGACTAACAATGTGTTTTGTGAATTTTTCAATGTTTCGCCCATCACTACTTCTTGCACTTTCCTTTTCCAAATCAAGTGCTACAGCGTCTATTGATGCAGAGGAACCTGGAGCTACCACCACCTCCATACCAAGCAGTAGTTCCTTTGAAACCAGAATTCTGGGACCCACACACCCAGTCATGCCCACAAATACCCATCCACCTACTGTAGGAAAGAGATCAGCTGGTGAGGGGGATTTCTAACATCTATAGAGAAAGCAGACCCTGTGGTCCAGCCCCCTTGTTCCCTGCTACCCCTGCTGAGACGGCTTTCTCTATAGTTACACAAGTGATGATAGGATTAGAGAAGGGGTTGCTATCTCTAGTTTATTAGTGCAGCCAATTTCTCTAGAGTCAATAAGAGTGAAAGCAATACCAATCTTTGTTACTGCTTTGAAATAAAAAAAGTTCTATTTATTTCTCTCTTGTTCAGAAAAGTGTATATAGCAGTGTACAAGGCACTTTTAATATTATGTAATTTCACTCTGAATAAACAACCATTTTGTAGTAAGTTCAGATTTCTGGGTGATTTCACATTTGTTCATTCTACTTGTTTTGTGAATAAATAACTGTATATGATTGATATTTTCCAACATCCCTCACAACTTAATGTGAAATTACATTGCTCAAAACAATGTGGCAGATGAATAAAAGTTCAAAGAAACTTTTATTGTGCAGTTAAGGATGTGAAGAAAATACACAATAAACACCAATTCCTCATGATTCAACATAACAAGCATTTGTATTTCAAACAGGAATCTGGCAAAATGCATGAAAATAGAAATCCCATGTAAACTCAGAGTTAAAGGTGTTGCATATTTAATAGTGGTTTATATTGTTTTGCTGCTACATTGCCTGTTGTTCACGTTTGTTTAAATTGCCCCTTGCATTTCTGCATATTTTATTATACATTAAAGCATGATGATTTGCTATAACAATTTTCATTTACATGTATTCCCAAAATAACTTTTCAGGGTTACAATTCCAAAGTAAAATATCAGCAGGGGAGCCGATTCCTGGGTATGTTGCCAAATGTTTTTTGTAATAAATGCTAAATTTACCCCAAAACAAGGAACGATTTAAATCTTTCAAATGTTCTTAGATACTAGAGCAACTCTGTTTCCTCTGCATATTCTGCTTTGTATACAGTAGAACAGTAGAATATAAATTAAAGGAAAGAAAATTAAACTTAAGTACCACATTCTTCACTCTTCTGTTAAAACCAGTTTTAACAAATTTTAGCAGAGCATTACTCATTCATCCAGCTCTGTATCCAGCCCTCACATGTATAGAGCAATCATTCCTTTGTGTGAAGCCCAGATGCAGGGTCAGGGCTTCCCTGACCAATGGCACAGCTTACAAGTCAGTATCACTATACTTTTTTACTTTAAGAAGTAATGGCATGTTTTTGTACTACAGGTTGCACTGATTAAAAAAATAAAATAATATATGTATGTATGTACAGTATATATATAGTGCAGAGTTACCACTTGCGCCAGACTTTACTTCTTTAGGTGAGACCAGGCGAAGTTCTATACAATAGATAGGAGTTTGTCAAAAAATAGTTGACATTTTTTCTAACTCCCACACTGGCTTCTTTTACTTTTTTATAGGGTGATAGGTTCAAAAAGATCCTAACATTTTCGGGGTACCCTCCTTCCCCCTTACATTTCCTAATATAAGGCACCTAAATGAAACAGTGGGCATATCGAACACCTCTATTTTATTTGATGAAGGTTTCCCAGGCTTGTGTAGTTTAATATAGTAGTCTAATATATTTGCTGCTACATATACGTCCATTGTACTTAAACTTTGAGCGAATGCAAATTAGCCACTGCTAGCATAACTTTGCTTTGCCTGATGAAGTAATGGTAGTACAACTTCGCTACCATTCGCCTCCCTGAGTGCAACTTCACATTTTAGTGAATTTGAGTAGCGCTGGCGAAACTATGCCTGGTGCAGAGCTGTGAAGCCGACGCTGGCGCAACTTTGGAACTTAGTGAATTTGCTCTGAAATCTCTTTAGGTCTCCCCTCCAGGGATACTCCTTCATCACTTTCTGGTCTGACTCACCTTCTGGCAGCACTACACCTCCCTCCAACACAAGGAGGTGACCACATCCTCCTTCAGCACAAGGAAGTCTCTAGGGAGCACTGATGTGTAATCCCACACCTCTTTTATTTGCTACTAAACTGCAGCTTAATTATATATATAATACAAAAAGGATCCGCACTCCAGATTTCTGTGTTCCAAAGGTGTTTCATTTGTTCACTGCTGCATCCAACGTTTCGACTCCCATTGGAGTCTTTATCTATATATATATCCTTGAAAAAGGCCAAAACGTCGGATTGATATACACAATAAAGAAAATTTGATTTTTCACAGAACAATGGAGTGCGGTTCTATTCCATACTAATATATTCCAATATTTAGACCCTGCACCCAAATTTGACTAGAGGAACTATGTTTTCCCTTACATTACATTGCTGTTTTGCGGTCCCACCTATATATTATGCAATACATTTCCCTGATTTAAAATTTCCTGTAAAATGGGCATTCATGTGAAACACCTTTGCAAAAAACCACATAGGGAATGCATGTGTTGCCTCTATGTTGCAATGTTAAAAACAACTAATACTCAGTTAAAAACAAAGAAACCACAAAAACTAAAGCGGAAAAATATCATACTCCCCTCTGTCTGGTTGCTAATAATATAGTTTACCCCGACATTTTAGCGTTGATTAAGGAAACAGTTCACTGGGCAATATTCATTCAGACCCCGGGGTGCAACCGTATTTAACTTATATATCCAAAATGACTCCCTTTGGAGAAGCAATTTAGACCTATCACCACCCCTTTTGGGGGGTGGGATATGGTCAATTGCCATGTACTTAAATGTGGGCAACCTATGTCCTTTTTCTGAAAAATCCTTTGCCACCGGTTTGTTGGTCTTGCCATCCCTAAATGCAGTACTGATAGCGGAACGGTGGCCATTCATTCTAAGTCGCAGAGTTTGATTTGTTTTAAAAAGGTGGATTGTGGGAGCACTCTAAAGGCTAAGTGAAAGTATATTTAAGTATAATGGGAGTGCTACTTGCAAAGCACACTCCCTGGGCCCCTGTGTCATAAGTAAATCAGTATAAATGCCAGTGCATATGGACATGGACATGTGATCAAGTAAACTACATGAGTAGTAGTACATGTAATACAGTGGTGTATTGAATATAATTTCCCTGATTAAAGGATACTCCAGGGGTCATGTATCTGCAAGAAGTGCAGTTAGGGCAGCGAAAGTATCCACATTTCACTCCCGCAAGCCTCCCCGTGGCCTTTATTTGGTAACACTCCACTGGGTCAGTCTTAACCAGTAGATCTCCAAGGTTCACCCCTCTTT
>CM044437.1:112279784-112297451 GCA_024363595.1 Xenopus borealis
ATTGCCCAAATTAATACTGGAGCGATGCTGCAAAATACGTGATTTCACCATCGGTGTGGTCTCACCTATATAGATGAGACCACACGGACAGACTAACACATCAATCGAAAATTTAGAAATACATGTAAAATAGCCACATAGTTGTATTTTCTGTCCTGTGTGGGGATGTACACATTTTTTAGCTTTTAGAACAAAGGGATATTGAGCACACCCTAGCCAAGGATACATACCCCTAGATTTACATCCCAGAAAAGTTTTACTAACTTCCTTAGTCTTGGACCTTATCTGTGTGGAGGTCACCTGCGCTCCAATGTTCTTACCCCTCCGTTATGAGATAAGAGGCCAAGTTTGAAATTCCTGTATCTTAGGATATGCATTGTGTAGTAAATACCAATGCCTTTGCAGTATTTTTCCTATTTCTTCACTGTCCGCATGAAACTGAGTGATAAAGGGAATCCTATTTATTTGTTTTTTCATAGCACGTTTTTTCTCTCTGAATTTTTGACACATAACTGGACCTCTCTCTCTATTTCCCCACTGACCAGTCTCTGAACCCTAGAGAGTTGATTAATAGGGATAGATTTCTTTATATGTGGTGGATGGTGGCTTGTGTAATGTAGTAGCTGGTTCCTCTCTGTAGGTTTTGTATAAATAGAAGTGTGTATGTCACCCTGATAGTTATATATCAATACATTGAGGAAATTAATCTTTTGGAGAGCATACTGTATGTAAGTGTAAAAGAGATAGAGTGATATGCACCATTTATCCTATCGTGGAAATGCTGTAGGGAACCTGCATCACCACACCACACCAAGAAGACATCATCAATGTTTCTCCACCAGGCCAAACAATGTCTGGTGAAGTCTACATCAACATATATGTGTTGTTCCTCATACATCACCATGAAGGCATTGAGCCCATCGCAGTCCCTCTCAATTGTAGCTAAAAATCATATATATATATATATATATATATATATATAAAATCACATATTAACATCCGTTGGGGTACCTGAGTTTTGGGAATGTAGTATATAGCCAGTAAGAAGGGTCTTGTATCAGACATAAGGGAACTGCTGAAGAATCAGTGCATGGCTGTATGACAAGTCTAGATATCTGATAACTCATACCATAAACATGGAATGTGTGAGATGCTTGGCAGATCCCCTGTGTGATCACTTTCTCACTTAATGAAACTTTTCAAAAGCTTGCCTCTCTCATTTTTTGACCAAGTTTCACACTGTAGCCTCAAACTAGTACAAAGTTAATACAAGTTATCACATTTGAAAAAAGATATATTTAATTTTTATATAAGTAATAATGTAAACAATAATACATAACTGTACCTCCAAGAGTTGCTGAGAGAAGAAAATGGGTCCCATACTTCTTTATAATGTTATCAGTGATCTGTTGCAGGGAAGGTCTTCTTCCCAGAAGTCGTATGTTGCGAAAGAATTCAGGAGCAAGAGGCAAAGGAGAACCAATAAAATTTCTTCTTTCAACTGCAAGATTATTTACCTTCCAGCGCCCAAACTCTCTGCAAATAAAAAAAAAGAAAACTTTTAGTATTTAGAAAAGGTGTTGAATACATTACAAAATAAACCTTGCAATTGACAGATGTTTGAGGTTATTGTAAGATTTTGGGCAATTAGCATGAGTACAAAGTAATTATGTAATAACTCTGCTAATCTCATTTATCCTTTCACCACTGATTTGAGCACATATGGAACAATGATGAATAAATCAATTTACCATCTACAGGACCGCCTGTGCAAGATAAATCCGCCATCACTAAATAGTGATGCTCAACAAAAAAAAAAAATAAGAAAAAAAGGCTCTCAGAAGAGAACATTTGTAAAACCTTATAAAGTAGAAAAAACAATAAAATAATCATAAAGTAAGCTGTAAATTCTACAATACAATTCATGAGAAAATCGTGATGGAAGGAGTTACTGACTTGCAGTCAGCAAATTGTATACTGATACCCATGATGCTAAAATACAAAAAGTTATATTCCCTTTGCACAAAATAAAGGTACAATGATCTTGAACTTCAATCCTTAGAGAATGTTCTTCTTATCCAGGGAATATGGTGTGAACAACTAGTTTGGAACACCTGACTACTTTTTCCTAGGGGAGTGTACCAATTTGTCTCTTTGGCTATCAGGGGATGGAACACAATATACAGATTGCTCCAAGCACTAGTGATGGACGAAACGGCCGCGTTTCGCTTCGCCGAAAAATTCGCGAATTTCCAGAGAAATTCGCAGAATTTTTCGCCGATTCGCGAAACGAGTCGCCCGTCGTTTTTGACGCGCGTCGCGTCAAACCCGACGCGCGTCGCGTCAAACCCGACGCTTCGCGTCGTTTTCGAAGTGTCGCGTCATTTTCGGCTCGTGTTGCGTCATTTTCGGCGCGTCGCGTCAAAAACGACGCGTATTCACAATGCAAATTCCAAAAAACAAAAATACGGGCACAGCAATGCAATATTTTTGCCTTCAGGAAAAAACATGCATAAAAACAACCATTTGTGAATAAATATGTGCTGCGCAAACTTCATAAATGACACTGACTGTATCTCAAAATGAGCTGTACAGTCTGCTACTTTATTAAATGTGTATTAATTGAAATGAAGGGCAAAAATTTCAAACTCTCTGCCTTCCAGCAAATAAAGTGTCCCACTAGACAAATTATTGCAGTGAGATTGACAGCAGCTTGGGAGACATTAGCTTGGAACTCTGTATGTAGAACTATGATTTTAAATAAGGTTTCACCCACCCCCAACTATTATCAGTCTCTCAATGTCCTACTGACAATAAAACATTAATGCAGTGATTAGTTAAAATGAAAAGTATTTTTGCTAATCGGGATTAACAATTTTTCTTTCTATATAAATTTTATTTTTACTTGAGTTTTCCTATTCCATTTATCTTTTACTTGTCTGTGTAGCAAGATTAGATTATATTGTTTGCTTGACAACCCTGTGATATGGAGAGATAAGAAAGGGTAAATGGATACTCTAATCACATGTAGTCATTTCCCTTGAAAGCAGCTTATGCACCTAGTACATTATTGTGATTTGAGCTAGAAGACTGTATGAAAGTCAACTGGTACATGGTACCTCAGGACCATGTAAATATTGTATACAGGGAAATTAGTAACTATCTTTTTAAAAAAATATTAAAATATTAAAATATGATTAACACACAAGTTAGGAGACAGGAATGATACTGGAGGGGAAATGCCTAACTTATCTCTCCCCACCTACCCATCATGAAGGCAGCATTACTAATCACAGTCAACACTGTATTTATGGATAATGATGGGTGGATTTATTTGCCAGCCACAAATTTGTGGAAAATGTTTGCAAAACGCCCACAAAAATTCACCAAATTGTTGGTGACGTCAAACGTCCTGTTTTGCTGTTTCACGAATGTCACTGGAAAGTCCCAAAATTTTTGTTGAAGCGAAACGGGACAAATTTGCAGGCTGCACCAAAATGGAATGCAGAGACCTGTGGCAATAAATCAAAGCTGGAAGGCATGGTTCAAAGTGCAAAGAAATGGCATTCTGAACCATACTTTCCAGTTCATAAATGAATAGAGATTATTGTTACACAGCATACACATCATGTATCATGCAGAACACAAGGTTGCATTTTGCTTTGTTTTCCCTCTGCAACTTGTTCTACAAAATAGAGCAGAATAATAGCAATCTTTAGCAACTGCACTGCAAAGGTCAAAACATGTTCACTATATTGGAGATAAAATTCAAATGTCACTAAGCAGAAAGTTTTTTGTCAAAATGGTATTTACTTTATAGCTTGGATTAGCAGTTGTACGATTATCCATAAAAACCAGGACCGACATCCTTTACAGTTCTGCTAAACAGCTGGATGGCTGCTTTGGAAACAAATTAAATATTGCAATTAAAACTATTACCTCTGGCAAAAAACTGACAAAGCCCGTAAACTTCTGAAATCTTCAAAGTTTGAACAGAACATTCCATAACCCGCCCCATCACATAAAAGTCTATACTAAAGCCCTCCAACTACTTTTTTAACATGAACTTTCAGCAATCCCTGACACCTGAATGGTACTGATTTCAGTTTAACAACTGCTTCAATGCACTGATTTTGGTGCTTCTGCCCAATATGATGGGCAACATGAGAGAAAGATTATATCCTTTGCTCACATGCTGTTCAAACACAGTCAATCTGTGTGCTACAGATAGTTGTGCTAATATTATTGCAACAGTACTTCATGCTGTGTTCTAATGCTTCCTATCATGGTGAGGCCAGTGTGGCGGACAAAGGCCAGTTCACAGAGGAGTATTGATTTGTTAGGCACCCCCCTGTGAATCTAATTACTAAACTTGGACCAAGTTGGTCCAGAGATCCTCTTCTCTAAATGTAGTGACTTTGTTGCTTGTGAGTAGAGCACCACCACCATGTATGTCTATATTCATCAATTTCTCTTTGCTACCCTTGGCTAGAGCATGTGCAGTATAGTAAGAACTTTAAAAACCGTATTTATTCTATACTATTAAACTTGGCGCACAGAATAACTTTTTCTATTCACATTTTCTCTTACTTTATATTCATTTCTATGGGATTTTTGCAGGTGTATTTATCAGTGGGTGAAAGTTAGAATTTACCATTCAATAAAATTGCTCATTAAAATCCCATAGGGAAAACAAATGTGGTGAGCTTTAATTTCACACTTGGATCAGCCCCACATAATAGAGATTAATTTATCAAAAATGTAATTTGAAAAAAACTCAGAAATCTCAAATGTTTTTATTAAAACTCCCAAATTTCCATGTGTGTATGTGTAAAACCATGAAAAAAAAAACCTCAAACACAGTGAAATCACATGTTACACATCATTTTCAATGAGTCTGAGAAATTTAAAATAGATTTTGAAAACTCAAGTTAAAGATAATTTGAATCTTGTTGATAGAACTCCCACTGGGTTCTACATGAACTCACCAGCCCTCAAGGTGCCTATAAAAGCAACTTATATTGACATCACACATCACAGTGTAGTAATTCTTTCCTCTAGTGCCTCCTTTGACAATGTAATTGCATGCATTTTACCTATTCATGTTATGTGTTGTTACCCATTTGTTGTAGTACTGCATAGATAAGGCTTTATTCTCCCTGATGAAAACCTATGCTCAGTAAAGACTGAAGCTGAGAAATGCCAGCAACTAATTTATGAAATTCTAAACTGTATAAAATTGGCAACCTACTTTACTGAGCTGCTGGGAAGCATGATGTGGTTGGGGTTGAGCAGAGCTAATTCATTTTTAAAATGTAAATTTTAGAGCTACTCAAGCTGAAGGAAGTCAAGTTATGTAATGTATTTGCATAAATGGACTGTACAGTCAGTTTCCAGTTATATGCATGTCTGTAATGATCCTGGATAAATTTGCAGAGCACAGAAAATATCTAATAATGTGAAGTGATACAGCAACATGAATCTGTCCAGTTACTAAGTGGCAGGGATTTATTATGCTTCAGATATCCTGAAAAGCATTGATTCCAGTAACACTGAAGTCTTAAGGAACATGCATTTTCACAACAACCCACACTCTTGTGCTAATATTTGTCTTATAACACTCCTTGTTGTTGTTGATATCGACATTTTATTTGAATTTAGTAATTACATGTCAAGGATGTGATGACTCCTTGGTTTGCAAGGATTGATTACTGCTAACTAAAAGATCTCTGACACCAATTATTTAATCATCTTATTTGTCTGTATTTTTTCCTCAGTGTATTAATAAATTTAAGAAAATAAAACACAAAAGAAAATGGTAAATGCATTTCCTGAGTGCAGGAAAATTGGAGAAAAGGATCAAAGAGGATTTGCTGGGTGGGGCAGAAATAGAGACATGGAATTCAGTCTAGAGAATGGGTTGAAGAGAGAATATAAATTCTATGTGTTACAGTCTTAGTGGTTACCATATCTAGTAGAATTAAGTCAAAGGCAACTGGTCATCCAAGAGACTTCTACAGTTCAACTGAAATAGTAGGGAATTCCCTGGCATTTAAACCCTTAAAATAGTCACAGCTATCACAATCTTTCCATTGAACTTCAGTGAGGTGTTGGCTGAAATTCACAGATGTGTGAAAGAGTGATCTAGTCACAATGGTACCATAATGGCAAACTAGGATTTTTGGACTATGCAATTGTTACCAGATAGGGTATAAACCTGGACAGTGAAGTATACAGAAAACCCACTCACAATAATCAATATTTGTTATTAGATTTCCATCACCGCTGGAACATAAACTGGGGGTTATAAAAACACCACTGGGCTGAAACTCTGGCAATCAGTGCAGAAATGATAATAATTTATTAAATTATGAAATAATGCCAACATTTGAATGGAGCTCTGGAAACTTGTGGATACCCGGACTGGACCTTTGTAGAAAAATAGCAAAGCCAAGCAAAAAGACCAAACCAAGAAATAGAGGGGAGGAGCTTAGCAGGTGAAGCAAAATAGTCATCCCATATGTGGCCAGAACATCATAAAAACTTCAAGAAGCCTCACATCCCTGTGCAATTCAAACCCAGCAACACCCTAAGACAGAAGGTACACCCTAAAGATCCAACACCAAAGCACATGAAGAGCACTGTGGTCTATGCAGTCCAGTGTAGTGAAGAGTGTTCTATATATTGGGGAGACAAAACAACCGCTTTGTAAGAGAATGGCCCAACATAGAAAACTCTTCAGATTAAACACAGCAGTCTATTTTCATCTCAATGAAAGAGGACAATCCTTTGCACATTTTGGATAGAAAAGACAGATGGTGGTTTTAAAGTGTTGTGAAAGAGACCATTTATGCCAAAGTGGAGAAACCATCCCTGAACAGGGGAGGAGGCATGTGACACCATCAAAATACAATGCTGTTTTGACATATTTACCTCAAAGGCATCACAATTCCAGTCACACTTCCAGTCACGTACATTGAAAGCTTAACGCCTGCCTCAATTAAAAAATCATGCTACCATTGTGACTAAATCACACATTAACACATCTGTGAGTTTCAGCCATTACCTTATTGAAATTCAATTGTAACTGGATATCTCTGACTTTACTATCACCAAGGGTTTAAGGCTAAGGCCAGACGGGGAGATTCGGGGGCATTTTGTCACCTGGCGACTTCTCGCCGCGACTTGTAGCCCCCGAACCTCCCCGAATAGCGCGCCGCTCCGTGTGAATAGGTATTTTACTATCCATTAGTCAATTGCCATTTTTTTCTCTGAGAAATTTTTCTCTCATCCCTATTTATAGATAATGGCATTATTTGTTGCTGTAAGTTCTCATTGTGTCAAAGTAGAGCCCAGCCCTGAAAAACTCACCCACTTTATATTTATTCATATGGGGTTTTAGAAGCTTCTTTGCTAAATGGTGAACTTTAATTTTCACCGATTGAAAGATAAATTTCTAAAAATCCCATAGGAATGAATAGAATGGGGCCTTAACATTTATATCAGCTCTTCTATAGCATATAAACTAAATAATGACCAGTAAGAAAAAGTTAAAAAGATTCTTTCATAATTAGAAAATGCATTGTGCCTGTGACTAGGTCTATTCATCTGTAGGTACACACAAAGCTAAATAATACTTCTCTGTCAATGGGCATCTGAATAATTTTGATGCAAGATCATTTTTATGCGTGAGAATTTTTTTTGTCGTGGCTTATTTTTCACAGGTGAATTTATGCCACAGTTTTGTGAAAATATTCGCAAGCTGCAAAATGTGTAAAACCCTCATCTCTTAATTTATTATGTTTCTGGCACCTCTAAATATTCACAGGTTTTCATAAAACAGGTGCAAAACTAATACAGATGAAGGAATTTAGGCTAACTTTGGTTTCGATATTAACACTTAGGGGCAGATTTACTAAGGTCCGAATTTTCAAAGTCGAATAAATTCGACCATAGAAGTTTTTTTAAAGGGCCTTTTCAATGGAAAATGGGCCTATTTTGATAGACCCCTTTTCGATCGAATAAAAATCATTAGAACCACTCGATTGCATTGCTCAAATTGAGTGATTTGAAAGTTTTTGCGCAAAATCCTTTGAATTCCTAGGAATTTTCAGGACAGGTTCTAGGAGGTCCCTCATAGGCTAAAATGGCAATTTGGCAGCTTTAAAGTGACAAAGTGTCCAAGTTGAAGGATTTTGAAGGGCCAGTACTTCGAAAATTCTACTTATTGAATATTCAAGTTTTTTCTATTCGATTGAGTAGCCCACCATTACTTCGAAATTCGAATTTTTTAATTCAAATTATATTTGAATATTCACTTCGACCCTTAGTAAATGTGCTCCATAATATTGAAACCCATTAAACCCAATTATTCAATTTAACACAGAAAATTGTGTCATAGCATCCCATCTAATTATAGCATTCACCATTGTGAACCAAGGTGCTTTGGTATGCTAATAAAAAAGTTAAATGCATTAAATGAGTTAAGGAGACTTTAGATAACACATTTTCTTCAGTTAATCCTGAGCCATAACACATTTAACACACAAAGCATATATTTGCTTGTTGTATCATGTGCAGCCAACCAATAAAATTTGCTGTATCTAGAGATTTGTTGGTTCACTCTTGTGCAGTGAAGGATTTTTTCCATGAGGCAAAACTGAAATTTTCTCTGTACATGATCAGCAGTGCCAACACTGTCATGCTATTATATTTTTCATGTTAAAAAACACTGCAGCAATGTAACACCAATCAGGAACAATATCTATTTGCCTTATTACAACTGTAAATAGAACCATGCTTAAACATTTAAAATACAAGCCATAATTCTGTGTGCTGCTGCTATTCTAGATGCATGAAGTGTTCTTGTCCATTTAAATTGTCTGCCCTCTTTCCACAATAGCCAAACAGTATATCATTGACAGGCCTGTTTACTGAAACGTGATGTTTCATGCAATGTGAATTCGATTTGCATCACTTGGCAGCTTTTGCAAATTCTCATTCTGAAGGATGTGCTTTTACTAGAACTAAAAATTAAAGTATGTCCAGCCATGAATAAAAAGAAACAGGCAAGGTTTAATGCAACATATATTTGAGAAAACAGATTTCTATTGATGGTTGTTTTTTTCACTTTGTTACAAATATCTATTTCAATGACATTTTGCTATTTATGATGGCATTGGGGCAGTGTTTTTATTAAAGTTCATATTGTAGAGGTATTAAAGCTTTTTGAAACCATGATTAAACTCATTGGGGCAGATTTACTAAAGGCCAAAGTGGCCATCACTAGCGAAAATTCTTCAGCAAGGCAAATTTTCATTCAGGTGAAAAATATTTTCTCTGTAACGTCACTAAAGTTCAAATTTTACAGAACGTTACCTATTTCACCAGAGTTTCCTTCACCTCCTTAGACTTGGTGAACTGATAAGATGAAGCTACAGCCTCCTCAATCTTATGTCGGTGACATCATATCCTGTATGCCAAAAAGTCATAAACATTCTAAAAAACACTGGTGCTCTGTAAAGGCCGCCACTTCATTGGTTCGGATTTTTACCCAAATGACATCCACATACCTGAACCAATGACTCGGTGTTGTTCCCTTGAATGTAAGTAAGGCCCTCCTTTCCACTTCCTCCATTTACAAGTTAGCTGCAATGGGAGAGACTGGAGAACCCATTGCACAGCCATGTTTCTGTCTATAAAAAAGGTCCTTGTATTTGAAGTATGTGGTGTTAAAGGAACAGTTCTGGGTAAATAGATAGGCTGTGCAAAATAAAAAATGTTTCTAATATAGTTAGTTAGCCAAAAATGTAATGTATAAAGGCTGGAGTGACTGGATGTCTAACATGACAGAATACAACACAACATCCTGCTTTTCAGCTTTCTAAATCTGAGATAGTCATCGACTTGAAGGGAGGCCACATGGGACATAACTGTTCAGTGAGTTTGCAATTGATCCTCAGCATTCAGCTCAGATTCAAAAGCAACAGTTATGTCCAATGTGGCCCTCCCTCAATTCACTGATTGTTTACTACCTGGTAACCAGTCAGTGTAAACAAAAGAGAGCTGGAAAGCAATAAGTAGTTGTGCCTAACTAACTATATTGAAAACATTTTTATTTTGCACAGCCTATCTATTCACCCAGTTTTTACTTTTATACTGAACAATTACTTTAAGGCACAAATCTAGGAACAAACATACTTGGTCAGGACTGAGCTTCGTTCTGCTGCTGAGGGTGCTGTCTTGCTGCAGTCAATTTCTTACAGTCTCAATTGCCTCTGTCATAGGTATACATGTGAACAAGAAGTTACAGTACATCATATGATACCATTGTTTCTTCTGCCACTTGTGAAACACCATCAATCTTGTTTACAAACTCTTCTGGATATGATGCACTGTATTACCAACCTTTAAAGTTATATGTAGGTATGATGCACTGTATTACCTACCAATAGGTATAAGATGTTAGCCAAGCATTTTTCAATGCTGTATATCACTGAATTTATGCTGCTGACAATGGGCCTTAGTGGGGCTCCTCTTTTGTGTATCTTAGGGAGTCCATATAAACATGATGTGGCTTCTCTGGGGTACAGGCTTCGGTATAAAACTCGATCAATGGCTTTCTACTTTTCAAGTTGTTGTAGGCAAGCTATCACCTTTTTTCTTGTAACCACTGGTTGGGTCTTTCTTTAAGGGTTCATATGTATTGCTATCACTGAGCAGTGTGGTTATCTTGCAGTGATAGTCCGTTGTGTTGAGCACCACTGTGCATCTCACTTTATCAGAGAACTGAGATCTCTTCTCTCTTGTGTAGTAAGATTAGAGGGAGGTGTTCTTGCACTTGACAAGGCAGGGACACTTTTAGCTGGAGTGGTTCCGCTTCTTCCTTTTTCATGTGATTATTATTGATAGCCGATTCTGTAGCTGTGATGAGTTCAACTATTGGGATGTGTTTTGGTGTCACTGCATAGTTCAACCCCTTGGGTAGCACATCCTTTTCTGGCTGAGTTAGTACCCTATCTGATAGGTTCCTAACCCATGTGTCTTTGGTGTTCTGTGGTGGCTCAACAGAACACCAAAGACACAGCGGTTTTAGAAGACCTCACACATCCATTCATGCAACTCTCGCAAGTAACACCTGTGTCTTGGAGTTGCATGACACATTGGTAATCCTATCACAGTAACTACACAGAATCAACACCTCTGTAAACTTCAGATGTCACCTCTTTGAAGAGTTACAATGTGCCATTGTGATTGGATTAGTGGAAGAGTTTAAATGCAGAGAACTTCTCATGCCCGTAGGTTGAACTGAAGAAGCTGCTTGGATGAGTAGTAAAAAGTCTTCAAGGATTACTCAGAAAGTCCAGTTGTTTTTTTTAGAATTACTTATATTAGATATACAATGACCTGGATGAATGAAAATCTTCATAGTCATGTTGAGATATATTATTTTTAATATACAATATAATAACCTTACAAGCTACCTACTACAGGTATCAGCTTTGCATTTTATTGAAGTAATATAGTGGTAATGAATTTGTGCCTGGCAAAGTGACTCAAAGTGTGACAAAGCCTTCATAGGCGAAAACTGCCCCATTTTCTCTAAAACTACAAAAACCACTACTTTCTGGAGTTTTGTATTAAGAATTTTTCATGATCTACACTTAAATCCCATTTTTTTGAGTTTAGGAGAAATTTAAAAAAGCACAACATTTTAGGGAAGAAATACCATCTGCGAAAAAATAGACATCCAAATGTTATTTAATGGGTCTCTTAGGGGCAGATTTATCAAGGGTTTAATTGATTCGAAGTAAACATTCAAATAAAATTCTAATTGAAAAAATTCAAATTTCGAATCAATTTTGGGCTTATTCGACTATCGAATAGCCCAAAATTCGATTCAAATTGATCACATTCGAAAATTCGAATTCGATTTTTGAAGTACTGTCCCTTTATGCAAAATTCAATCTACAAATCTGGCAGATTGAACCTACCAAATTGCTATAGAATCTTATGGGAAGCTCCCATAGGATACTTCTAAGTTTTTTTGATCGAATAAAAGAAATTAGATGGATTACTTAAAATCGTTCGAATCAAATGATTTTATTGATCGATCAAATTTTTTATGTTCAATATATCGAATTGTTTTAAAACCCCTCGAATTCGAAATTCAAATTCTAGGGATTTTAACAAAATTCAAGGGTTTTTAAACCCTCCAAATTTGACCCTTAGTAAATGTGCCCCTTAATGTTCTTGTAATGCTTTAATGAATTTATGGATTATTATCAGAACTCATGACCATCCGAAATGTACATTTTTCAAATAAACCCCTTTCATGCCTGATTTAAGCCCTGTGATTGCCAAATTGTGATTCTTGTCACACAGAAATGTCCAACTCATCATTTATTACCCCCTGGTCAAGGTATTTTATGTTGCGCACGCTGAAGTAGTTTTTTAATTGATTCATCTATTTGGAATAAAAGTATACTTAAGGGGGTTATTTATTAACCTCTAGTCAATGTTTTAAAGGGGAAAACTCAATTTTTTGCAGGACAAAAACTAAAATTTTTTGAGATTTATTTTACCCCAAAGCTGCTAAACGTTGAGTCCGAAAATCTGCCATCTCAAACCTGCCAAGGTCATGTAGAAGTCAATGTATCTTATACAGATTAGAAGATATCGTGATCTCCACTGGGTTTTTCATCTGATAATCCAAACAATTTGGGGTTTTCGGGTTATATCAAGCGAATCAAATCAGAAAATTTTTTACAGTTAAAGTTTTCGCTCAGTTTTGTCACGCTTTTTCCTGCAATTAATTTTTGGGGTTATTTTATTTATAAATAAGTTAAAATTGTGGATGGAAGTTTGGTTGAGCTTGGTTTTTTATAAAAAGATGAGTTGAATAAGAGCTTTAGTAAATAACCCCCTAAATGTAACTGAACACCACTTTTCACACCTATACTATAATTATAAAGGGGAAGTGAAAAAATGCTGGCTTTAACCAAGACAGGTGTTTTTAGTGGCCATAAATATTTTTTACAATTGGTCTAAGTCTAGAGGCAATACCCCAGTGCAGGTAAAAAAATGTTCTATTTTAAAAACAAACAGAATTAAGAGACCATTTTATACCCAATCTCCTCATATAATGGCACTGTAAATGAATGAAAACAGTCTATAATGAAATATTCACCCTTGAAAATGAAAAATGTTTGAGACAGTGTGCTATCTGAGATATTGAACATATAACTTTAAATATAAGAGCACAGTAATGATTATTTAGTATTATTATGTGATATATTTCATTAGAAAAAAAGCACATAATTTATCACCACAGCTAGAAAAGAAAGTATGTCATAGAGAAAATTTAGCACCACATCAAGTAGCTTTAAGGCTTATCCTAACGGCTTTAACACAGTGAAGTCAAATCAATTAATCATGATTTACTTTTTTTTTAAAGGATAGGAACATTGTTTTTGATTGCTATTGTGTATATTTATGTTGTCATTTAGCATTTTAATAACTTTAATAAATACTTCAGTGGGAGTTTCACCAGCCAAAGCCACACTAGGAGCTTTTAGATGAACAAAGACCTACAGTATTTAAGGCATATCAGCAGAGTCGATGAAAAATGGCTAGAGGGAAATATAAAGAAAGAACCTAGATAAGGCTTTATCTTCAGTACTAACAGAAAGGAAGCTCTGAAGGAGAGATTATTTAGAACTAGGAAGAAGAATGAGACATTTTTTTGCATAATTTTGCAACTTCAACTAAAACAAAAAAAAAAATGTGCATGAAAGTAGCAGCTTCCAGGATCAAAAATTATGAGCTAAACATTCATTTAATGTATAAATATAAAAGCAATTTTTTTATGATGGAAAAAGAAACAATAATTTTAATGTGAGAAAAAAGGATTCCAATTAAAAAAGACCAGGACATAAGCAATATGGAAAACACATAATGGGGCAAATTTACAAAATTCACGTTAAGAGATTGCAGTTCGATCAAATTCAATCCAATACCGATCGTACGATTTTTTCAGAGGATGTAATATGCAAATTTGGCCACTTCAATCATCAAACACCGAAAAATCGAATGATCGAATAGATCGAATGATCGGATATTCGATCATTCGACCATTCGATGATCGAAGGACTTTAACTTTAAAATTTATTCGAATGCCTACTTTGGCGGATTGAACCTACGGAATACCAATAGAAGCCTACGGGAATCCCCCATAGGCTTCTTTTGCAAACACCTGCTCGAATACCATTCGTACGATCGAACGCCTCGACCGTTCGAATAGTATGAATTTTTCGGAGGATCGAAGGAAAAAGTACTATTTTTCGTGTGAAAACAATTGGTATGCGATCGTACAATTTAATCGAGAAATCGAATATCGAGGAAAAAAAAGCCTAAAACTATTCGACAAGCATTTGAATGCTTATCGAATTTCGAGGGGATTCGAGGGATTTTTGGGTGAATTTTAGTAAATTTGCCCCATACTTTACAAGTATTTGGCAAACATTTGTTACCATGATAATGATAGTATGATAATGTTACTATGTTACTATGAAATTGGGTCCAGCTGTATGAACTGAGTTTTGTAGACATGGAAGAACAAACAAATTATATTCATGAAAAAATGTGTCAATTCAGTAGTGTAATTAGAAAGGAATAGATGGACAAGGCTGAAACCACAAATTATTAAAATGAAGACAGTGCTGTTGACTGGATTAGCCATAATAACAGAAAGAATGTGATACTGGACCAGAATTCAAAAAATTATTTCTGCAAAAGGTGTAAAACAGAACTGGTATGGATTTGGTTGTGATCGGTTAAGCAGAAAACATTACCAAATGAAATTTCTGGAGGGAGCTACTTATATATAACATTGAGAAACTGATGTTGACTATTATTCCTAACGCCTTACAACTTATGGGATAAAAAAGGTCAATTTATATACATATATTAAAAAATAATCAATGATTTTGCATCAAACAGTATAAGGTAGTGGGCATGAGCCCAAGTAGGCTATCGGCAGGAATCTGGTTCTTCAAACACGAAAGCAATACAGCATGTTCTGTTACACCACAAATAGAACACAGTAAATGTATATTGTCAAACAAATTAAGTAAACTACATGAATGTGCAATAAATAAATATGTAGTCCAAGATATGTTTGTCATAACCTTAGAGCCAATTAGGATATATATATAGTACCTGCTAACTGAGGTCAGCTGGACAGTATTTGGATTCCTGACCAGAATAATGACCACCATTAAGTATTTAAAACAATTAAAATGTTATGACTGTAATAATATTTTCTATTCTATCAGTTTAACAAAAGCAAATGAATTAAAAGGAAGAAAACAACAAAAAGCATAAGACAGAATGCAGAACTAATGGTGGAGTCTGTGTAGAATTGTAGATTGCAAGGAGGAAAATAAGTCTTTGGGTTAAGACAGAAATAAGGAGGAAAATAAGTCTTTGGGTTAAGGCAGGAGATATTAGAAACATTGCACCACATCATACTGTGCCATCAATACACCCACAGCAGCTAATGCCATGTTCACACAATTAAAACATTCTTTTAATTATTCTACATAGTGCCTTCCGTCTAATTTTAAATGATATAATGCCTGATTGTATTAAACAGACTAAAGATCGATCTGACCCGGTGACATAAAACTTTCATTTCATTCCCCATTCTGCCTCTGTACCTGGTAAAATCAGCTAACATCATAAGTCTACTTACAATAAATCAACTTGAGTTAAATGAGCTTAGGTGCCTGTAATTATCTCTGCTCAGTCAAGCCCATAAAATGTTCATAACATCTCACCGCTGCTGCTAGAATTACATGTACAGAATCCCTCCAGCTTTTTGGCATAGACAATTTTTACAAGATGTGTCAAATAAGATGTGATACTGCAGGTTGTCTTGATATTAAGAAATATTAATATCAATATATCGTTTTCTAAGTAACAATTCACCAGATCATATCTGCTCTTTTAGAGATTAATTTAACTTTATAATAACCATGATATTGTTTACCTTTTTTTAAATAAATGAGAAATATGTGTACAGGGCACAATTTTTTTTATTTTCAAGGAATCCTGTATGTATCTATATGGATTTTATCTAGTTTGTTGCTAGTAGTTATTAGACTTGGGCAAGCATTTTTCTTTCTATCACATTTGCCCAAAAGTCTGAGATAGTTGCTGGCTAAAGAGAAAGCATTTGAAAAGTATGTACTGTTTAATAACATTTTAAGGGCACTGCACACTATGTACAGCAGGTCAGTACTGTCTACTGTAGGGAACAGCCTTAGGCACTAGTTTTCTTAGGTTTTGTACAAAACATACAAAACAAGTGCTTGATATACAGTAGTCGCCGGCACTTCTATCTTTGTTTTTAACACATATGCAAGACTGAGATAAATTATTAATGATTTAGCCACAAACAGCTACTTTGTTTGAGTGCTAGAGGACTTATATTTCATCTCCAGCTCTGTAGTCACAACCTTATGCTGCACCATTCTACTTGAAACATACATCGTAATCGTATACATCAAAAACAGAAAGCATATGCCAGAAATCATATGCCAGTGTGCTGTAATGATATTTACATGTTACATCACCTCAGGACAATGAAAAATATTAATGCAAAAATGTAGGTATTGTATATTTCTCTTAAAGGTGTGGGATCCATTATCTGGAAACGAGTTATCCAGAAAGCTCTGAATTGTGGAATGGCCATCATAATGAAATAATTCAAGTTTTTAAAAATGATTTGCTTTTTCTCTGTAATAATAAAACAGTACTTTGTACTTGATCCAAATGAAGATATGATTAAATGGAAGCAAAACCAGCTTTTTAGGTCTATTTAGTGTTTACATGATTTTCTAGTATATTTAAGGCATGAAGAGCCAAACTATGGAAAGATCCATTATCCAGAAAACCCCAGGTCCCAAGCATTCTGGATAATAGGTCCCATACCTGTACTACATCTATATCGACATTTCAACTATGGTCTAAAACCTTTTTCAAGATGTAATGCCATTTTTATATATATATATATAACTATATATATATATACATATTTATATATATATATATATATATATATATGTATCCCTTTCGACACTATTTTGTCAGTGTTACACTCCACGTGTGGAGCTTACCTGATGGCAAGGGACAAACCCGAGCCACTCTGCAGTGGTATCGGAAGAGACTGGGTACCTGGTACTTACTAGCGCAGTGCCTCCACCTAGTGGGATATGGGATTTGCAACTATGGGTGGTCCTACTAGGAATACAGTAATAACACACACACACACAGTATTGGTTGAACTGAATAATGGTTTATATAAAATAACTGGCCAACTAGTACATGCAGCACATTTAACTGGTGGCAATAGAGCCTCACTAACTGACTTGCTAGCGCAAACTGTCTAACTATGAAAAGTCAAAGTCCTTCCAATAATCTCTATGTCCATGTATATAGTATATACAGTACAGGTTTGTAAGACCTATAGAGATACCTATAGAGATAACATTTGTATGAGAATTTTTATGATAAACCAGTTCATAAGTCCTGAAAAGAGTATGCTTACGTATATATGTATATGTATATGTATATATATATATATATATATATATATATATATAT
>CM044437.1:112298162-112322764 GCA_024363595.1 Xenopus borealis
ATATATATATATATATATATACACAAATACAAAAGGTCCTCTGCACTCAACCCATTATCATTATATTTAAGACATTGATACATTTTGTGCATACAGCTACTAAAAAATGCCTTAACCTTTAAACAAAACAGGGATTGTTTGTCCATATATTGCAATATATTTATAAGTTATACTGACACTAAAAAATTAACATATGAATGTACATTAAATGTTACCTATAGGTCATGCTGAGTTGATATATATTTTGTATATATTTGTTAGTAAAAGTTCCTAAGCCTGAATCTCTGACACTCCGACACTCTTACTTTGCCAAACTGGTTGTCCCATCTTAGCCTGTTAGTTACAGTTGCTAATGCTAACAGAATCCTACTGCACAAATATGGCAGCCCCCTCATACAGGAACATGGGGACCAGACAGGTAATATAAAAGCATCATGAAAATACTTTATGGCAATGTTAGAAGTAGCTTTCAAAGCCAATATTATAATAGATGTAAAAAAAGAGTTTAATTTCAGGTGTCAGTATCACTTTAAGCTGTCCAACTACATCAAGGTCATCCCATATCTTTCCAGTCCTACTCTCAATTTGCATCTGATTCATTAATAATTCTATTGCTTCATTATACAATTTACAAAAGGGCAACTTACTTGCTGCTTTCAAAGTAAAACTCCCAAACTTGGTTTACCTTTTATTAGACACCAGTGGGACACCAGTGGGATCATCTGACTATAGCTGGGAATGGGTGGGAGCTATAAATAAACTATAATAAACAAGGGAAAGTGGTGGTCACCACTAATTTAAAACCATTAGGTGGGAGTGCAATGAGGCTGTGACCACAAAATACATATAGACAAATACAAGAGGTCCTCTGCACTCAACCCATTATCAATATATTTAAGACACTGAGACATTTTGTGCATACAGCTACTAAAATGCCTTACCCTTTAAACTAAACAGGGATTGTTTGTACACATAATCCTATAATTCATGAACCATTGTGTGAGTTTTTACTACTCCATAAATATAGGGTAATTGTGATTTGACACATGTAACACTTTCTCCATTAGACATTAGTACTTGATAACCCTAAAACTACCAACTGAATGATCCCTATCAAGTCAACTCAGATGAGTGATCTGGGCTTTGGAGTGTTAAGAAGAGGTTGATGCTTACATCAAAGTTGGAGGTACAATATGGATGAAGAAAGTAACTTGGACATCACCAGTTTGGCTCTCTATGGTAGAAGGTTGCAATAATATAAATGATCAATGCTATGGTCAGTGCTGTTATATCACAGAGGATTATATTTTGCCTCCGTATGTAAGCTTTGTAACTATATTGTTTACAACCCATTGTGCTGTTTCAATTACTATTTTTAATTGTATGGGGGCAGGTTAAATGTAGATCTGTGCCCATGTCATCGACTTTAGGAGAGCACCTTAAAGTGTCTTCTTGAAAATAAAAGGCTTTACAAAAAGTATTCTCCCATCTCAATTAGACACTAGCTTCTAAATCTAGAGTTGGAGCCGATTTATAATTATATACAATCTATAATTAGTTTTCCAACCAGAGAACAGAGCATTATACATTTGGCCTGCTAATGAACAGTATAGTTATCCTCCATACTGAATTTTTACAAGTGAGCATGTCATGTTTCCTACATATAAACTGAGATTTGAAAACATAGATTTTATTAATTTATTTCTAAATGAGAATATGTACTTAGATCAGATACTAAAGTATACAAATTCAATTTTTTGGTCAGTAAATAAATACTTGATGAATACATGAGCATGTAAACATGTCGAAGAAATTTAGATTATCAAGAGAAAGCCTGTTCACTTTTCCAATATTTCAGTTTTTGAAGAAGATTTATAATGACAATGTGCAGTCGAAAATATTGGTTATCTTTATTTAAGTGAAAGACAAATGGGAATATGTTTGGTTTGTATAGGTTTTAGTCTTTATCTCTTGCTGACCAGTGCATTCTACCTGCTATTCTTAAATAAACTGAAAGATTTCTCAGTTGTTCATCTCATTAGTTAGGTGTGTGTTTGGGGAAACATGTGCACGTGCAATCAGTCACTCTGTTTAGAAGAGCTAATTATGGTGTGAAGTACTCCTACACAGTCTTCATGGTCTTTTAAAGCCTCCGAGTGATCTTTCTGCTGGGGAAACATCTGTCTATGCTAACTACAACATTCATATTCAGTGCCGGTACAGGCAGTTGAGGAAAAGCTAAAATCGAGTCTTCAGGGTTGATAAATTCTAGCTGAAGTTCAACATTTACCTTGCAGCAAAATTAGTAAGATGGGTAATAAATCACCCTTCTAACATCTAAAAACCTCTCCAAGCTTGTTCATTTAATATATGAAAACCCCATCACCTATGCCTAAGTGCAGGTTGGACCAAATTGATCTTAATGTGCTGTTTTGGGTTTTGATGATTCATATGAATTGCAGGTTTCAGAATACATCAGACATTTAACACATTAAGCCATTTATAAATGTTTTCAACAGCAACAAAACATATATTTTACAGATATCAACATGTATTATGTTCTTCCATGCATACAACCCTTTGTGGATGAATGATTCTCCAGTGAGGAAAATAATTGTCCAAATAATTTATCCTCAAATGCAATATGGGTTGGGAGGAAATACTCAGATGGGTGGTACTGCACAGTTTTAATGAGCTTACTTGGTAAATGTAATGAAGTTGGGCTGGCCAAAGCAGTTAAATTCTTTCTGAGGATCTGGCATATGCATGGAATTTGATAAATGTGTTAGTTTGTTAAAACACAGAGAATGAGTGAGAAAAAAAGTGACCAAAAGTAAGTCAGTCTATAAAGGTTTTCATTCATCCTGGTTACATATAGATTATCTAGTAGTGATAAGTCTAAAGCACCTGGAAAGGCTAAGTAATCTTGAAATTGTTTCACCACAATTAAATTGAAACAATTAAAACGCTCAAATCGAACGATTGAAACGATTTTAACCCTTCGATCGAATTTTTCCTATTTGATCAAAAGAAACTTTAAAACACCTATGGGAGCTTCCCATAGGGTTTTAAAGCGATTCGGTAGTGAACTGGCCTATCGAATTTTTTTTTAAGGCGAAGTACTTCGACCATCGAATATTCAAATATTCAAATACAATGAAATTTGAATATTTGAATTATTCAAATCCGTCGAATATTGAAAATTCTACGGTCGTAGTTGCTTCATTTGCATATTCGAAAATTCGAATTCGAATCTTTTTGAAATTCGATCGAACTTTGAATCCTTCATGTGAATTTAGTAAATTTGCCCCTTAAGATACAATATTGTTTTATAAGACTAAACCAGCTTTGTTAACTTAACCCTGAAATTATTTTTAATAATTCATGTAAGTCTCTGCCCAACTTCTGCTTGTTAAAGTCAGTTTATTAAAATCCAGTAAACCTTCCAAATGTGCTTTTGTAACTGTAACAGTGAACCAAATCACTTGAAAGAAAGCCACAAAAATGTAGAGCAAGCATAAAATTCAACACATATAGGTTTCTATTTATTAAAGGTAGAGTTTTGTTTTCTCAAAATATTTTTACAGAAAAAAATATGTTTTTTTATATGTTTAGAGAAAAAACTCAAAATGTTAAAGATTTATTATGCCCCTAAGCAGCAAAAAAAGTAACCAAAAATACTCCAGCTAAAACCTGTTGAATTCATGTCCCTTTAAACATCTAAAATTTTTTTTTTTTTTTTGCCTTCACAATTCGGGTGTTTTGAGGTCTTTGATTCTGTTTTTTGCTCAGAAACTCCATACATTGTAGTAATTTTAAACCTACAAACTCAAAAAACTGTTTTAGTATTCATTAAAACTCAAAGTTTGCAAGTTTATTTGGGACAATTTTTCCAGTTTAATTATTAGTAAATTAGCCAAACGTGTGAATGGGAGTTAGGTCTAGTTTGTTTCTGGTAAAATGTGAGAAAAAAACTAGTTTTAGTAAATAACCCCTATACTTTCTGGTTTTGAAGGCCCCATGGATGGGATGCTGCAATGTGAACTGCTATCATGCTATTGGTATTGGTATTGTTGGGCATTGCAGAATCAGATTAATAAATGATTGTTTTTGTAAAACTTTATTAATGAATTGTGATGAGTAATGAATTCACGTATCATTTGCATTCAAGTTGAGGTAAAGGGAGAAGCCTTATTGTCTCAGCTAGATCTCAGCTAGGTTAGGTCTAGTTTGTTTCTGGTAAAATGTGAGAAAAAAAAAACTAGTTTTATTAAATAACCCCTATACTGTCTGGTTTTGAAGACCCCATGGTTGGGATGCTGCAATGTGAGGCTAAGTAACCTTGAATTTGTTTCACCACTCATCCAAATGGCTTTTTATGGTAGGGAAAATATTGGCATTTTAAACACTAAAGTTAGGGAAATTATTGGCATTTTAAACACTTAACCTACCATTGAATGGTAGGTATTAGATTTATTACAAATAAGCACTTTTACAATCCTGCTAGCACAAAAAAAATGGACTGTTCAAAAAAGTAAAAAACAGGCATCAGGATTGGTGGCAGAACATCAGTTGCCGAAAGTTATGTTCGTGATATGATAGCTAGGAACTTGTTGAATATGATATTAGCTTGCAATGTTCAATAGAAGTTAGAAAATGAAACAAGTATATATTGTTAGAATATTTTTGTGATTTTCTTTGATTAGGCAAAAAGAACACCAAACAATCAATCCAGTCAAAACAAGGCAAATTTTGTAGAATTTTTTGAAAACTAAATAGACAAATGTTTGCATTATTAGTTGTGTGCAAGTTAGGTTATGCTCATTTAATGCAATCTTTATCAAAAGGCCTTTAACTGGCCTATGGTCTATGACAGTGTCATTCTAAACATTCATCCTAAAGCAACTGACTTAAAAAAGTCATTTCATGTCAGCTACTTTTTTTTTTATAAATAGAGCAGTGGTATCAAGATAAGCATTCTCATATTGTCTCTCTTATGGCATAAAGTGAATCCTTTAGTGGTTCTTGCTTCTTATTGTAACATAAGTTATAAATGTTAGACATTGTAAGAGAGTGTGATTATATGAAAACCATTCTGTTCTATAATCAAAACTGAACACTTGACCCCAGATCTCTTTCATTACTTGGCCTTTTGTCTTTTATTTGTAAGTGCCTATAAATGCAAGTAGGCCACTTGCAAGACAAAAAGGAAAGGGATAGCCTTGGTTAATCAAAGGTAATTGATATGCTTTTAATGCACAAACCTAGGATTACAGTGTGTTTTTGAGTGTGGTTACTATTGACTGGCTAACTGAAAGTGAAAGGATGATTTCCTTTTTTACATAATCACTTGAAACAAGCTCTTGGAATACTGCTGGTATTGGTTATTTGCTGAGTGCAAATTAAAACTTGCACACCGAGAAACAATGCATTTATAAGTTGATTTGATTCATTAACTGACCACAGCATGCACATTTCAAATAACATTTACAGACAACTATTGATACTTTTTGCTTATTATTTCTATTTGGTGCAGCATATTGGGTTACAGCAACACTATAATCCCTCTGGCCTTTCATTAAGTCTATGCTTTCCATCATGTGCCCCTGCTGAGAAAAACCTTTCATATAATAGCATTCTCTTAATTAGTGATGGGTGAATCTGGGGCGTTTCGCCAAATTTTTCACGAATTTCCTGAGAAATTTGCGAAATGGGTCATTTTCATCAAATGAAATGTCTATTTATTCATTCAGAAGCACAGATTCAAGGCATAGTAAGAGACTGCTCAAGGGATAGATGCATTGCTTCCTTGCACTGCAGACTTGTACAAGATGGTCCAACAAAGGTACATACATAGACAATAGGTCCTCTGCACTCATTATCAATATATTAAGTACATTAATACTTCTGTGCAGTAAACTACCAAACAATTAACCCTTTAAGAAAAACAAAGATTGTTTGTCCATAAATTGCAGTGTATTCAAGCTAGCCAACCACATCGAAATCATCCCTGTTCTGACCAGTCCTACCATCAGTTTAATCTGATTCATTAAATTTTACTGCATCATTACAATAATGGAACAACCAGGTCAAGATGCATAGGGCATCTTCCACTTCTCATCAGATGGATAAGTTCTAAGTAGTGATGGGCGAATCTGTGGCATTTTGCTTCGCCGAAAAATTTTGCGAAACGAGTCGTACTGATGTTGTCGCGCGCCCAAGTTGACGCAAGCTTATTTTGACGCCTGTCAGAATAGTTTTGATGCACAGTGCAATGTAATAAAACTGCCAGGTGAAATGCATATCCCCAACGGTCCCTTTTTTTGGAGGGACATTCCCTCTTTTGACAGCGCAACCTGCAGTCCCTCATTTCATTTCATATTTCTTTTCTCTGCACGGAATAGCCAGAAAAAAATTGTAAAAAATGGCATCTTTTGCTTTGTGTGTGAATGTGCTGAATAGCATTGCAGTCAATGAGAAAAGCAATTTACACACGTGTTTCACTTAGTATACACACGCCTGCATTGTTAGTGGACGCTTATCTTTTGAAAAGAAAAAAAGGCCTCCCATTTTGCCGGCTTCTTAAAAACATCTGTGATTATTATTTAAAATAGTGAAACATTAAAAAGACATATTTTAATATATATTCATTTATTTTTAAAAATATTTTTCACTGCACAGATTGTGCTGTTTTGAAGTGAAGCGACGAACTCGACGCGCGACGAACTCGGCGCGACGAACTCGGCGCGCGACGAAACGAGACACGCGGCGAAATAAAACACGCAGCAAACTTTTGTGAGTGTTTCGCCGAAACTTTCACCATCGGTGAATGTCGGAAATTCGAATTTATTCGCCCATCACTAGTTCTAAGTTCATGGTGTCCAAGTGGGGCAGTTTTGCACTTTTTTGCTTGCCATAAGTTGTGCTTGTGGGATAGCAAATACACATTAAGGGGTATATTTACTATTGGTCGAATTTTGAATTGAAAAAAATTCGATATTCGACCATGTGAATAGTGAGGAAAGTAAAATCCTGCAAATTCGAATATCGAATTTGAATGAATTTACCGCTCTTCGAATATTCAAACGATTGAATAGGAAAAATTAGATCATTTGATTAAAAATTCGATCGAACAATTAAAACATTCAAATCAAACAATTCAAACGATTTTAACCCTTAGATCAAATTTTTCCTATTCGATCAAAAGAAACTTTAAAACACCTATGGGAGCTTACCATAGGGTTATAAAGCAATTCAGTAGGTTCAATCTGGTGAACTGGCCTATCGAATTTTTTTTAAAGGGGAAGTACTTCGACCATCTAATATTCGAATATTCAAATACAATTAAATTTGAATATTTGAATTATTCGAATCGGTTGAATATTGAAAATTCGACGGTTGAAGTTGCCTCATTTGCATGTTCGAAAATTCGAATTCGAATCTTTTTGAAATTCGATCGAACTTCAAATCCTTTATGTGAATTTATCCCAGCTTTATTAACTTGTCAACCCTGAAATTATTGACATTTTTAATAATTCATGTAAGTCTCTGCCCAATTTCTGCTTGTTAAAGTCAGTTTATTTAGAATCCAAAAAACTTTTGTAACTGTAACAGTGAACCAAGTCACTTGAAAGAAAGCCACAAAAATGTAGAGCAAGCATAAAAATTCAACAAATATAGGTTTATATTTATTAAAGGTAGAGTTTTGTTTTCTCAAAATAATTTTACAGAAAAAAAATTAAATTGTTTGGAGAAAAAACTCAAAATTTTAAAGATTTATTATGCCCCTAAGCAGCAAAAAAAGTAACCCCAAAACACTCCAGCTAAAACTTGTTGAATTCATGTCACTTTAAACATCTGAAGTTCTTTTTTTCCTTCGAAATTCATCTGTTTTGAGGTCTTTGATTGTGGTTTTTGCTCAGAAACTCCATACATTGGAGTAATTTTACAAACATAAACTGGAAAAAATGTTTTAGTATTCATTAAAACTCAAAGTTTGCAAGTTTTTTTGAGAACATTTTTCAAGTTTAATTATTAGTAAATTAGCCAAACTTGTGAATTGGAGTTAGTTCTAGTTTGTTTCTGGTAAAATGTGAGAAAAAACTAGTTTTAGTAAATAACCCCTATACTGTTTGGTTTTGAAGACCCCATGGTTGGGATGCTGCAATGTGAACTGCTCTCATGCTTTTGGTATTGGTATTGGTATTTTTGGGCATTGTAGAATCAGATGAATAAATTATTGTTTTTGTAAAACTTTATTAATGAATTGTGATGAGGAATGAATTCACGTATCATTTGCATTCAAGTTGAGGTAAAGGGAGAAGCCTTATTGTCTCAGCTAAGGCTCATTAATTATGGGCAAGCATTTCCACCCTAAACTACATTATTGCAAAATGTGTCTTTAGTATTTTCACTGTGTGTCAGTAAAGTAAAGAAATGTTAAAGTCTGCATAATAAAAATGGACGTTTGAGTCATACAGTTCTTATCTTATCACTTTGGGCACTGTCTGAACTCTGAACTGGAGTATGCTAACAATGCATGCATTTACCATAATCCTTATATTGTGAATATAATGATTCTGGCCCCACTGTAAACCCATACCTAGACTTGCTGCAATGTACAAATGCATTTCAGCAGTAGCTTTTCTCTTTGTCAGTTACATGTAGTAGCATTTCAATGGACCAACTCTTGCTGTCTTATAGAAACACTTGTACTCTAGTCTATTTTAAGAGAGTAATCAAACTGTTATTTAAAAAAGCTTAAAAAGTGGCTTAATTTGCACATCTCTGATGTAGTACTGATCACAGCTTTTAAAAACAGCTATTAAACAATTTTCCCTTGGTGTCAGCACTTGCACATCATAAATTGCTTGTATGGATGTTGCTATGGAAATGAGAATTATTATTTTTGTAAGAGTACAACATGCTGCAGTAGAAGGTGCTTTCAATACCGTAATAATGGCTGAACTCTTTCAAATGTTGCCTGACGTCCTCTAATCTAAGTTCATTTATTATTGTGCACTTTTTCTGGGCAATCAATTTAGTATATTTTCACAACAAATATCTTTCAAGAAATGTTTTTCCATCAGACTGTATTATAGTAAGTAAACCAATATATAGAGTTTATATTTATTTTAAAAAGTCTTTTGAAAATCCCTGCTTATGTTGTGCCAGTAATTGACATATATTGGCGTTCTACCCAATTCTACTATCCCCGGTTCCTGTTAACCATTGTATTATGATAACTGAAGAATCATGTGGACATTTTGCCCTCTCTGGAAAAAAATACACTTAGGACCTATTTATTAAACAGCTACACAAAATTCCAACCGCATGCTCTCAACTAATTTAGTTCCCCAGTTACAAATAAAATTTGTAAGATCAAACAGTATATTAATTGTTGCAGCAAAGGAGTAATCTATTTAATTACATGCACTAAGTGCAAAAAGCAATATGTAGGATGCACTACAAGATCTCTTAAAGAACGTATCCGAGAACATATTGGTCATATAAAGGATGAGAAATATAGCAGCACAACCAATGTCACTAAAAAAATCTCCCCACAAATTTTTGTGGTCAAGTTTTTAAAGGGGAAAATACTTTCTAGAGGAAAAAGAAATATATTTTTCGAGATTTTATAAATCCTGAAGCTGCTAAAAATCTGTATCTAAAAATACTCCATCTAAAACCTTTCAAAGTCATAAATTCGTCAATGGCAGATGTCCCTCTATCTGAAGATGTTTCTTGACATTGTGATCTACACTGTTTTTCGTGCAATGAGACTTTTCCTGCACAGGCTTTTTTCCAACCAGAATTCTAGATTATGCCTTAAAGGGGAATTCAACCCCTCCCACGCCAACCCCCACCCCCCCATAGGCCCACATCCCTCCTCCACCCTGGCCTACCTCTCCCCCAGGGCAAATGCAAAATTCAATCTGCAAACTTTGTGAACTTAAGGCGCATGCGCAGTAGTAAAAACCCGGCAAATGTGTCCTACTGCACATACGCCACCAAGTGCCAATAGAAGAAGGAAGAAGACGTTGTTGTAGAAGATGGCACCAGGGAACCTGGCTGGAGGGGACCTGCATGGAGGGGTAAGTAGCGACTTAGGGGCATTTGCCCCGGGGGAGAGGTAGGCCAGGGGTAAGCAGGGGTGGGGGTCTATTTGGGGGTTAGCACGGGAGGGATTTAATTCTCCTTTAAATTAAGGCAATTCATGGATGGGTCTTAGGTCAAAATTGATCCTATTAAAAAATTAGGAAAATCTGAGTTTTAATAAAATTCATTCCCAGAATTCCTTTTGTTTATCTAAGTCTGTATGAGGCAGTCTCCTCAACCTTTGCCTTGAGTCAATCAATCAGTCTTTTTCAGATAGGAAATCCAACTATATACTAAGGGGCAGATGTACTAAGTGCCGAATTTTAGAAGTAAAAAAACTTCGAAATTTGACTCTCAGTTTTTTAATGGGCTTTTTTGATAGAAAATGGACCTATTTCAATCAAATAGGTCCATTTTCAGGTGAATAAAAATCGTTTGAATCGTTCAATTTGATCGAACCCTTCAAACGATTCTCCGCAAAATCCTTCAAATTCTTGGAACTTAAAAATTTTTTAGGGACAGGTTTTATGAGGTAGGAAGCGTAGTCAGGCAGGCCAGGGTTGGTGCGGGCAGAGTTCAAGCAAGGTCAGAAAGACCGGGTCAGTACAGGCAGAGTTCAAGCAAGGTCAGAAAGGCAAGTATCAGGATTGGAGAGTTCAGAATAGTCAGGCCAGCAAGGGTCAGGATTGGAGAGTTCAGAATAGTCAGGCTGGCAAGGGTCAATACCAGGATATACAAGTAGGATTAACATGGAATAAGCACCCAGGAACTAGTCAAAATAGAACTAACAATGGGCAATGAGTTTCATTCAAAAGACCCTTTAAAGAGAAACTGTCATGGGAAAACATGTTTTTTTTTAAAACACATCAGTTAATAGTTTCATTTCTCTAAAGAACAAACAGATTTTTTTGTATTTCATTTTTGAAATCTGGCATGGGGCTAGCCATTTTGTCAATTTCCCAGCTGCCCCGGTCATGTGACTTGTGCCAGCACTTTAGTAGGGAACTGCTTTCTGGCACGCTGTTGTTTTTCCTTCTCATTGTAACTGAATAGTATGCAATGGGACATGGGTTTTTACTATTGAGTGCTGTTCTTAGATGTACCAGGCAGCTGTTATCTTGTGTTAGGGAGCTGTTATCTGGTTACCTTCTCGTTGTTCTTTTGTTAGGCTGCTGGGTGGGGAAAGGTAGGGGGTGATATCACTCCAACTTTCAGTACAGCAGTAAAGAGTGACTTTAGTTTATCAGAGCACAAATCACATGACTTGGGGCAGCTGGGAAATTGACAATATGTCTAGCCCCATGTCAGATTTCAAAATTAAATATAAAAAAATCTGTTTGCTCTTTTGAGAAATGAGTTTCAATGCAGAATTCTTCTGGAACAGCACTATTAACTGATGCATTTTGAAAAAAAAATCCCATGACAGGATCCCTTTAAATACCTTTGAATTTCACACCAATGTGCAATGATGTTGTAGGGGACAAGAGGAATTCTTCCCCTGTTTTTCTACCTGTGACATCATCCAGCCCAGTTACAGGCTGGAGAGCAACATGGTTGACTGGGCACCTAAGTGCATCCTGGGTAGAGAGAGTGTGCCTGAGTGTGCAGCTTTTTGTACAAGGCCCCAGACAGAGTTAAGAAAAGGCTGTGTAGTGAAAGATCCAGACAGAATCAAGTCCTGTGAAACTGCACACGCTGTGGAATCTGTGGAAGTACAGAAAGAGGAAATCCTGTTTAGTGATGGGTGAATTTCTTCGCCTGCTGCGGCGAATTCCTGTGATTCATGGAACGTGGCGTCTGATTTTGGACGACTGCGTCCATTTGAACTGTGTGGTTATCAACCGCTTCCAGAGGATTGGGACTTTGATATTAAAAAGGGCCGTGTTGGAGCAACAAGTTAAGGTACCTAATAGTGATTTGGGTAGTATCCACGTGTCCCCAGTGCAGGAGTGAATTGTGTATTAGATTGAAGTTCTTTATTACTGTTTTATATAAATTTCATATTTGTTTCATCTGCAAATGTGTGTTTTGATATTCCTAGTGAAATCCCCCCTGATGTGTGTTCCTCAATGTTCCCTAGGTGGAGGCACTGCACTGTAATTTCCAGTTCCCAGTACTTTTCATATGCAAAAGGGACTCAGGGTCCCTGGATTTCCAAGGGTAAGTTGCTATTTAAAGAGACAGTAACCATATTAGGGTTATAATGTCATCACGCCAGAGTGTAAAACCCGGAAGTGTGTGCCGGATGCCATATTTAGAAACGGCACTCGAAGAGGCAACAACCACACAGCAGGCATCCCCGCCAGCCACTAGACCCCCAGAGTAAGCATTCCTTACAGGAATGTAATAAAAGTAGCAAAGAGCAAAACAATTTGCACAAATAAGAATACAAATTTCCATTTCGCAATGTAATACTCTTCCATAAAGGGCAAGGAAAGTATAAAATAGAATAAGGCTATAAATGCTGTATTTTGTATACTAAACATGAACTTACTGCACCACAAGCCTAATCAAACAAATGATTTATGTTTTCAAAGTTGGCCACAGGGGGCTGTCATCTTGTTACTTTATTATACATCTTTGCAAGACTAGACTACATACACATGCTCAGTGTGGTCTGGGCTTCTTTGGGATTGTCATATATGATCAAAAAACAAAGCTGCTTGAGTTCTGCATGGCTGGTAAGTAAGGCAGGGGCTCCCCCTGCTGTTCATAAGTTTCCCTGCCAGAAGTTAGGGACCATCTGACAATTCCTATCCACAGCACTAAATGAAGGGAGAATTTCACTGAATACAGTCAGGTTTCTTATAAAAACGGCACACATTTTTTAATTAAAGTATATTAGAGACAGATTTCTTTTTCATTAAAGAAAGTAAAAAAGGGATTTATTACTTTGCCTTTCCTTGCCCCTTTAAACTATTATTGTTTTGCAAATTTTAATTGCGCATTGCTCACTTTTAAGAAGTGCTTGAAGGTGTTGTAATCTTTTGGAGCAAACATGAAAACTTTCAACTAACAACCAACAAACCTTTTTCCCCTGTTGGTAGTGGTCGCTAAACAGTTTTGGAGTTTGCAAAAACTATATTAAATTTGTGCAAAGGCAAATTTGTTCGCACAAACTTTTCACATTGAGCATTTCCTTTACCATTAGTGATGGGCGAATCTACCCGGTTTCGCTTCGCCGAAAAATTCGAGAATTTCCAGCGAAATTCACGAATTGGCGAAAAAATTTGCAAAACGAGTTGCGGCACATTTTTGACGCGCGTTGCGTCATTTTTGTCGCGTTGCGTCAAAAACTATGCGCAACTCGGTTTTTTCATTCATTCTTGCTTACTATTAGGTGTCTGGATCCTTTATTGTAGCCATAATTCTGTTTCTACTACTAATAACCAGGAATCTACAATAATACATGTAATTTCATCAGCCTTTAAATTAAATTAAACAGTTATTGACTAAATGTAAATTATAATACCCAGACCACCAAACCACCTCGTTACTCACTCGTAGTGCACAACTCACTGTCCAGACCCCCCCAGGGTTTCCTTCTTCTATGGTGTTGGCAGTGTATTTTCAATGTGCCTTTTATTCTTATAAAAACATTTACTATCTTGCTTTTAAAAGCATTTTCTTAAGGGTAGGGACAGACAGGGAGATTCGGGGAGATTTTGTCGCCTGGCGTTTTTAGCAGGCGACAATCTCCCCGAATTTCCTTCTCCCTGTCTGTCCCTACCCTAAAGGAGAAGGAAAGGCTTTGTTTACTTGTGGATGCCAAAAGTTAGGCACCCCCAAGTGATTGCATACGTACTTGACACCTCCGGCCGTTGTTCCTATCAGGAAAAAACTGCACCAGCCGAGGGTTCTTCCAGAGAGCACCACAGAACTATCATCTTTTGGCTTTGTCTTTCTTCTCTTGAGTGCACATTCACAGAACTGTGAAAAGTTGAACTTAGCAAAGACGTTGGCTATTTTGTTGTACAGCTCATGCGTCTACCCTGGGAAATTTGAAAAAAGAAGGAAGCCGATCGCTCTGTGGTGCATGCTAGAAGAACCGGTGCAGTTTTCTGCTGATAGGAGCACTGGCCCAGGGTGTGTGGTAAGTATATATAATGACTTGGGGGTGCCTAACTTTTGTCACCCCCAATTAAATAGGCCTTTCCTTCTTTAAAAATATTTCTCAGTTTTCCTGGTGAATCTATATAATCTGTCTGTGTATTGAAATTGTCAGGAACACAGAAAATGGGGCTTTTTAAATCACTTATTTTTGAAAAAGGTATTATGTATATTCAATTTTCTTCCCCAGTAATAAATATGCAAAGCAATATGTTTGAACCAAATGTCTAGACAACAAGATTGCAAACAGTCCACCCTTTTCAAATGAGCATGTAGCTATTAAGTTGACACAAGCAGAAAATAACTTGATACATTGGAACAAAGGTGAACTGTCAATCATAATAGTGACAGTCTATCAAAATGTATGACAGAGGGGTGTCAAAATGGTCACTAAATCATTACTAGATGCTGCTATTCTTATTATAGCAGGAAATATTACCATAACAGTTTCTCAAAACAAATCTTAATTTTGAGCTCCTATTTTTGTTTTTTCAGATTTTCCTGCATATATAGTTTTTTTAGGTTGTGATCTTGTTTTCATAATTTGTTTCAGTTCTTTAAGGATCGTGTATGTAAACTTAAAAAGCTTTAGCGCTATACATGCAGCATTCATCTGGCTTTTTCATTGCTGCAGTGATCAAAATTTACTTTACTTCTATTAACATTTGCCTAATGATCATAATGGCAGTGCAATGCTCAGTGTCCAGCAAGCTTAAAGGGGTGATTAATTTTTGTGGTACTTTTAGTATGTTATAGAATGTCCAGTTCCAAGCAATGTGTGGTTGCTAGGGTAATTTGGCCCCCAGCAACCAGATTTTTGAAACTGCAAACTGGAGAGCTGCTGAATACAAAGCTAAATAACTAAAAAAAAACACAAATGATAGAAAATGAAAACCAACTGCAGAGTCTCTCAATATATCACTCTCTACATCATACTAAAAGTTCATTTTAAGGTGAACAACCCCTTTTAACATCTCAACAATGCAGCCAATCAAGCAAAGTTACATACTTATTGCATGAGCAGTGGTTTTAAATACTGGATTTTACCTATAATGGAAGCTATTGCCCTGTGTTTCTTCCATGTCATGCTTGGGGTTGTTTTTGCTGTAGCCACAATTGGGGAACTGTTTTGTTGACCAAGTGGCATCACTGCTCTTATTTTCAACATCAATAAAATATTTCACTGCTTTTCTACTATTTATACTATTGACAGCAAGCTAAATGATGCAGTGAAATGGTGTTGAGTAGGATGAGCATAGTGGACTTTAGTCCTTAATATTGCCATGGATTACTCTTAGTTTTGTTAGCTGTGCATATATCGTTATGTATACTTAAGCTCCCTAACCATTCTCCCCAAACAAACATCTCATGCAAAGTCATGTTCCCAAACAAGCATTTCCTGCTCAGTGGTGCTCCCTAAATCACTTGCATGTTGAAATAACAACCCTCAGAAATGTCAGAAAAGCAAACCAAAATCTCGAAATTATCAGGCTGCTCATTGAATTGATGCAGTTCTGCTTAAGCACATTGCTAGCCAATAGTGCTCGGGTAGCATTCATTCTTGAACTTAAAAAAAAGAAAAATCAAATACAAAACTCAAAAAATAAACACAAAGGGCAAAAGGCAATACATATAGAAAAAATAAGAAAAACTTAAAAAAATAAGATCTTTTAAGAAAACACTTAATAATGTAATTATTCCTGCGTTATGTAATACTTGTGTATTATAAGGACCGATAACCTTCTTCCATAAAAAATACAAGGATATTAGAAGTAAATTCAGTTTATTGTCATGCTATCTAGTCACTAAACTCATATTTTATTAAAGACGGTGTATATTACACATATATACATATACACACATTTACACACACACCCATATAAATTTCTACTCTAGCGCTGAAATTTCTTGTTGATGTTTCAAATTTGATTTCACAGTAGCTAAACTGAATTTACTAGAATAAAAAAAAATTGATAAATTACTTATGACTTGGAATCTAAGCCAACACAACATGTGGCTAATGTAGCATTCTGCCTGTATTCTGTTTAGAAAATATTTATTTTGGAATGCACTCATTTTTATTGCAGCTGGGGGACTCGGGGAATATTGTACTTACAATGAATTTTAAAATTAAGAGATGGCATGTTGAACCTAGAGAACTGTTTTAAAATGCAGTTTCATTGTGGCTAGATTTACACCATCCCTTGATATTTAAATACATATGTTTTTCCCCAGTGTTAGCAGCATTCGAGAAATAATTGCATCCTAACCATTTCTTGTAGTTGCAGCAGGAGAATCAGGGCTTACGTGAGGCCATAAGTCATATTCCTGCATTTATATGCGCACACATTCATGCTGAGTTAACACTGCATCACAATTTGTATTGAGAAGTCTGGAAACCTCTGAATCCATAGGCCAGTTGCTGTACATGGTATATAGATATTAAGATGTTTACAATTCTATACTATTCTCTACTATTTCTATTATTGGGTCTAGTTAAGTCTTTTGTTTACAATTATTTTAACTGGGTTATATGTATTTGTTTGCATTTTTGACAACATCACAGCTGCAAATACAGGTATTGGATCTGTTATCTAGATCAATATGAACTGTGCCCAAATTGTGGTGACCATACTGCAGAGCTCGGATTGTGTCACTTCTTGCACACTTAGTGCTGGAATTGGGGAGGGATCTCTTCACTTATTTACTGTATTTCTGTAAAATAGCATCCCCTCGGTGGGGATACATGAGTTTTGAATCCTGGAACTGTCTTTTGCTCCTCTCCACTTTTGCACACAAATACAATGCAGAGGGAAAATATAATATAGTTAAATATATAGAGGATTGTAGGATTGAAAAGACTGCTGGGAAAAAAGTAGAAAAGATAAAGAAGTGTTAAACAGATAAAAAAAGGTTATATAGAAAAGGAGAGGAGATGAGATAATGGTAAATATAAAATAACCTTGGGTGATATAGAATATGATGGGGTTGGATGCCAAGAAAAGTCATATGCACAATTTTCATTTTGGGGTCGTACATGTCACATACATAAATTTGTGCATTCTGGGCATCAAACTGTGCATTAGAAGGGAATACTATAAAGGAAATATCAAAATGGATTTTCTTTAAAGTTGGTGAAACCAGAAAGTATTGGTGCATGAGGCTTTCTATAACAATGGATGAGATTTATGGTTGTAGGAGGGGCATGTTTTAGCATGCTGCGCTACGTTCACCACACAGAGTATCCCTCCACTTTTTTCACTCCAATTCAAGCACTGTGCACATCGATACCGGACATGTCTATAATGGTGCTAACACCTTGATCTTTTTTGTACTAGTGGGTTGTGCCCATGGAACCACAGAAAAACTTTCATGTCAAAGCTGAAACACTGACTGTTACTGAGCATTTTGTGCTTCCATTCTTAAATGCTTAAATGGTGCCTGATATCCAGGGATAAGCTATGTAATATGTACTATACTTGTATTTTAAATAAATGTATTTTGCTTTGTGCAACACTTTTCTTTTCAGTTCTTTTTTTCTACATAGACAGATGATTCTTAATCTTCCTATCAATGTACTTGACTTGCATTGTTAATATCCTCCTACTGCAAATCACAAGATGTGCTTCTTTCTGCCTGCTGCACAAAAACCAACAAAACCCTTTGTACCTAATAACCACTTCCTTGCTAAGGGACATAATCAAACATAAATGGAGATCTTCTATTTAGTTTTCTATGAATAGGTTCACATTCTGGGAAAAGTAATAAAAGCTGTTAGTGTAATAAAAATGAACAAAATTAAGAAAGCAAAAGGTCATTTGCAGTGAAATGTTCTTCATTAGACAATAGCTTCAGTGTGAAATGTAATTATCTAAAATGTTTTTTCTTTTATTTAAGACCTCCATTGGTTATTATACTTAAAGGAGAAGGAAAGGCAAAATTCATGAGCTTTCTCCCTCTGAGGTACTCCTAACAATGCCCTGAATCGCTATAGTTTTAGCTCACCTAAGCGAATCCAATCGCATAAAATCAATCGTCAAGATCTCCTCTTATTCGCATTCATGCGGCCGCCATCTTGATAAGGTATTGGATGCTTCCTTCGCCTCTCCCTGCATATTGAGCATGCGTGAAAAAAATCCCTGACTAAAGCTAAATTTGCATGCACATTATCATCCAAGGGAGAATGGCTACACCCCCTAAGACATGCGCAAC
Organism: Xenopus borealis; assembly: GCA_024363595.1. NCBI lineage: Eukaryota > Metazoa > Chordata > Amphibia > Anura > Pipidae > Xenopus > Xenopus borealis. The sequence continues at coordinate 112,316,583 of CM044437.1, forward strand.
ACGCCTCAATGCTGCCTCGGGCAGCAGTGAGGAAGCTGCCTGCAAAATGTGTGACGTCACTGGAGTCCAACGCTGCAGTCTTCACCGAGTGCTGTTGCTTCTACTAGACACCAGGGAGACAACTTTGAGAACGTTAAGTAAGTTATAAGTCCACCAGACTCAGGATAGAAAGCTATTTATGTTTTGCCTTTCCTTCTCCTTTAATGGGGTATAACCATAGTTGCTCTGACTAAGTTAGCTCATCTGTATGTAAAAAGGGCATTTCCAAATACCAAATTAATAGGTAGAAATGGGTGGAATGCATAACACATTTTAGATGATGCAGCTCTCATTAGGATCAATAAAAGTCATAAGCCTTAAATTGCCTAGGCGCAGTAACCCATAGCAACCAATCAGCAGGTTGCATTTACTGGTGACTTGTTTAAAAGCAAACATCTTATTGGTTGCTATGGGTTACTGCTAATGATGAGCAATTTTTTTTTCACCAGCCATAGTGTAGAGGAAAAATGCTGCATTCTTCCATCTGTGGCAAAAACTTTCCATGCCAATAATGTCGCTGAGACTAAAAAGTTGTAGAGACAATAAAAGTTGCCACAGGAAAAAACACCTACTGACTTTAATGAATTTGGAACGAAAAAATTGTTGCATGTGTAGCAAAAGTATTTGCTGTTTCACAAATCTTTCAGCGAAGAGAAACTGGACAGATTCACTCATCACTAGTTACTGCTCCTGGGGAAATGTAGTGCCTTGCATTACATAAGGGAGGATAGAATTGTATTCTATTAGTTATTTGTGTATTATTTTTCTATATGCTTCATTAGTCAGTATAGTGTCTTAAAAAAGAAGAAACCTAGACATACAGTAGTTGTTAAAAAAAAAACACAGGGGTTAAAGAAAGCCCTATAATGCCAAATTCAACAGATATAATCAAAAGGTATGAATCTCCATTATTTGATGCCATTTTCACTTTCATTGCCTATGCATACAGTACATGCTAGCAGCATCTAATAAATGGTACCTGCTTCAATAAATGCAGCTACAGTAATTAGCTCTACTGTGTGCTTGAAGCACTGAAACGTAATAAACCTGGATAAAACCTATAGTTACAGCTCCTAAATTGATAATTAAAAAAGAAACTAAAGAATTTTATGTTAAGGTAAAATAAATATGTATGTTTGGCACTTTAATTTAAGAAAATGTTTGCAGAAATCGGTAGCATATGCTGCAAATATCTTGATATTCCATCGTTTTGGGTAGACAGCAGTAAGTTTAAAACTTTGAGCTATTGTACAAAAACCTATATTTGCGTTTAGGATAAGCTTTTTGATATCTACATGCAACCCAAAAATGGAAATTTAAAGGAATAGAAGGAATAGAAGATTGAACAGAAATATAGGTCTCGGCAGACACTGTACAAACTGAAGTAACAACATATTATGCAGCATTTTAAGATAACTGATGCATGTGGAAGTACCTGTATTTCCCTTGTTATAGTCCAATGAAAATGTAAAGCTATAAATAAATATATTTCTGTAGTTATTCCTGAACATATAAGAGTTTCATCATTGCCCTTTTCCATGATCTTTGCATACATCTTTCACAATAACCTCTTTTGTGATATTATTATCCTCTTAGGGGCAGATTTACTAAGGGTCAAATTTCGAGGTTTAAATAACCCTTGAATTCAACCCTCAAATTTAGGTCGAATTAAAACCCCTCAAATTCGAGGGATTTTAATGCAATTCGAATTATCTAACGATCGAATATAAAAAAATTTGATAGATCGATAAAATTTAAATCGAACCATTCAAATGATTTTAAGCATTCGATCGAATTTTTTTATTCGATTCAAACAACTCGGAAGAATCCTATGGGAGCTTCCCATAGGGATATAGAGCTATTCGGTAGGTTTAATCTGCCTAACTGTAATATTGATTTTCTTTTTTTTTAAAGGGCTAGTACTTCGACAATCGAATTTGAATTTTCGAATTTGACCAATTTGAATAAAATTTTTGGCTATTCGATAGTCGAATAAGCCCAAAATAAATTTGAATTTCGAATTTTTTTATTCAAATTTGCTTCGACTTTTCACTTCAAATCAATTAGACCTTTAGTAAATGTGCCCCTTAGTCTACCAATTGTAAAACATTCCTTTTTCTGCTCCCCAGTGGATGAGTTCTCATCAGGGGAACACACTACTTGACGATTCAGCAGGCAGCATTCTCCAAGATATATGTCTCTGTCCTATGGCTAAACATGTGACAATTTAGTTGGCAGTGCAGTTGTCACACAGAACTTTTTAATAACATCAACATCTATTTATGCCCAGTAGAACTAAACACCTTCTACAAGCAGTAATTAGCTCCTAATTGAGGCTAGTGATATCCTACAGCAGTGATCCCCAACCAGTAGCTCGCGAGAAACATTTTGCTCTCCAACCCCTTGGATGTTGCTCTCATTGTCCTCATAGCAGGTGCTTATTTTTTAATTCTAGGCTAGGAAGCAAGTTTTAATTGCATAAGAACTAAATATACTATCAAGCAGAGCCTCCTGTAGGCTGCCAGTCCCAAAGGGGCTACCAAATAGCCAATCACAGCCCTTATTTGGCAACCCCAGGGACTTTTTCATGCTTGTGTTGCTCCCAAATTTTTTTTAAATTTGAATGTGGCTCACGGGTCCAAAAGGTTGGGGACCCCTGTCCTACAGGGATACATAGAGATTTAATAATTTTCATAAGATCATTATGTTTATATGTGTTTTCAGTTACAGTAAACACTAAACAAAGACTATACTATATTCTACTAAGATTATATAACACATTTCAAAACAGGATAATATAAGAAAATCTGCAATGTTTGCCTACACATACTAAATAACCTATAGCAACTATCAAAGTTCCTGGTCTGTAGAATTTGGTTTAGTAGAATTTGTTCCTGGTCTGTATAAATTGGTTAGCTTTGTGCTTATTCACCTTTAAATTAACTTTAAGTATAATATAGAGAGTGATATTCTGAGACTATTCTCAATTGGTTTTAGTTTACTATTATTTATGTTTTTTGAGTTATTTAGCTCTTTATTCAACAGCTCTTCAGTTTGCAGTTTCAGCCATCTGGTTATGATCCAAAATACCCTAGCAAACATGCACTGATTTGAATAAGAGACTGGAATATGAATAGGGTAGGTCTGAACAGAAAGATGAGTAATAAAAAGTCACAATAATTTGTAGGCTTACAGAGCAATTGTTGTTTTATGGGGTCAGTGACCTCCATTTAAAAGCTGGAAAGAGTCAGAACGAGAAGGCAAATAATTTAAAAACTTTAAAAATTAAACAATGAAGACCACTTGAAAAGTTACTTAGAATTGGCCATTCTATTACATAATAAAAGTTAACCACCACTTTAAAAAAATGAAGTGACTACCCATAGCTGTGAATTGAAGTGGCTAAATAGGGTTCCTGTGCAAGACAGAAACACACTCACATTAGTAAAAGGCTCCACCTGGAATTACATTTCCTTTGGTGCTTCAGTAAATTCTCAGTTTCTCCTATTATCTCATGTAAATTTCACAACACCACTATCTTCCCTTGGAAAGATTATTTGAAAGCATAATATGTCCTGGGTTTAAAAGAAGACAAGAGCCAGAAACCTATAGAGCAGTAAACTGAAAATTAAAGCATATAAAATGTCTTAACTGAAAGTGTTTCTGCATGTTGTATTTTTATAATCCTAAAATAAATGTGCAATACTGTGGAAAGTAATGCAGATTTGAAAAAAAAAGTTTCACATTACATTCCTAGTGCTTCTGTGAGGAAGTGCATTTCCTTGTGCTCTTATCTCTTTAGCCATTCTTGTACTATGGCTGAGGCTCTAGTTATACACACAAAACATAAAAGCAAGTGTCTCAAAAGATACATCCAATGAAATTAAAAATGTTTGATGGGAACTTTATCATGACCCTTGCATCACTTACCCTGTGTTCCCATTTACTGACTAAGAATTAAAATGTGTGAAACAATCTCTTTGAAGTGATACTGGCCACAGCTTTATTGATTACCAACAAAGTAAACATGATATGAAAAAGCATCCATGGTAACACTGTGATATAGCAATAGAGAGCCCTTTGATAACCTGCTCTCCATGACAATGGCCCTTGATGTTCTCTAGCCGCAACCTTCTGGCTCAGAGAACATGCCTCCCCTTGACTCTGTAACTCCCATAGCTGAATGCTGTTAAGCTCTTATTCCCAACCTGTAATAAGTTGCCGCCAATCCACCAACTCTGACCACCCACCTTAGGGGTTAAACCCTTGGCCAAGCACATACCTTCTCATGGCACCCTCTCTTACCCCCTGGCAGACTGACAAGGGCCCAGTCAAGAGCTGTGACAATGACAAGACTCTGCCTTTGCATGCTTTTACCAACATAACTCCTATCCCTACTACCGCATTTATCTAACTACTGTAACTAATAACTGGTGTGCCTACAACCTTCCATGCCACATAAGTGACAGCAAGCCGAAACCAAACTCATTACAACCAACTAACCCCCAAATTCTAATTCTAAGTGGGCATAGACTTGATTTTTGCTGGCCCCATATCTGTAATAGGAATCCTTGATATCAACAGTCCAGTCCAAAAGCGGACAACTAAAATAATTAAGGGCTTTAAGTTCCTCAAATTCAGTTCCTTACTCAGTTTGACATACAAATGTTGAATGTTTCTTTATTACAAGTATAATGACAAGCTTCACAATATGCACAATAAATATTTTAAGGATATAGAGGTCATTTACTTGTGAGCTCACACATTTCTCTGCAGTCGTTTGCATAATGATTTAGTGCCTGGAACAATGTGAGCTCCCTGTGTTTCTGTATATTTGTGCTTGGTTATGCTCTCTACCTCCTGCTCCAAATCAACACAAGCAGCTGTGGGAACCCTAGAACTACCGCTGCCTCCAAACCAGGCAGTTATTCCAAAGTTCCTACAGTGGCTTGCATCAACAGGTACCCCTAGAAAATCATAACAGTCTGACTGGCCCAAAGATGGAACCCGTGGGGTCGGAGCAGGCGCTGGTTTCTCTTTCCCAGCAGATGTCAGTCATAACACAGGCTGTGCATTCACTGCAGAATCAGATGCAGCAGCTTCAGGGGCATGTGATACAGGAGAATCAGCCTATTGCTGGGGATCAATTATCCAAGGTGCCGTGGCCAGATAAGTTTACCGGGGACCGGAATAAATTTAGGGGTTTTGTTAATCAGTGTAAGCTGATCTTTCATTTACAGCCTCAGTGGTATGCCTCGGGCACCACTAGAGTGGGGTTTATGCTCACAATCCTTTCGGGTGAAGCATTGGCCTGGGCATCACCTTTGCTGGAACAGCAAAGCCCCGTATTAGATAACTTAGAAGGCTTCCTCTAAGCCATGGGGGTCATCTTTCATGATCCCAATCGTACAGCTACGGCTGAAGCATCCCTACAAGTATTGGTGCTGGGGTCAGGATCAGTAGCTGACCATGCTGCTCAGAGAGCATTTGATGATCTTAAGACTAGGTTCACATCAGCACCTATTTTGGTACATCCAGACCTGTCCCAGCCTTTTGTTGTTGAGACTGATGCTTCTGATGTTGCAGTTGAGGCGGTTCTGTCCCAGCGATGTGGACCGAAGGGGTTGCTTCATCCATGAGCATTTTTGTCTCGCAAATTAACTAGTGCAGAATCGCACTATGACATTGGAAATAAGGAGCTCCTTGCGGTCAAGGTGGCCTTCGAGGAATGGAGGCATTTCCTGGAGGGAGCCGCTAATCCCATTCTTGTGGTCACTGATCACAAAAATTTGGAGTGTATGAGGTCAGCTAAGAGATTGAATGCCAGACAAGCTCGCTGGTCATTATTTTTCTCTAGATTTCATTTTACAGTTACTAATCGTCCTGCTTCGCGTAATGGAAAGGCGGATGCTCTTTCTAGAACCATGGCTACTGAATCGATATTTGTCAAGTCAGAAGTGCCTATTCTGGACAGGAAATGTTTTTTCCTCTCGCAAGTTCAGGTGGATCTTTGGACACAAATTAAGCGCTTGCAGTCCGGGAGCCCGGAGACTGAGTCTCTGGTTAATTCGGGGTCGTTAGTACAGTCCATGATGGCCTCGTTAAGGCTCTGAAGGACATGCAACTTCGGGCGAAGAGGTCTG